>BSBK01007630.1:290000-796443 GCA_027943335.1 Chamaecyparis obtusa | reverse complement strand
GGAAATTTGAGATCTGATAATGAAAAATTGAAAATTGAGAATGAGGATCTGAGGTCAAGACTTGAAAAGGAAACATCCAAATCTGAAAAAGTAAAAATGCAGTATGTAGAACTTGAGAAGTATAATAAAATTGTGAAAGGTGAATTAACTCAATCTAAACAACAACTTGAAAGGCTATATTCAAAAAGTGATAAGACTAAAAAAAAAAATTCTTTTGAAGAACCATTCTTTGATAGGACTGGATTTGGTTATAGTATGTTTAGAACAAACCATGAAAGTAAGAAGCCAGATTTGAAGACATCTGAAAGTGTGGAGGAAATAAAACTAGATGAGAACACATTGGAAGATCCACCTAAAGAAGAACCACCTAGAGAGAAAGAAGAATCAAAGCAAGAAGAATCAAAATAGGAAGAATCATCTAAAGGTATGCAAAGAGAATTCAAAGGTAGATGTTTTGCTTGTAATACTATTGGGCACATGAAGAGAGATTGCATAGGTAAGCAATTTAAACCTTCTAATGGACATTGTTATAATTGTCATAGTTTTGGACATAGAGCTAACAAATGTAGAAGACCTAAAGTAATTTTGAATAATTATGATAGAATGATTGGGAATACTAACAATCCAGATAAGAAATCTATTGAAGAAATGAATCAAAGAAAAGTGGTAGTATGTTTTAGATGCAACAAAGTAGGACACATTGCTAGAAATTATAGGTCACAGATTAACCAGCAAGGACAGAGATTTGGAAACAATGGAATCATTTGTCAAATATGCAACAAGTTTGGACACTTAGCAAGATTTTGCAGAATGAACAATGGAGGTTATCATCATAACCCTAACCCTAGGAACAATGCAAGAAGGAATGAAAATGCAGGAAATGAAGAGAAAGGTTGTTGTAGCAATAAAGATGAAGTAAAATTTGACAAAGGCACATATCAAGGAGGTATAGTCAGCACTGAAAGTAGTCAGGAAGGTAATGTAACTGATGGTAAGGATGAATCTTTACCTGACCCTTCTTTAAGTACTTAAATTATGTAAGTTTCTGTAGTTTAGGACTTAGGATTAGTGTAGATTAGGAATTTGAATGAGTTAAGTTTTGCACAGTTAGATATAGGTTTATTATGTTGTACTAATGCTATGGTTAAGTGCACAAAAGAAAATATTGTGTTTTGTGAGGTCGCAGAAAGTTTTATGATTGCAGGTTTGCAAAATCATCTTTTTGAGGTTTTAGCGGCAAAATGAATGAATGCGATGTCAGATCGAGTTAATGTGAAGTGTTATAAGGTTGAAATCGAAGTCATTATGATTACAAAGTGATTGAAAAGTGATTTGAAAGAAGTAAAGTGAGTTGAGGATGATTTGAAGAAGTTTGGAAGCAGTTTGCAGCGACGATCATACCAAAACCCTAGATTTGCAAAGTTGAGGTATTTTTTGATCTTTAATCAGTTGATAAGATGGATATTTCTATGGTTCATAATGTTAAGGATAAGAATAGACCAAATATTAAGAAATGACTAGTAGAACCAACTAAAATTGATGATAGTCTAGCATTATCATCCGTACCAGATGGAGTATTGCACATTGAGAATGTTAAAGGATATTTAGGTTGTAAGTTTGAAACTTTGGGAGATGCAGATTTTAGTGATGATTATAGGAAATTGTACAATTAAGACATGTCAGTTAAACCAACTTATGAGCACCTAGAGAACAATGAAATTATCAAATATTTCATGAAGTATGAATTCAATGATGAGGAATGTACCAAGATCATTTTAAGTAGAATCCACAATGGGAAATTTTGGATGGAGGATAGAGTTATTGATATAACTGCTGACCTAATTCATGAAGTTACTGGATTATCAAAAGTTGGAGAGATTCCACTGAATGAAAAGAACATGAGAAAGATTGTTTTAGATAACACTGGATCTAGTTATAATGGTAGAGGAATTGTGATAAGTAAGATTAAGCAAGATGATGTTAGGTACCTTTGCAAGATCCTAACAACTAAATTATGTGGTAGTTCAAGGGAAGATGACATGGTTACAGGAATGATTCATGTAGCTTATCTTATGTGTATTGAGAAGAAACCAGTAGACCTATGTGAAATCTTGAAAATTCAGCTATTTGAGAACTTAGAAAAGATTAAGAAGGCTAAGTACACACAGTTTAGGTTTTCATCTCTGATAACCTATATGTTTTTCCATATTTTGAGAAGATTTCCTTACACATTTGATTGGAGTGACAATGTGAACACAATGGAAAGAATAAACTCAGTTTACATGAAGCACCTTTTTGATAAAGTTAATGACAGTGTGAAGCTTGTATTGAAGACTTTTCAGAATATTGTTAAGAACAAATCAAGGATTCCTCAATCCTTAGTTGAAAAGCATAGAGATGACATTTGTTTTATGGTTGACACTAATTTCACCTACATTGAAGCAGTTGAGCCTAGAATGGAATTCATAGACCCTCTTGGCTATGAAATATCTGAAGTAGAAACAGTAGGATATGTGAATAGATTGTTAAAGTGTGAGTTGGATGGTCATGCAAATAGTTTTGGAACCTATGAAGAGAATTTGAAATCTACAATAAGTTTGAGAGAAAAGAGCAATCTAGTAAGAGAGTTGAATCTACTATGAAGAAAATATTGAAAGAATCTGGTATGTCAAGTCATGAGTTTGACATAGCTAAGAAGACTGCAGAAGCCTTGAAGCAAAGTGAAAATCTTGTAATTCCACCCAAGACATCAAGTGCAGATCCTGTTGATCCTATTGCAGTAAAGGTAAAAGTTGAAGTACCTAAAAAAGATGAAGGAGATAAATCTTTTTCTCCTATTCCTAGCAAAAGAGTAAAAGTGAGTGCAACAGGACCCGACAAGAGATAGAAAGTGGTTGTACCACCTATACCTAGAAATGTAGCAGTAATTAAAGATGATGATGTAGTTTCAGTCAAGAAGAAAACTTGGAAACCAAGAATTGAAAGAGTTAATGAAGATATATTGAAGCATGGAGACTTCACTAAGTTGAATAAATTCTATGATCTATATGGATCATTTGACAGATTGAACTTTGAAAATGCAATAGTTACACACATGATTGTGGTAGATAAGAAACTTAGCACTATTCATGGTAAGATCCCAGAAGATTTGTATAACAGACTTGTGAATAGAAAATAGAGAGCACAAGAAGAGGACATAAAGATGAGAGAACATGTAATCAGATAGTTCTGTGAAGTTAAGGATGAAGATCATTTGGAGAGATTCTTGAAGTCTCTTGGAACTTTATTGAGAACTAAGAGAAGAAAAATCCTTATAATGGGAGGCAAAAAGGAGGAAGTATAGAAAGAGATAGAGCAAGCAGTAATGCAAGTTCTTTCAAATATAGTTACAGAAAAGCATGTTGAATCAGACCCTCAGCAGAAGCAATCAGAGGAACCGCATGCAGAGAAAGTTGGTATTGAAGAAGTCCCATCTTCTTCACATATCAATATTGGAAAAGAATCAATGGATATTGAAGGCACCAAAGTGGCTCTAGAATCAGATGATGTAGTATTTCATGATCTAGGAAACATTGTTGACAATTTGTCTTTGGGAGAGCAAGAAACGGTCACAAAATTAGAGAAGAATATAGAGGTAGAGGAAGCACCAACTGTATCAGAATCAGTTCCAGCAGAGCAGACAGTTAAAGGCAAGAAAATTTTGACAGAGGCCACTACCTCTAGTGCACCTTCTAAACCAGTTGAAGACATTAGTGCACCTGATAGTAAGAAGAGGCATATTGGTTCAATGTTTGAAGACCTTGGAAAAGAAGTTGAAGATGATGATCAGCTTGAGTTCATTACATCTCTAAATAAAATTATTGGAAAGAATAAGAAGGTGAAAGACCTTGAAGGAAAAGTTAGAGTTTTGATAGAGAAACTTGAGAGTGTGATCAACACTAAGGTATCTGAATCAGATCCACTTGAGAAAGCTCAATCAGTAATGAATTCTTTTGACTCTGAATTTTCTAACTTGAAGAATATTGCTAAAATAAAAGTTCAGGAAGACTTTGAAGCAGAAATGCAGCAAACCTTAAGTGTAAATATTTGAAATGATATTGGTAGTTTAGATGTATGCATAAAGAATTTGAGGAGACATTTTGAGACAAGAAAGAATTTGTACATACAATGCACTAAATCAAAAATCCTAACAGTTGAAGAGGATAAGAAGATCAGAGAGAAGTTAGATGCTATTACAGCTGAGACAAACACCTTGACAAGCCCTAATGTCAAGATAAGTTCTATAGAGAAGAGCATAAGTAAATTGAAAGATGAAATTAGAATGTTAGTAGAGGAGAAGAACAAAAAGATGATTAGGGTTAACATCTTAAGAGAGCATGTCTCAATCAAGATATCAATTATTGAAGATCAAATTGAGCAGTGTCTTTCAACAAAGACATCATTTCAGAAGTTTAGCTTCAATTCCCTGCAAGCTTGTCAGACAGTAGCATACGGATTGAGTACTCTACTCAATGTTGTTGAATCCATTAGGATGATATGGGAGAAAGATTTTGAATCTTGGAAGTTAGATTTTGGTGATTGTGTTGCAAGCCTACCAGCTTTGCAATAACTGATAATTAGGTATAAAGTTTTTGAAATTTTTGTACACCCTATCTTTGTCATTGTTGTCAAAGGGGGATAGATAGTAGAAAATTGAATATATGTTGAGGAAGGATACTCATAGGGGGAGCTATTATATGGAGTATGATATTTTATACATATTGTGTAACTTTTGGCCACAAAATTTTGTATAAGTGTTTTTTTTTAAAGTTTTGTTTGCACACTTAGCCAATTTTCCCATATGTTGCCACCAATGACAAAGGGGGAGATCATTGGAAATTTGGCTAATGTATATGCATAGATATTTTCATTATGGAAACATATGATCTCTATTGAGAGTGCAGAATCTAGAATGCAAGTATGGAAAGTTGAAGAAAGAAATTGTCTAAGTTTGGATACAGTGATCCTGACAGAGCACCCGATGAAGATTTAGTTGGTGACGGCCACTGAAGAAATATTTTTGTTTGTGTAGTTAACTAAAGCTTCTATAGAGTATGAGGATACCCCATCTTAGTGCGCATAAAGTTTAGAGTAGTACGGACAAAGTTATTCAAAGTTTACCAAAGATAGTTTTTGCAGACAGAACAGTTTTGGAGACAATATTAGCGAAAGATTTAAGGGATTATTTTTGCTTGTCAAAATAATGACTTAACATTATGAAGGGATGACATTCTATATTTTTACTCTTTGAAAAATATTTTGGGAGCTGACCATGTAAAGTTATTAGCTTTAATAACTCATATATTAGGCATACTTGAAATGTAATGAAAGAAAGTGAGATGTAAAAAAAGAAAAGATAACTTGCGATAGTTGTATATTGTGATAGCAGCAAAGGCTATTGATGCAAAGTTGTAAGCAATACCATATTACAATCAGAAGCATTTTTGTATTACCTGTTTGCGCAGTGAGCTTAGTTGGTGATCAGGTTTTGTAATCTAACTCCTAACAGGGTTAAGGCTTCTAACAAGGCCTAAAGTCCTTTAACCATGACAGATCTACTATATATTGTAAATTGACTCCTAACAGGGTCCAATATCCCTAACATGATACTTTTGATTAGTGATCTTTGTGGGTACCATCCCCACCGAGGTTTTCCCTTGGCCATGGTTTCCTCGAGAACATATGATGTGTTATGAGTTCTTTCTATTTACTTCTATGTTTGTTAATCATCTTGATAATCTTTGTATACACTAAAGTAATATGTTATATCCATAAGTGGGAAAAAAAAGAAGTTTGTGAAATAATGATTCACCCCCCGCTCTCAGTATTTCCTATTTCTAACATATATATATATATATATACATATATATATATACATATATATATATACATATATATATATAATATATATATATATATGTATATATATATATATATATATATATATATATATATATATATATATATATATATATATGTATATATATATATATATATATATATATATATGTATACATATATATATATATATATGTATATATATATATATATATGTATATATATATATATATGTATATATATATATATGTATATATATATGTATATATATATATATATGTATGTATGTATGTATGTATACTAATATATTATATATAATATTACCTTTTAGCTATTATTTTTTTCTCATTTTTCCTGTATGATGCTTTTGTATATGAATTGTGGATATTCTCTTGGAAACTATCTGAGGAAGATATAGTAGTTGATTTGCATCCTTTGGATCAAAAAGATGATTTGTAAACTTAACCTAAAAATTCAATTCTGCTAACAAAAATGTCTAATCATGTAGCAAGGTAGAGAAGCTCGGGAAAGGTGTAACAAATTAATATGCAAATATTTTTGTCTGTAATAGTATTTTCGGCATTTATTATGATATTGATCTAATTTGATGCACCTCCACTATTTGATCAATCCCTTCCCTTTCATTTCACTTTGTTTTCTCATTTTACACATCATAGGCCAGGATTTGACAGCAGATATAACCTTGGTACTACTGGTGTTAATGACAAATTTTACTTTTACCTATTATTTTTATGTCAATTTTCTTGTATGATGCTTTTATATACAAATTGTGGATATCTGTGGGAAACTTTTCATTTTTTACTGTAGGATGCCTTTGTATACAAATTTTGGAGAATCTCTTGTAGAAATATGGAAATTATAATCTCCTTCTAAAGCATAAATTAATGAAGTTCTTCGTGCCTTAGCAGAGGAAGCCGATATTCTAATGCTCAAGTGTGTCTGAAGGGGTCATAGGGACTCACCAAGGGTCCTAGTATGCCTTATCATGCATTAGGACCCCTTAAGTGTGTCCATGACCCCTTTTGAAACATTTGAATGCTCAAGTGTGTCTGAAGCGGTCCTAGGACCCCTTAAGACACACTTGAGCAATCAAATGTGTCAAAAGGGGTCATGGGGAATTCCTATGGGTCCTAACGCATGATAAGGTGTACTAGGACCCCTAGGAAGTCCCCATGACCCCTTTAGATACATTTCAATGTTCAAGTGTCCTGAAGGGGTCCTAGGACCCCTTAAGACACACTTCGGCATTCCAATGTGTCAAAAGGGGTCATCGCGACTTCCTAGGGGTCCTAACATGTGATAAGGCATAATAGAACCCCTAGGGAGTCCCCATGACCCCGTTTGACACATTTCAATGCTCAAGTGTGTCCAAAGGGGTCCTAGGACCCCTTAAGACACACTTGAGAATTCCAATGTGTCAAAAGGGGTCATGGGGACTTCCTAGGGGTCGTAACATGTGATAAGGCATACTAGGACCCTTAGGGAGTCCCCATAACCCCTTTTCACACATTTCAACACTCAAGTGTGTCGAAGGGGTCCTAGGACCCCTCAAGACATACTTTAGCATTGAAATATGTCAAAAGGGGTCATGGGGACTCCCTAGGGGTCCTAGTATGCCTTATCATATGTTAGGACCCCTAGGAAGTCCCCATGACCCCTTTTGACACATTTGAATGCTCAAGTGTGTCTGAAGATGTTCTAGTACCCCTTATGACACACTTGAGCATTCAAATGTTTGAAAAGTAGTCATGGGGACTTCTTAGGGGTCCTAACATGTGATAAGGTGTACTAGGACTGCTAGGAAGTCCCCATGACCACTTTTGACACATTTCAACACTCAAGTGTGTCCAAAGGGGTCCTAGGACCCCTTAAGACACACTTGATTGTTCCAATGTGTCAAAAGGGGTCACGGAGACTTC
Organism: Chamaecyparis obtusa; assembly: GCA_027943335.1. NCBI lineage: Eukaryota > Viridiplantae > Streptophyta > Pinopsida > Cupressales > Cupressaceae > Chamaecyparis > Chamaecyparis obtusa. The sequence continues at coordinate 788,626 of BSBK01007630.1, read as the reverse complement.
CTAAGGGTCCTAACATGTGATAAGGCATAGTAGGACCCCTAGGGAGTCCCCATGACCCCTTTTGACACATTAGAATGCTCAAGTGTGTCTGAAGGGAACCTAGGACCATTTAAGACACACTTCAGCATTGAAATGTGTCAAAAGGGGTCATGGGGACTACCTAGGGGTCCTAACATGTGATAAGACATACTAGGACCCCTAGGGAGTCCCCATGACCCCTTTTGACACATTTGAACACTCAAGTGTGTCTTAAGGGGTCCTAGACCCCTTCAGAAAAACTTGAGTATTCAAATGTGTCAAAAGGGGTAATGGGGATTTCCTCAGGGTCCTAAATCGTGATAAGGCATAATACGACCCCTAGGGAGCCCCCATGACACCTTCTAACAAATTTCAATGCTCAAGTGTGTCCCAAAGGGTCCGAGGACCCCTTAAGACACACTAGAGCATTCAAATGTGTGAAAAGGGGTCATGGGGACTCCCTAGGGGTCCTAGTAAACCTTATCACATGTTAGGACCCCTAGGAAGTCCCCATGACCCCTTTTGACACATTTGAATGCTCAAGTGTGTTCGAAGGGGACTTAGGACCCCTTAAGACATACTTGAGCATTTAAATGTGTCAAAAGGGGTCATCCATGACTCCTTTTGACACATTTGAATGCTCAAGTGTGTCCAAAGGGATCCTAGTACCCCTTAAGACACACTTGAGCATTCAAATGTGTCAAAAGGGGTCATGGAGACTTCCTAAGGGTCCTAATGCATGATAAGGTGTACTAGGACCCTAGGAAGTCCCCATAACCCCTTTTGACACATTTCAATGCTCACGTGTGTCCAGAGTAGTCCTAGGACCCATTAGGACACACTTGAGTATTCCAATGTGTTAAAAGGGGTCATGGGGACTTCCTAGGGGTCCTAACGCATGAAAAGGCATAGTAGGACCCCTAGGGAGTCCCCATGATGCCTTTTGAAACATTTCAATGCTCAAGTGTGTCTGAAGGGGTCCCAGGACCCCTTAAGGCACACTTGAGTATTCAAATATGTGAAAAGGGGTCATGGGGACTCCCTAGGGGTCCTAGTACACTTTATCACATGTTAGGACCCCTAGGAAGCCCCCATGACCCCTTTTGACACATTTGAATGCTCAAGTGTGTCAAAAGGGGTCCTAGGACCCCTTAAGACACACTTGAGCATTCAAATGTGTCAAAAGGGGTGATGTGGACTTCTTAGGGGTCCTAACATGTGATAAGGTGTACTAGGACCCCTAGGAAGTCCCCATGACCACTTTTGACACATGTAAATGCTCAAGTGTCTCTTAAGGGGTCTTAGGACCCCTTTAAACACACTTGAGAGTTGAAATATGTCAAAATAGGTCATGGGGACTCCCTAGGGGTCCTAGTACACCTTCTTACATATTAGGACATGTAGGAAGTCCCCATCACCACTTTTGATAAATTGGAATGCTCAAGTGTTTCATAAGGGGTCGTAGGACCCCTTTGGACACACTTGAGTTTTCAAATGTGTCAAAAGGGGTCAAGGGGACTTCCTAGGGTTCCTAGTACACCTTATCACATGTTAGGACCCCTAGGAAGTCCCCATGACCCTTTTTGACACATTTCAATGCTCAAGTGTGTCTTAAGGGGTCCTAGGACCCCTAGGAAAACACTTGAGAATTGAAATGTGTCAAAAGGGGTCATGGGGACTCCCTAGGGGTCCTGCTATGCCTTATCACATGATAGGACCCCTAGGAAGTCCCCATCACCCATTTTGACACATTTGAATACTCAAGTGTGTCGGAAGGGGTCCTAGAACCCCTTAAGACACACTTGAGCATTCAAATGTGTCAAAAGAGGTCATGGGGACTCCCTATGGGTCGTAGTATGCCTTATCACATGTTACAACTCTTAGGGAGTCCCCATTACCCCTTTCGACACATTTGAACACTTAGGTGTGCCTTAAGGTGTCCTAGGACCCCTTCGGAAACACTTGAGTGTTGAAATGTGTCAAAAGGGGTCATGAGGACTCCCTAGGGGTCCTACTATGCCTTATCATTTGTTAGGACCCCAAGGAAGTCCCCATAACCCCTTTTGACACATTTCAATGCTCAAGTGTGTCCAAAGGGGTTCTAGGACCCCTTATGACACACTTGAGCATTGAAATGTGTCAAAAGGGGTCATGGGGACTTCCTAGGGGTCCTAATGCATGATATGGCATACTAGGACCCCTAGGGAGTCGCCATGAACCCTTTTGACACATTTCAACACTCAAGTGTGTTTGAAGGTGTCCTAGGATACCTTCAAACACACTTGAGTGTTGAAATGTGTCAAAAGGGTTCATGGGGACTCCCTAGGGGTCCTAGTACACCTTCGAACACACTTGAGCATTGAAATGTGTCAAAAGGGTTCATGGGGATTCCTGAGGGGTCCTAGTATGCCTTATCATGTATTAGGACCCCTAGGAACTCCCCATGACCCCTTTTGACACATTTGAATGTTCAAGTATATCTAAAGGCATCCTAGGACCTATTAAGACATACTTGAGCATTGAAATATGTGAAAAGGGGTCATGGGGACTTCCTAGGGGTCCTAACATGTGATAAGGCATACTAGGACCCCTAAGAAGTCCCCATCACTCCTTTTGACATATTTCAATGGTCAAGTGTGTCCAAAGGGGTCCTAGGACCCCTTATGACACACTTGAGCATTCCAATGTTTCAAAAGGGGTCATGGGGACTTCCTAGGGGTCCTAACATGTGACAAGGCATAACAGGACCCCTAGGGAGTCCCCATGACCCATTTTGACACATTTGAACACTCAAGTGTGTTTGAAGGGGTCCTAGGACCATTTAAGACACACTTGAGCATTTAAATGTGTCAAAAGGAGTCATGGGGACTACCTAGGGGTCCTAACACATGATAAGGCATACTAGGACCCACAAGGAGTTCCTGTGACCCCTTTTGACACATTTAAATGCTCAAGTGTGTCTTAAGGGGTCTTAGGACCCCTTTGGATAAACTTTAGTTATCAAATGTGTCAAAAGGGGTCATGGGGACTCCCTAGGGGTCCTATTATGCCTTATCACATGTTAGGACCCCTACGAAGTCCCCATGACCCCTTTTGACACATTGGAATGCTCAAGTGTGTCTTAAGGGGTCCTAGGACCCCTTCAAACACACTTGAACATTGAAATATTTCAAAAGGGGTCATGGGGACTCCTTAGGGGTGCTTGTACACCTTATCATGCATTAGGACCCCTAGGAAGTCTCCATGACCCCTTTTGACACATTGGAACACTTGTGTGTGTCCTAAGGGTTCCTAGGACCCCTTCAGACACACTTGAGAATTGAAATGTGTCAAAAGGGGTCATGGGGACTCCCTAGGGGTCCTAGTACACCTTATCATGCGTTAGGACCCCTAGGAAGTCCCCATGACCACTTTTGACATATTTGAATTCTTGAGTGTGTCTGAAGGTGTCCTAGGACCCCTTAAGACACACTTGAGCATTCAAATGTGTCAAAAGTGGTCATGGGGACTTCCTGGGGGTCCTAAGATGTGATAAGGTGTACTAGGACCCCTAGGAAATCCCCCTGACCCCTTTTGCAACATTTCAACACTCAGGTGTGTCCAAAGGGGTCCTAGGACCCCTTAAGACACACTTGAGCATTCCAATGTGTCAAAAGGGGTCATGGGGACTTCCTAGGGGTCCTAACATGTGATAAGATGTAGTAGGACCCCTAGGGAGTCCCCATGACCCCTTTTGACACATTTGAATGCTCAAGTTGTTAGAAATAGGGAATACTAAGAGGGGGGGGGGTGAATGAGTATTCTAAAAACTTTATCTTTTTCCCAATTATGGAAATAACAAATTATCTTTACACATACATAACATAAGAAGCTAAACAAAATGCATAGCAATAAAGCTAAAGATCTCATAACACATGAGTTGTTCTCGAGGAAACCCTGGCCAAGGGAAAACCCCAGTGGGGATGGTACCCACAAAGATCCACTAATCAAAAGTATCCTATTAAGGCTATTGAACCTGCTAGGAGTCTATTACAAACATATAGTGTATCAGTCCTGATTAAGGGACTATAGGCCTTTGTTAGAAGCCTCAACCCTGTTAGGAGTTGGTATTACAAAATGTGATTACCAGCTGAGCCGACTGCCCAAACAAGTAATGTATAATATACACTGATTACAAAAAGAGGTCAAGGTACACAACCTTATACTTCTTGCATCAATATCTCTTCACTACTCTTTCACTATCACTATTACATATACATCATAGATCTCACATATTACATACATCTTTCTTACATTTTACAATTACATTTATACAAGTTATTAAGGCTAATAACTTTACTTGGTTGGCTTCCATATTTCAAAAGAACTTTATGCATGGGTAAACATCTAGTATTTCATCCCTTTATATTGTTAAGACATTATTTTGTTAAACGAAATAATCCCTTAACTCTTTACCAATTCTGCCTTCATATTCTATCTTGTCGGCTTCACACTGTCTTCAGAAAAAATTTCATAACTCCTTCCGTACATGTCGTACTAACTTTCACTCTGAGATGAGTTGTCATTAGTCACCACAGAGTCTATGTTCAAGTGTGCAAGAATTGAACTTACTCCAGTCAATGTTGCAAACAAAAACTGTGTCCAGGTGCACTAGTGAAAATATTGTCTCATACTTAGACAAATTTGCAATGCGCTCTATCATAGTTGCTCTTTGACTTGTACGATCTTCATGTGGATCATATGTTTCCATAATGAAAACATCTATGTAATCAACTCAGCCAAATTGCCAACAATCTCCCCCTTTGTGATTGGTGGCAACATGTGAGAAAATTGGCTAAGTGTGCAACTCCTAAATCTCAAAATTGTCAAAATTGTGGCCATAGTATAGCATATATATACTATCCTTATAACTCCTCAAAAAAATCTTATCGCTAATACAATACTCACCCTAAGAGTATCAATCGTTATCATATACAATCAAATTTCTACTAAATATCTCTCCCCCTTTGACAACAATGACAAAATAAAGGTAGGTAGGGCTACAAAACTGTATCTCAAAAAGATTATACCTTAATCCATTATTGCAAAGCTAGTAGGTTTGCAACACAATCTGCAAAATCAATATTCATAGCTTCTATCTCCTTCTCCCATGATTTCTTAATGGAATCTACCACATTGAGTAGTGTTCTCAGGCCATAAGATGTTATTTGACATGCTTGGATGGTCTCAAAGTTAAACTTCTGAAAAGATATCTTAGCTGTAAGACATTCTTCTAACTGCTCTTCAATAACGCTTAACTTCATAGAAATATGCTCTCTCGAAAGAGTTAGTCTTCTCATTTTTCTATCTCTCTCATCCTGCAAAACTTTGATTTCATCATAAAGCTTCCAAAATTTCTTCTCAACATCACATACCTTCACATTAGGGCTAGAAAGAAGGTTAGATTCATTCTAAATTTCTACTTCCTTCAACTTGATCTTTTGATCTTCTCCTACTGTCAAAGTCTCTGGTTTTGTACACTGTATGTACAAAGATTTTCCTATTCCCAAATTCTTCCTCAAGTCCTTGATACAAATATCAAGACTGTTGATATCATTTCTAATATTCTAGCTGATGTTCAAAATTATTCCAGCCTCATAGTCTGCCTATGCTTTTATCTTTGCAATCTCAGATAAGTTAGTGAACTCATCATCAAAAGTGCTCATCACTTTCTTTGCTTTCTCCAGAGGGTCTACTTCTACAATCTATGTAGTTACAACACCTTGTAACTTTTCAGTAAGGTCCTTTAAACATCCTTCTAGGCTTTTAACTTTCTTATTGTTCCCAATGATTTTGTTCAAAGATGTGATCAATTCCATCTGATCATCATCATCTACTTCTTTTCCCAAATCCTCAAACAAAGATCCAATTTTATTCTTCTTTCCAGTCACAGGAGTAAGATTGATTTCTACTTTAGAGGGTATAGGTGCTTGTACTTCTATCACTTTAGGTTCTTCAAAAATAGATTGGGTCTTCTCTACTTCTACAGTTCTATCTGGTTCATTAAGAGCCGAATTGTCAACAATGTTCTCTAGATTCTTGAATACATTATCATCAATATCCAAGGTAATCTTTTTACCTTCAATATTCATAGATTCTTCTTCAATGTTTATAGCTGGTGGAGAGGGAATATCCTCTTGTTCTACTTCTTCTTCTTTCTCTGCTACAACTGATGGCTCTCCAACAATTTCTGCCATAACTTTAACTATTGCTTGTTCTATCTCTGTATTCACTTCTTCATATTGTCCTACCATGATCTAAATGGTTCTCCTTTTAGTCCTTAAATGGGTGCTAAGGGGGGCTTCAAATTTTTTTTAAGATGTTCATCATCTCTCACATCACATAGTTTCTTCACAAGATTCTCTCTGATAGATTTGTCTTCCTCTTGTGCTCTCTTCTTCCTGTTAAAAAGTTTCTTGAATAAGTCATCAGGTATCTGACCCTGAATAGTGTCAAGCTTCTTATTAGCTAGAATCAAGTGCTTGACCACTGCATTTTCAAGATTCAATCTCTTTGGGTAGTCATAGAGGTCATAGTATTTATTCATCTTAGTAAAGTCTCCATCTTTTATAATCTCTTCATTCACTCTCTCAACTCTAGGTTTCCATGCTTTCTTCTTCACAGTGGTGTCATCATTTTTAATTTCTACAATTTTACTAGGAACTGGTGGCAGCAAAGTTTTTTGCCTCTTACCAGGTCCATTAGCAATTTCTTTCACTCCCCTTCTAGGTGTGGAGGAAGAGGATCTAGTAAGTTTCCTTTCTTCTTGTTCCTACTCAGGTTCCTCTACTTTCGCTTTGACTTGTGTAGCTTCCTATTGTATTGCACTAGATGACAATAGAGGTACAGAAAAAATCTCTTTCTATCCAATATCTCTGATTGCTATTGCTGTCTACTTTGCCACTAATAATTCTTGCTCTGTCATTCCTGAATATTTTAGTATTCTCTTAATACTGCTCTCAACTCTTTTCTTAGACTGCTTCTCCTCAAGTATAGCCTTTGCAGAGTTGAAATTTTCTTCAAAAGTTCCAAATCTGTTACTGTGAGTATCAACCTTGCACTTAAGTAGCCTATTCACATATTCTTCTATCTTAGTTTCAGATATTTCATAGCCAAGAGGGTCTATGAACTCAATTCTAGGTTCTACTGCTTCAATGTAGGTAAAGTTAGTATCAACAATAAACCATACTTCATTTTTGTATTTCTCCACAAGAGACTGTGGGATCCTTGATCTGCTAGTTACCAAGTTCTGAAAATTTTTCATCACCAACATTGCACTCTCATTTACTTTGTCAATAAAATGCCTCATATACACTTTATTGATCCTTTCCATTGTATTTTGTCCATCATTCCAGTCACTTGCAATGGTGTAAGGAAATATTCTTAATAAGTGGAAAAACATGTAAGTGATCAAAGATGAAAGTCTAAATTGTTCATACTTTGCCTTCTTAAACTTCTCCAAGTTCTCAAACAATTGAATTTTCAGAATTTCACACATATCAACTAGCACTTTGTCAACACACATCAAATAAGCTATATGTACCATTCCAGCTACCATGTCATCCTCTCTTGAATTTGCACAAAACTTAATTGTTAGGATCTTGCATAAGTATCTAACATCATGTTGTTGGATCTTACTAATTACAATTCCTTTACCATTATAGGATGAACCTATGTTATCAATGAATATTTTTCTCATGTTCTTCTCATTTAAAGGAATAGCTCCAGATTTAGATAGTCCAATGACTTCATGAATCAAATCAGCTGTAATGTCTATCACTCTATCTTCTAGCCAAAACTTCCCATTATGAATTCTACTAAGGATTATCTTAGTGCATTCTTCATTATCAAACTCATACTGCAATGCATACTTAACAATCTCATTGTCTTTCAGATGATCATATCCTTCTTTTAATGACATGTCCTGGTTGTAAATCTTCTAATACTCATTGGTAAAATCACTATCACTGATGGTTTCTAACTTGCATCCAAGATAACTTCTTACATTCTCTAAATGCAAAACTCCATCTAGTACGGATGATAAAGCTAAACTAGGGTCTTTTTCCAAGGGTTCTACTAGCTCCCTCTTCATTCTAGGTCTATTTTTGTCTCTGACATTGTGAATTAAAGATACATCTGTTGGCACCTACAAATTTTCATGGTCATTTTCATTTCCCTCTGGTCTCTGCAACTATTTTTCCTGTCTTTGCCTCAAACCCTAGGCTAAAAAAAAAAAATCTAGCCGTTGCCATGAAAAAACCCTAAGTATACCCCAGCCCTATTCTAATTTTAAGTTACTTTTTGGGGGCACTTAAAAATCCTAATTCACCCATGCTTCATATTTCTGGTCGGTTCCCATTTAAATCTTTCCTAAGTCTATGTGCCTGATGAAATTTTTTCTCCTAAGTCTCGGGATTAATTTTTCCTAAGTGTCAGCCTTTATTTTGTGTGGTTGTCATTATTTCGCAAGACTTTCTGTTGTCAGAGTTTTTGACATGTGAATTTGCGACCAAGCGCCATCTATCCTAGTGGGGCCTGACATAGCAGTTCTTTCAATCAATGGTGGGTGGATGATCTTAAAAAATATTCCTACCCCATGAGGTCATGTAATGCTCGTTGATTTTGAATCTAACTGAGGATGGTGTCAGTGGGTCCAAGATGAAACGTATGCATGGTTGGCGGCTTCTAATTGGTCAAGGAGTAGTGACTTGGAAATTGTCAGGTGGGGCTGCAATTTTTTAGAAGTAGATAAGTGTCTGTAGGTCCACAAGATCATCTGGTTGTCATTATACCACTGGGACAAGTTGATCAATTTTTAAGGTTAGCAGTATAGCGATGACCGTTGATCTTGCTTGGTCAATGAGATGTCAAGGTGGGACCTTTTTCCAGTGGGTGCTAACATGCACGTTTGTGATTGGTTGAGCTCGAATATGTGGTAGTCATGTCAGTGGGCCTGAATCTTTCAAGGGGGGATAGCAGATGCAGGATCTATGGGTGTTGTGTGATCGCATAGAATCTTTTCAGGCCATGCAATCATGTGACAGTTGTTTCTATTAAAGGTTTAAACTTTGTGGGTCCTATCTGCTACGTGGTGCTAATGTGCTCTGTTTTCATTGGTTCGAGGTTTTAATGATGTGGAAAGCAATTTTTAAGGGGTTTTGTCGACTGTTGAAGAAGTTTTGTGAACCGCCTGATCTACCGGGAAGAGATATAATTGATGACCACATTTTAAAATTTGCTGACTAACTATTGCCACTAGGAATTTGAATTTTAAATGGTTTCTCAGCGATAGGATTGAAAATTTATTGTTTTTACAGCAGGATTTGATGAAGTTGTTGTGCTGACTATTGTAGGACGATCTAAAGGGTTTGATGATTGGTTGCAGATGCCTGTACTATGAGAAAATGAACATAAGTAAACCTTGAGGCATGTTGCAGGTGTACAAATAAACTGATAAACATGGTGTTTGCATGATTTTCAGTATAAATCAAGAGATTTTCATTGATGAAGATCAATTTTGGGTCAGTTGGTTCAGGATTGCTTGGTTTTCTCCCCTAGAATTAATTTCTGATTGATATTGGTTGGTTTAGTGGGTGAAACCCTAACCCTAGCTATCCAAAGCTTCTTACATCTTGAATTCTTTGAGAATTCCAAGATAGCTAGTGGTATAAGTGGTTAGAATTTTGATTTTGTAGGGGTTCCAAAACTTTTGAGGCTCCGAGATTTTTGGTCTTTCAGGCTTTTGGTCCCTAGTTCCAATTTTTCAGTAATCCAAGGGATTATATTCTCTAGTTCCATTCTCTTAATGCTGAATGTAAAGAATACAAGTTTTTATAGAAGATTCTCATTTTGAGTCTTTGAGTGAAGAGTTTTCCTTGGTTTTGTTAATGTCTCTTAGCTTTGTGTTCCATTCTTGTATGTTTCACTTGTAAGGCATTTTAGACATACTAGTTGCAAGGCAACTATTTAATTGTTGTGTGAGTTTCTTTCAAGGAAAGGATTGAATCCTCATGTGCAATTTTAGGGAATGAACACATCTGTTGAGATCTTGATGATAAAAATCTAGGATTGAGGGGATATTTTGTAAGGCATTCTATCCAAATTGTATGTGGTTTGTAAGGCATATCACTGTATTTCCTAGAAATTCCTCTATTGATTTATATTAGACTCTTCTACCCAAAGGATTAGGCACTGGTCTAATCTCTGCCATACAGTCACCTTTCTATCATCAAGCACAAATTTTATCATTACCATTACACATTTTCATTTCATGTTCATGCACCAAAGGAGATAGGACTATCCCTAATGTTTTACAGTCCATAGTTGTTGATTCCTTGAAGAGTGAATCGAAGGTTAGCCTTCGTTGAGTTTTTCTCATAAAAAGAACGACTCATCACCCTTATGCCATTGTTCATGTTATCATACAAGGAGTTTCATTAGTCACATTTTGCAATAGGTTTTTCTCAGCTGTCTTTAGAATTATCTTCCATAAAAGTACCTCTAATAAACTCAATAGCATAACAATGAAGACCTAATCCACTAATCCATAGTTTAATTGAAAGATAGTAGCCTATTTGTAGGAAATACCCACCTAAGTCCTGTGGAGCTCAAAGAAAAATGAGGATCTTATCCAATCCTCATCAATTAGGATTTCTTGCAAACTTGGAAACCTATTTACTGAGAATCAAGCTAATACCCTTACCAAGTTTGACCCACAAGACAAATCCCTAACAGACTGGTGACTCTGCTGGGGAGTTGTAAGAAATATTTTGCTAAGTTATAGGGTTTAGTTGAGCTAGGGCTCCTACCCTATACGAACCAGCTGGTTACCATTGTTGTCTATATTTTAAAGAAAAACTCCTAAATTTTTGGGTGGTGACTCTAACAATCTCTGTAGCAGTACTAGTTAGAAAATCATTCACAAGATGAGTTACAGAGGTACTAGGTCTTAGAGAAATAAGCTTCCTGAGGACAGATCAGAAGAAGGTCTTTCAAGTACTTCTAGGCCCAGTCAAACAAGGAGAGGAAGAAAAAATAGGATTATGTTTCATACTCAGAAACATAAAGAGGATACAAGACAAGAGGAACAAATCTAGCCTATTCAGATGAATCAAGAAGGAAGTACCTTTGAATATGAGGAGGCTATTGATTTGGGCCTTAACCAATATGAAGATGAGGTTCAAGTAGGAGATGCTGAATCTGAGACTACTCTCCTTGAATTAGAAGAAATTTTTTAAGAAGTTTATGAGTTGGAGAGGAGAGTCCAAGAACAAATACATTTAAGATAGAAAAGAGATAAGGAAAAGGAGGAAAGAATCAGACATGCCATGATTAGAGCTGAGCAGTTGAAGAACCAATTGTTGGATCTTGAGGCCATAAATTAGGATCATGTGACAAAACAAGCAGAAGATCAGCCTATTGTCCAACAAGTTTATGAAGTGAGAAATCCTAGGGACAAAGGTAAACAAAAAGCTATAGGAGTTTCAATAAATGAACCAAATCATGCAAAGAAGTCCATGGATCAAGCAACAAGATTAGAGGCTGACTTAGAAGAAGCAAAAAGAAAACAAGAATTGTTGGCCAAAGAGTTGGAAAAGGTAGAGCTTGAAGCTACTGCTGCTGAGATGAACAGGGAGATTGATTTCCTTAAGCAATCTTCTGGACCTACTAATACCCTTTCCACTTCTGAAGCACAAGGATAAAATGTGCTCAATACTACCAACACTTCAGGTATGCCTAAGACTCCTAATGTTTCTAATATTCACACATCTACATCTTTAGGTGGTGACCAATCTCGAGTAGGTCCCATTCATGAGAGGCATAAACAATTGGTGTTTATTAGGATTCCTGGTTATCCAAATCCCATCCCTGATGAAATCAAGAAGAAGCTCCTAAAATTCACTGGAAGCAATGCAGTTACTTGTGAAGAACATTTGAAAAGTTTTATTGATGTAATAGATGACTATAATATTGAACTTGATGATGTCATCATGAAGCTTTTTGTTCAGTCTCTGACTGAAGATGCTAGAGATTGGTTTAGAAATTTACCTCATGCTAGCATATGTTCATGGAATCAGTTCAGGCAATCTTTCAAGGAACATTATGGTGATAAAACCCATGAAGGCTTCATACTTAATGAGTTTAACAACATCAAGAAAAATTCAAATGAGGGTGTTGTTGAGTTCAATGTTAGATTTCAGAAAGCCATGCATAAATTGTTGTAGGTTATCAGATTCGATGATAGAGTATGTCTTGTCACATACTTGAATGCTTTTGATTCAAAAATGGGATATCTTTTGAGAGATAAGAACCCTAGGAATCTTCCTGAGGATTATAAGTTGGCCATCAATATAGAGAGCAATAGAAGGATATTAGGAAAGTTGGGAAGGAGAGAAGATTGTCAGCCTTCAGTCTCAAACAGAAGGGAGCTAGGGAAACCTAATGCAAAGCCAAAAGATGATGATAGTTTGAAGAAAATCCTAAAAGCAATAAAGGATTTCAAGCCTGGTGAAGTAAGAAATAGTAGAGTGCAAGGAAATGATAGGCCATCTTTCAATAACTTTAACAAGTTACCAAGAATGCAGAACTATCCCTATAATACTCAGTGGAAAGATGGGAAGCCAGTGCTCCCTGAAAGAAAGGACAAACTGAATGACAAGACCCCTGACCCCTTGAATAGAAATATAGTGAATATGAATGATGATGTTCCATGGTGTGTTTTTTGCCAATCACCTCATGATCCCTATTATTGTTCTATTGCTCAAAGTGTTTCTGCAGATGAAGATCAAGGCAACAACAATGATGATACTTATGATGATCAAGGATGTGGTATGAATTCTTCATACATGTATGATGAGTTAGACTCTACAGATGAAGATGAAAACCAAGATGATGGCAGTTCCCAAGTTAGTAATGAGATTTATCATTAGCAAGTGTTTTCTGATGAGGAATATGATCACTTGGACAAAATCCAGTGCAACACTTTAAGACATGATGAATAAGTAGTGTTGAGGAGACCTTCTGATGAAGAAATTGCACAAATTATATTGGACATGGTATCTCAAGTTAAAATCAATTACAAATTGAGAAATAGGGTGGTAGGTAGTCCAAGTGGTAGGCCTCTTGGAATTTTTATCAAGAAGATAGAAAAATATGAAAAACAAGCCCAAAGTAAGAAAAAGGTTGCAGAAACTACTGACAAAACCAAAGTAAAGAAAAATATCACCTTCACAAAGAAAATTGTGGCTTACAAGGTAAAAGCTAAACCTCTTGTGGATACTGGTTCTCCTTTGCAAGAGAAAGAAAAGGGTTAGAGAAAATATAGTCCCAATGTGAGTACACATGAAGAAGATAGAGAGGTGACTACCATTGGGCAAGATGTAGTTGACCCCAAATATGTTCCCATTGTCATGAGAAAACTATTGTCACAAATCAATGTCAAGGTCCCCTTGTTAGAAATGATGAGGATAGAGGAGCATAAAGTTAAGGCTTTGAGTTGGGTGAAAGGAAATTTTCTTTTTGATACCCAAAATTCCACCAAGGTTGATGGAATGGCTACTACAGGAAGTGATTCAACTGAGAACCAATGTGGGGAGATCATCTCTAAGATTCCTCAGATTTATTTGGATACTAATGTAGAAAATGCTATGTCAGGAATAGTTGATCCTTTCTTTCTCTCCCTAATAGTAAATGGAGAGTTGTTAAGAAATTGTATGATTGATTTAGGAGCCTCTAATACTATTATGTAGATAGAAATAATGAGATCCTTGGGTTTGAAAGTAGATACACCTCATGGAAGATGTAAAAAGTAAAAAGTAGACCAGTTGTTGTAGACAACATTTACAATTGGTAGGTCTTTGAGGATGATCATGACATCCTGAGATTTATTCATTGTCTTGATATATATGAGGATCAACCTATAGACTGCAATACTTTGGTTGAGGAAATTGAAGGTAAAGACATGGTCATGGGAAATGAAGTGATCCAGTTGGGTTCAAATAATATCCCTAGGGGCTTAATTGAATTAAAAGCATTGTATAGCAGCCAAAATGATCATATGTCAAAAATAAGTAATGCCAATACAAAAGATCTAGAGGAAGTGAATTTGGAGTCACATAATGCACCTCAAATAGTCTATATTGGAAAAGAATTAGCCCCTCAATTGAAAGATAATTTGATAAAGTTATTGAGAAGGTACAAGCATGTGTTTGCATGGTCCTATGATGATCTAAAGGCTTATATAGATGACCTTTTCCAACATGAAATCCCATTAAAGCAAGATGTCAAACCATTCAGATAGAAGTAAAGGCCCATTAACCCATTGTTGGCTCCTAAGATGTAGCATGAGCTAGTGAAGTTGAGTGATGCAGGAATAATTCAACCTATAAGACATTCAACTTGGGTATCTAATTTGGTCCTAGTTAGAAAGAAGAATGGTGACATTAGGTTATGTGTGGACTTTAGGAATTTGAATGTTGCATCGTTGAAGGACAACTATTCATTGCCTAACATAGAGGCAATGTTGCACAAGGTCACTGGTTGTGAGTTATTGTCTATGATGGATGGTTTCTCTGTATATAACCAAGTGTTGGTGAAAGAATCTTAACAATTCAAAACTACATTCACAACACCTTGGGGAACTTATGTATATGTCAGAATGCCATTTGATCTCAGAAATGCCAGAGCAACTTTTCAAAGAGCCATGGATGTTGCTTTCAAAGAGTACATAGACCTGTTTATGGTTGTCTATCAAGATGACCTAACTACTTATTCCAAGAAGGCTCATGATCATTGTTCACACCTAGAAAAGATTTTTGTCAAAGCCCTGCAATACGGTGTGTCCCTAAATCCAAAAAAGTGTAATTTTGCAGTCAAAGAAGGAAAGCTGCTAGGACACATTATATCAAAAAATGGAATAAGAATTGATCCAAAAAGATTTGAAGCCATAAGGAAAGTGTCTAGACCAAAAAATATGAAGGGTGTGCAATCATTTTTAGGAAAGATCAATTTTGTCAGAAGATTTATTGCAAACTTTGCTGAAATTGTCAAACCCATAGTAAAGCTATTGAAAAGGGGTATGAAGTTTCAATGGACTGTAGAAGCCCAAGATGCATTTGAGAAAATTAAAGATGTGGTCCAACAAGCACCTATGCTTAGGTCTCCTGATTATACCAAGGCTTTTTCTTTATTTTCTTTTGCATCATTTCACACCATTGTTGTTGTTTTATTGCAAAAGGACAATGAAGGTTTTGAACATCCAATTGCATTTTTTACCAAATCCTTGCAGGCTGCTGAGTTAAATTATGAGATGATGGAGAAATAGGCATATGCATTGGTAAAAGTAGTCAAATCCTTCAGACCTTATCTAGCTTGTGCGAAGGTTATGGCATATGTCCCACATGCAGCAATTAAGGATGTCCTCACTCAGTTTGAAGTTACTGGAAAGAGATGCAAGTGGATTACTAGAATTCAAGAATTCAATTTGGAAATTCACATTACTAAGTTAGTAAGAGGACAAGGCCTAGAAAAATTGATGATTGAAGAAACTATGGACCTAGTCAAAGTAAATAATGAAGGAAATCCTGATATGATAATTACAAGTATTGAATTGCAACCAAAGTATGCTGATGTTGTATATTTCATAAAGAATGCTATATGCCCAGAGCATATGACAGATAATCAAAAGAGGTCCTTGAAATTGCAAGCCCAGAAGTATACATTGATACAAGGGGAATTTTATTGGAAAAATAGAGATGGGATCTTACTATTTTGTCTTGACAGATATCAGGTAGAGAAGGTTTTAAATGAAATGCATGCTGGTGTTTGTGGAGGTCATTTTTCTACAAGGACTACTACCCACAAGATCTTAAAGGCTGGCTATTTCTAGCCTACATTGTTTAAAGATTCATTTTAGTTTGTTAAAAGGTGTGAAGCTTGTTAGAAGTTTGCTTCAAAATTAAAGTACTCAGGAGCACTGTCATTAAACCCAATAGTTGTTGAAGCACCATTTTCCATGTGGGGCATGGATTTCATAGGTGAGTTTGCTAAGAAGTCTAGTGGAGGACATAATTATATACTTGTTGCAACTAACTATTTGAAAAAATGGATAGAGGCTATTCCTACAAAAGGGGCAACAAGTAAAGTGGTGATTGATTTCTTACTTGACAATATTTTGACCAGATTTGGTGTCCCTATGAAGTTGATCATAGATAATGCAATGTGTTTTAGATCAAATGAGTTCAAGGAGTTTTGCAAAGACAATGGAATCATGACTTCCTATTCATCTCCTTATCATCCTCAAGCAAATGGATAGGCTGAGTCTAGCAATAAAAGTATCCTGACAATCTTGAAGAAGACACTTGAAAAGAATAAGAGAGCTTGGCTTGTGTATGGTTTGCAATCAAGGCTACCTATAAACAATCTAATTCTAGTTTATCAGTTTATTCAGGATGAAGAATTGGATGTCACAGAGCCTATGTAGAATAGAATTATGCAGCTAACAGAATTGGATGAATAGAGAAAAGAAAGTCAAAAGAATAATATCAAGTTGCAACAGAAGATGAAGTACTTATTTGACAAAAGAGCAACTACCAGGAAATTCAAAGTTGATGATTTGGTACTTCAATGGAATGTGAGGGCAGAGGATAAAGGGAAGCATAAAAAATTTGAATCATTATGGCTTGGTCCTTTTGTGATTCATGATAGTTTTGGGAAGGATTCCTACTTGCTGAAGAACATGGATGGTGTAGTTTTTGAATTTCTAGTGCATGGGCAATTCTTGAAACCCTTCTTTAGTTGAGTTTTTAACTCTCATGCATGTGTAAATATTTTGTACATTCTGTACAGGTTTGTTTCCCTTCAGGTTGTGTGTTTCCTTCCTTGTTTTAGGTTAGTGTGGTTTTTGGTCTACGTCCCAAAGTCCTATGGTTCTTGTTAAACTTGTGTTTCAACATCCTCAAATAGAGCCACTGTTGGCACCTATAAATTTTCATGGTCATTTTCATTTCCCTTTGGTCTCTGCAACTATTTTTCCTATCTCTTCCTCAAACCCTAGGCTAAAAAAAACAAATCTAGCCGTTGCCATGAAAAAACCCTAAGTATACCCTAGCCTTGTTCTAATTTTAAGTTACTTTTTGGGGCCACTTAAAAATCCTAATTCACCCATGCTTCATATTTTTGGTCGGTTCCCGTTTAAATCTTTCCTAAGTCTACGTGCTCAGTGAAATGTTTTTTCCTAAGTCCCAGGATTAATTTTTCCTAAGTGTCAGCCTTTATTTTGTGTGGTTGTCATTGTTTTGCAAGACTTTCTATTGTCAGAGTTTCTGACATGAGAATTTGTGACCAAGCGCCATCTATCCTAGAGGGGACTGACATAGCAGTTCTTTCAATCAACAGTGGCCACATGATCTTAAAGAATATTCCTACCCCATGAGGTCATGCAACGCCCGTTGATTTTGAATCTGATCAAGGATGGTGTTAATGGGTCCAAGATGACACATATGCATGGTTGGTAGCTTTTGATTGGTCGAGGAGTAGTAACTTGGAAATTATCAGGTGGGGCTATAGTTTTTTAAAAGGAGATAAGTGCGTGCAGGTACACAAGATCGTGTGGTTGTCATTATACCATTGGGACAAGTTGATCAATTTTTAAGGTTAGCGGTATAGCGATGACCGTTGATCTTGCTTGGTTGATGAGATGTCAGTGTGGGACCTTTTTCTAGTGGGTGCTGACATGCATGTTTGTGATTGGTCAAGCTGGAGTATGTGGCGAACATGTTAGTGGGCCTAAATCTTTCAAGGGGGCTTGGCAAATGTAGGATCTACAAGTGTCATGTGATTGCATGGAATCTTTTTAGGCCATGTGATCATGTGATAGCCGTTCAATTAAAGGTTTATACTTTGTGGGTCCTATCTACTACATGGACCTGACGTGCTCTGTTTTCATTGGTTTGAGGTTTTAATGATGTGGAAAGCAATTTTAAGGGGGTTTTGTCGACTATTGAAGAAGTTTTGTGAACCACCCAATCTGTCGGGAAGAGATATAATCAACGACCACATTTTAAAATTTATTGATTGACCGTTGCCACCAAGAATTTTAATTTTAAATGGTTTCTCAATGACAAAAGGATAGAAAATTGATTGTTTTTGTGGCAGGATTTGATGAAGTTGTTGTGCCAACTATTGCAGGATGATCTAGAGGGTTTGATGATTGATTGTAGACACCTGTACCATCATAAAATGAACATAAGTAAAGCTTGAGGCATGTTGTAGGTGTATAAATAGACTGATAAGCATGGTGTTTGTGTGATCTTCGGTATAAATCAGGAGATTTTCATTGATGAAGATCAATTTTGGGTCTGTTGGTTCAGGATTGCTTGGTTTTCTCCCCTAGAATTAATTTTTTATTGATATTGGTTGGTTTAGTGGGTGAAACCCTAACCCTAGCTATCTGAAGCTTGTTGCATCCTGAATTCTTTGAGGAGTCCAAGATAGCTAGTGGTATAAGTGGTTAGAATTCTGATTTTGTAGGGGTTCCAAAACTTTTGAGGCTCTGAGATTTTTGGTCTTTCAGGCTTTTGGTCCCTAGTTCCAATTTTTCAGTAATCCAAGGGATTGTATTCTCTGGTTCCATTCTCTTGATGATGAATGTAAAGAATACAAGTTTTTATAGTAGATTCTCATTCTGAGTCTTTGAGTGAAGAGTTTTCCTTGTATGTACTGATACACTTTCATGAAATGCAATACAATTTCTATCTTAGTTCTGTTAATGTCTCTTAGCTTTGTGTTCCATTCTTGTATGTTTCACTTGTAAGGCATTTTAGACATACTAGTTGCAAGGTAGCTATTTAATTGTTGAGTGAGTTTCTTTCAAGGAAAGGATTAAATCCTCATGTGCAATTTTAGGGAATGAACACATCTATTGAGATCTTGATGATAACAATCTAGGATTGAGGGGATAGTTTGTAAGGTATTCTATCCAAATTGTATGTGGTTTGTAAGGCATATCACTGTATTTCCTAGAAATTCCTCTATTTATTTATGTTAGACTCTTCTACGCAAAGGATTAGGCACTGGTCTAATCTCTGCCATACAGTCACCTTTTGGTCATCAAGCACAAATTTTATCATTACCATTACACATTTTCATTTCATGTTCATGCACCAAAGGAGATAGGACTGTCCCTAATGTTTTACAGTTCGTAGTTGCTGATTCCTTGAGTTTTACTCATAAAATGGACTCATCACCCTTATGCCATTGTTCATTTTATCATACTAGGAGATTCATTAGTCACATTCTGCAACAGGTTGTTCTCAGCTGTCTTTAGAATTATCTTCCATAAAAGTACCTCTAATAAACTCAATAGCATAACAATGAAGACCTAATCACCTGATCCATAGTTTACTTGAAAGATAGTAACCTATTTGTAGGCAATACCCACCTTAATCCCGTGGAGCTCAAAGTAGAAGGAGGATCTTATCCAATCCTCATCAATTAGGCTTTTCTTGCAAACTTGGAAACCTATTTACTAAGAATCAAGCTAATACCCTTGCCAATTTTGACCCATAAGAAAAATCCATAAAAACATCCATGATTACTTCAAATTCCTTTTATCAATTCAAAGATTTGCCAAGTAGAATACCTCAATTTTGTGATTTTAGGGCTTGCGTAGATTCAATGCTCAAATCCTTCACCAAATCATTGCAAAATGATTCCAATCACTGCTCTTTGATCTCCTTAACACTTGTATTCACTTTGATGATCAAATAACATGAATCATAACCTTTTATTACTTCAATCTCACCTAGGTCTAACATCACATTCAATTCTTTTGCCACTTCTTTCCAAAAAGTTGTTTCTGCTAACCCACAAAACTTAAAACTTCTTGCGATCTTGAAAAACATTATATTTTTCTTTGCACTCTTAACCATAGCATTAGAACATCATAAAATACCTTGCATTAACTGTGCAAGACTCAATTCATCATAAATCTAGTTCTACACTAATCTAAGTTCCTAATCTATTGTAATTTTCATAAATTAAGTGCTTTGAGATAGGTCAAGTAAGGATTCATTCTTACCACTTGATACTTCACCTTTTTGATTACCTTCAATGTTGAGTATGTCTCCTTGATCTGTGCCTTTAATAAACTTCACTTCATCTGTATTGCTACAACAACCTTTTTGTCTATTTCTTGCATCTTCATTTCTTCTTTCATGATTTCTAGGGTTAGGGTTAGGATGAAAAACTCCATTGTTCATTCTGCAAAACCTTGTTGTATGTTCAATCTTGTTTCATATCTAACAAACAATTCCATTATTTCCATATCTTGGTCCAGGTGGATTAATCTGTGATCTATAGTTTCTAGCAATGTGTCCAACCTTGTTGCATTTATAACATATTACTCCATTTCTTCTATTCATATCTTCAGTAGTTTTCTTATTTGCATTGTTAGTATTCCTAAACATTCTACTATTATTTTTATTCTCAATAAACTTAGGTTTTCTACATTCAATAGCTCTATGTCAAAAACCATGACAATTATAACAATAACCATTAAGAGGTTTAAATTGCTTACCTATGCAATCTCTCTTCATATGACCAATAATATTACAAGCAAAACATCTACCTTTGAATTCTCTTTGCAGACCTTTGGGTGATTCCTCTTGCTTCGGTGATTCTTCTTCTTTAGGTGTATATTCAAATTTGTTGATCTCATCAGACTTATTCTCATCTATGCTTTTAGATACTTTCAGATCTAGTTCCTTGCTTTCATGATTTTCTTTAAGAGTGTTAAATCCAAGACCAGTCTTATCATAGAATGGTTTCTAAAAAGATGCTTGTTCATCAATCTTCTCACTAGTTGAATATAGCCTTTCAATTTGCTTCTTGGATTGAGTCAGTTCACCTTTCACAATCTTGTTGTATTTTTCAAGTTCAGCATACTACAAATTGACTTTCTCAAGTTCAGATGTTACATTTCCAAGTTTAGATTTCAGTCCGTCATTTTCAATTTTTAGACTTTTATTCTCAGATTTTAGATTAGCTTCATTCTTTCTATTTCCAGCTTTCAAGCTAAGCTTCAAATTTTCTATCTTTAGTTCATGCTTAAGGATCTCATTTTCCCTTTTTAAATTGTCATCACAATCTTTAATAAGGACTTCGGATTCCTTTTCAGATTTTAGATCTTCCAACTTGTTTTTCAATTTCTCAATGAGGTTCTTTGCATCATCATATTTCCCTTTTAGAGTGTCTCTTTCATCAGTAAGCATATCAATCTATTCAAGATCTTCTTCAAGATTCTTCTGTAGTTGATCCATATCCATAGAGATCTTACTCAAGCTGCTAGGCTTTCCTTGAATGATTCTTCTCTGAGTAACTAAGCTCTGATACCAATTGTTAGAAATAGGGAATACTAAGAGGGGGGGTGAATTAGTATTCTACAAACTTTATCTTTTTCTCAATTATGGATATAATAGATTATCTTTACACATGCATAACATAAGAAGCTAAACAACATGCATAGCAATAAAACTAAAGAACTCATAACACATGATTTGTTCTTGAGGAAACCCTATCCAAGG
Source organism: Chamaecyparis obtusa (assembly GCA_027943335.1). Lineage (NCBI taxonomy): Eukaryota > Viridiplantae > Streptophyta > Pinopsida > Cupressales > Cupressaceae > Chamaecyparis > Chamaecyparis obtusa. The sequence continues at coordinate 766,988 of BSBK01007630.1, read as the reverse complement.
GAAAACCTCAGTGGGGATGGTACCCACAAAGATTCACTAATCAAATGTATCTTGTTTAGGATGTTGACCCTGTTAGGAGTCTATTACAAACATAGAGTGTATCAGTCCTAATTAAGGGACTATAGGCCTTGTTAGCAGCCTCAACCCTGTTAGGAGTTGGTAGTACAAAATGTGATTACCAGCTGAGCCCACTGCCCAAACAAGTAATGTAAGATATACATTGATTAAAAAAAGAGGTCAAGGTACACAACCTTATACTACTTGCATCAATATCTCTTTGCTTCTCTTTCACTATCGCTATCACATATACATCATAGATCTCGCATATTACATACATCTTTCTTACATTTTACAATTACATTTATACAAGTTATTAAGGCTAATAAATTCACTTGGTCAGATGCCATATTAAAAAATAACTTTATCCAAGGGTAAACATCTAGGATGTTGTCCCTTTATATTGTTAAGACATTATTTTGATAAAAAAAATAATCCCTTAACTCGTTACCAATTCTGCCTTCATATTCTATCTTATCGGCTTCACACTGTACTTAGAAAAACTATCATAACTCCTTCTGTAGATGCCGTACTGACTTGCACTCTAAGATGGGTCATCATTAGTCACCATAGAGTCTATGTTCAAGTGCACAAGAACTTAACTTACTCTAGTCAACATCACAAACAAAAACTGTGTCTAGGTGCACTAGTGAAAATATTCTGTCACACTTAGACAAATTTGCAATGCGCTCTGTCATACTTGCTCTTTGACTAGTGTGATCTTCATGTGGATCATATGTTGCCATAATGACAACATCTATGTAATCAACTCAGTCAAATTTCCAAAACAAGTGTGTCCAATGGGGTCCTAGGACCCCTTAAGACACACTTGAGTGTTCAAATGTGTCAAAAGGGGTCATGGGGACTCCCTAGGGGTCATAACATGTGATAAGGTGTACTAGGACCCCTAGGGAGTCCCCATGACCCATTTTCACACATTTGAATGCTCAAGTGTGTCCTAATGGGTCCTAGGACCCCTTCGAACACACTTGAGCATTCAAATGTGTCAAAAGGGGTCATGGGGACTCCTTAGGGGTCCTAGTATGCCTTATCATGTGTTAGGACCCCTAGGAACTCCCCATGACTCCTTTTGACACATTTGAATGCTTAAGTGTGCTGAAGGCATCCTAGGACCTCTTAAGACACATTTGAGCATTCAAATGTGTCAAAAGGGGTCATGGGGACTTCCTAGGGGTCCTAACAGTTGATAACTCATATTAAGACCCCTAGGAAGTTCCCATGACCCCTTTTGACACATTTGAATACTCAAGTGAGTTTGAAGGGGTCCTAGGACCCCTTAGGACACACTTGAGCATTCCAATGTGTCAAAAAGGGTCATGGGGACTTCTTAGGGGTCTTAACATGTGATAAGGCATAGTAGGACCCCTAAGGAGTCCCCATAACCCCTTTTGACACATTTGAATGCTCAAGTGTGTCCGAAGGGGTCCTAGGACCCTTTAAGACACATTTTTGCATTCAAATGTGTCAAAAAGGGTCATGGAGACATCCTAGGGGTCCTAACATGTGATAAGGCATACAAGAACCCCTAGGAAATCCCCATGACCCCTTTTCACACATTTCAATGCTCAAGTGTGTCTAAAGGGCTCCTAGGACCCCTTAAGACACACTTGAGCATTCTAATGTGTCAAAGGGGTCATGGTGACTTCATAGGGGTCCTAACACATGATAAGGCATACTAGGACCCCTAGGAAGTCCCCATGACCCATTTTTACACATTTCAATTCTCAAGTGTGTCCGAAGGGGTCCTAGGACCCCTTAAGACACACTTGAGAATTCAAATGTGTCAAAAGGGGTCATGGGGATTTCCTAAGGGTCCTAACGCATGATAAGGCATAATAGGACCCCTAGGGAGTCTCCAAGACCCCTTTTGACACATTTGAATGCTCAAGTGTGTCTTAAGGAGTCCTAGAACCCCTTTGGACACACTTGAACATTCAAATGTGTCAAAAGGGGTCATGGGGATTTCCTAGGGGTCCTAACATGTGATAAGGTGTAGTAGGACCCCCAGGGAGTCCCCATCACCCCTTTTGACACATTTCAACACTCAAGTGTGTCCCAAGGGGTCCTAAGACCCTTTAAGAAACACTTGAGCATTTGTATGTGTGAAAAGGGGTCATGGGGACTCCATAGGGGTCCTAGTATGTCTTATCATGCGTTAGGACCCCTAGGAAGTCCCCATGACCCCTTTTGACACATTTGAATGCTCAAATGTGTCCGTAGGGGTCCTAGGACCCCTTAGAAAAAACTTGAGCATTCAATTGGGTCAAAAGGGGTCATCCATGACCCCTTTTGACACATTTGAATGCTCAAGTGTGTTCGAAGGGGTCCTACTACCCCTTAAGACACACTTGAATGTTTAAATGTGTCAAATGGGGTCATGGAGACTTCCAAGAGGTCCTCACATATGATAAGGCATATTAGGACCCCTAGTAAGTCCCCATGACCCCTTTTGATACATCTCAATGCTCAATTGTGTCTGAAGGTGTCCTAGGACCCCTTAAGACACACTTGAGCATTCCAATGTGCCAAAAGGGCTCATGGGGATTTCCTAGCAGTCCTGACATGTGATAAGGCATAGTAGGACCCCTTGGGAGTCCCCATGACCCCTTTTGATACATTTTAATGCTCAAGTGTGTCCAAAGGGGTCCTAGGACACCTTAAGATAGACCTGAGTGTTTAAATGTGTGAAAAGGGGTCATGGGGACTCCCTAGGGGTCCTAGTATGTCTTATCATGAGTGAGGACCACTAGAAAGTCCCCATGACACCATTTGACACATTTGATTGCTCAAGTTTGTTTGAAGGTGTCCTAGGACCGCTTCAAACACACTTGAGCATTCAAATGTGTCAAAATAGGACCCCTTCCAACACACTTGACTATTCAAATGTGTCAAAATAGGACCCCTTCAAACACACTTGAGCATTCAAATGTGTCAAAATGGGTCATGGTGACTTCCTACAGGTCCTAGCACATGATAAGGTGTACTAGGACCCTTAGGGAGTCCCCATGACCCCTTTTGACACATTTGAATGCTCAACTTTGTCTGAAGGGGTCCTAGGACCGCTTCAGACACACTTGAGGATTCAAATGTGTCAAAAGGGGTCATGGGGCATTCCTAGGGGTCCTAACACATGAGAAGGCATAGTAGGACCCCTAGGGAGTCCCCATGATCCCTTTGGACACATTTCAATGCACAAGTGTGTTTGAAGGGGTCCTAGGACCCCTTATGACATACTTGAGCATTCAAATGTGTCGAAAGGGGTCATGGGGACTCCCTAGGGGTCGTAGTATGACTTATCATGTGTTAGGACCTCTAGGAAGTCCCCATGACCCCTGTTGACACATTTGAATGCTCAAGTGTGCCGAAGGCATTGTCATCCCTCGCATGGGAACTGGGGAAGAGAACATAGATTCTCTTTGTAAAAGAAAACCTAAGTAATGATTTATGAAATTTTTTTGAACTTTTAAAATAATTATGTGAACTAAATATAAACTTAACTTAGACTCCTCCAAGGTTCCCTTTTTCATTTAAATGCATGATACATTCAAGTCCATTAAGTAAACTAACAACAAGATTTACTTCTCAAAGAAAACTACATCATATGTTTAAGGAATACAAAGTATTTTCATTTCAACTTTCCATTTAAAACCATCTATATTCCTAAGTATTCTTTATGAACAATATAAAATTTAAATCAAATAGAATCATCTAAATGATTTGATACATTGCAAATAATACATTTGTTCTTCAATAGCCTTTTTCACTTAATCAATAATAAGAAGCATACTAACATACTTGAAATGTTACCAAATCCTTTTTCTTTTCCAATCTACATCTTAGACATAAATTTCACATCTCCCTTTTCCCTTTTCCTAAAACTACCCATTCCAAATACATCATTTCAAATTAAATCAATGATTACATTACATTCATCTCCACTCAGGAGGTAACAATAACTTTACATCATGAAAGATAATTAAAAAGCCTTCATTCTTCAAAAACTAGTACATAAGCAAGCATGAATCTTCAAACACTGCATCCACAAAAAGATACCTCGATAAAAATATTTACCACCCAACCACATGGATACCTAACAGGCCCACTCCCCCGTGCTAGGAGATAAACACCAAGGTCCACAAAGAAGGAATAGCTAGGCCAAACCTAGGGTTGGGTAATCTTTCCCAAATAGAAAATAAAAGAAGATCAAAGTATAAATCTTTCCCCAAAAGGTTCTAAGGCTTGGTAGAAACTCTAAGAAACAACCTAAGTGAGTGTCATCACACAACCCTCACCCCTTGGGTTGTCTTGGTACTAGCCACTCCAGGCCCCGGCCCCCAAGTAGGCACATGCGGGATCGAATGCCTTTCATACTGACAAGTGCCATTCAATCGTACCTACGCATAGGTACCTTCTCCCACTCCCATCCATAGCCTTTACTAGTGCTAATGGCATGGGTGAGGCACATTTAATCTTTTTAATGTTTGAACCCATTCCCATAAGTTTAATTAAGTTTTCACTTGTTAAATAACTCTTCAGTCGGTTATCCTGCTTGTATCCAATTAGGGCCCCGGCCCCGCACTGAGAGCCACTCACTAGGTGTCGTTAGGTTTTCTACCCTTAACCCACATATCACAATCACATCATACATGTAGTAAAAACACATTATAAGCACATTTGAGAACTGCTACAAAGAATAGAAAATAATAAGATAGTTTATGGACATTTTAGGGAAATTAGGAATGTTTAAGGATTTTAGAATGGTCCTGATCCTCATAGACAACCCTAAACCCTAAAATGCTTCCTACACACATCCTAACCCTATTAAGGCATCTAAATGCACTAAACATAACCTCCACCAAACAAGTAATGGACAAAATTAAGGTTTACACAAAATTTCATATACCAAAAGATAATGCTCCCTAAATTTCATTCTAAACCTGAAATTTGACTAAGCCTAAAATTTGACTAAGTCTGATTTTATTAAAAATCTAAAATTTAGAAGTTAAAACTTAACTCCTAGGAAGTTGAAACCTATCTCAATCAATCCAAATGTTACCTAATCCCTTTATTCAATGCTATACTTGTATAAAGCAAAAATATAATTATTGTACTAATTGGTTTAAATATTAAACTTGTTCAACTTCAAGACTGATATAAATGTAGCAACTAAACACACATAAACAACATAGGTAAAAACTATTATTTGGCCAAATGATAGAGAAGCAAAACACGAGAATAAAACTATGTTCAAACTCGGGATTCTATAAACTTCTACAAATGGCTGGCTGGCATAACAAAATGACAGAATGTTATAAACGGCTGGAATAATACATATAAAACCAAAAATGGCTAGCATGGTACAATAATACAACTTGTATTTGTATAAAGGTTTATGGAATAATAATGTACAAATGTTTCTACAATAATACAATAATACATATTGCAATAATGCATAAACATTTTGCATTAATACATTAATACATAATATAATAATACACAAAGGTTTCTGCAATAATACAATTATACAAAATATAATAAAGTATAAACGACACAGAATAAATTATTATTAAAATCATAGAATGCTGCAATAATATAGCATTTGAAATACAACAATATATCATTTCTATAATGTATGGATGGCTGGCAAAATAATACAAGACCAGCAATAATACAATAATATATATATATATATATATATATATATATATATATATATATATATATATATATATATATATATATATATATATATATATATATATATATATATATATATATATATATATATATATATATATATATATATATATATATATATATGACCAGCAATAATACAATAATGTATCAACATACAATATACATTACTGCATTATTACATAATATATTAATGTATCAACATCCTGTAATAATAATACACAATACAATAATAATACAAATAGTACACAAAGACAGAGACTTTCAAACAAATCTCAAAATAACAATTCATATTATAAAATAGATTTATTTCTCAGGATGGATTCCAACTTGGAGTCCTGCGAAGATTGGTTGATGAAGAAGAATACAAGCTTCTAAATCTCTTCCAGCACTCCTTTGAATTCCTCCTACAGGCAAGGTCCAATCTCCTTCACCTCCTCTCAGAGAAAAATCAATTTTCTCTCCTCTCTAAACTATAGAAATATCCTAAAATTAAAGCCTCAAAACAAGATTTCCTTTCCAACTCCCACACACAAGAAAGTCTTTCCTGTAAATAGAATGGAGGAGGTGGTTGCAGAGGTAATCCAACTGATGCAACCATCTCAACTATCCATCCATTAATAGTTAATGAGATGGTTTGCAAAACCATTCCCGTAAAGGGAGAGTAATTTTAAAATAAAACTATAATCCATGTTCCCTAATTTTAAGGGAGTCAAAATAAATAGTATAATCTTAAAATAATTTACTAATTTATTTAACTATGGTAATAGAATCTACTAATCCTATTTACCATTTATAAGAATAACTTAGATTTATATTTATCCAAAATAATTTTCATTCACACTATTAATTTAATTATATAATATTAATATATATATGTATTCATAGGCATGTGTGTGCACCCACATGCTTATGGTACATATATCATAAGTAAGACACACTATTACAAATATTAAATATTTAAGAATAACATTATTATTAAATATATTATTTATTTATACACTAATCCACATTCTAAAATATATATTAGATAGCTACTAACATAAGTTAGATTTTACCACTGTTTATTTACAACATTTTATTATTAATATTGCCATAGACACTTTTTTATTATGAGTATTATAAAATAATACCATAAAATTATTCACTATTATGAATATTAAAATCACATGATTTAATCACATACCAATTCGTTCCTAACGAGATATGCTAGTATAATAGTAGCTACTAATTAAGATAAATTAATAAATCATACCTTCAAATAAGCAATGACTCACATCAATAATCTACTAACAAAGTTGAGCATACCATGAAGTAAAAAATACCATACTCAAAACCTTATTCTAAAAAAAATCAAGAAACTAGCTACAAGATCCACAAAACCAGTAAATCGAGAGATCACATAATACATCCTCACAAGGGACTGACTCAACACTTCCCACCTAAGGATAAAAGGATCAAAGGTGAGGTTTCTTCCTATGGAACCTAGTGATATCTCCATAACAACAACAATGAACAAGAATTTTGAGGGATTGCTCAGACCTGTGGAGCTAGGTGGAGACGATACCCGGTACCTGCAATCCTGCATCACCAAGAAGAGATACACACACACACACACACAGATATATATATATATATATATATATATATATATATATATATATATATATATATATATATATATATATATATATATATGGATATACAAATTAGATATATACAAGTAGATGACCAGGATCGATACATCGTGTGGACCTCAGCTAAGTGAGTAACTATGACTTCATCCTGAGTCATGAAAACACATCAGACACATATCCATGAAACATAAAACATCATGATAATGGTTAGATTCAATCCTTGGGTTAGATCCATAAAACATATAAAAATAGATGGCTTTCTAATCTCATAAACATGTAAATGATAACCATAAATGAGCATATCCATCATATCATCATCCACAAAATATAAATTTAAATCTATAGTTCTAACCATCATAATAGAATGTCCAAGTCAGAAAGTCCAAGTATCACCATAGGAGAGGTATTACATCCTCCCCCTCTAGAGTTAGGCTTACTCTTGGAAGCCTAAAAATAAATATGGATAAGTGTCTCTAATTCTACCAGCATCTTCCCATGTGGCATAAGTATCATCATTGGGGTCCCATTATACCCTTGCCTGCTCTATGGTGTAACCCCTGAGGGTCAGTGTCTTCTATTGTAAAATGCATACCAGCTCTATGGTGTGACCCCTGAGGGTCAGTGTCTGCTATTGTAAAATGCATACCAGCTCTAAAGCCAGCTGCCTGTCTGCTACCTGTAATGCATTCCAATCCAAAATGTGAGTCACATCAGGAATATACTTTCTAAGAACTAAAACATGAAATACATCGTGAATACAAGAAAGGCTGGGTAGAAAGGCAAGCTGATAAGCTACTGGTCCTATCCTCGCTAGGACCTCAAAAGGGCCAACAAATTAGGGTGCCAACTTGGAGCCTTTTCCGTAATGGATTGGACTCTTTCATGGATGCACCCTCAAAAAGACACTGTCACCAAGAGAGAAGTGTACATCAGTCCTGTGGGCATCTGCATACTTCTTCTACCTATCTTGAGCTATCAAAATATGCTCTCTGATATGCTTGACTTGCTGCTCCATATCCTGAAGCATCTCAGGGCCTAGAAGTACCCTGTCCTCCAATCTATCCCAACTCAAGGGAGTGCGGCATGGACGGACATACAAAGCTTGAAAAGGGGACATCCCTATGGAACTATGATAACCATTATTGTAAGAAAACTCCACCAAATATAGATACTCTTCCTAGTGGGTTTGTCTATCCATAACATACATCCTAAGCATGTCCTCAAGAACCTAGTTGACTCTCTCTATCTGCCCATCTATCTTAGGATGATAGGTTGAACTAAAGTTGAGCTAAGTCCCTGAAGTATGCTGTAGCAAAGTCCAAAGAGCTAATGTGAATACTGGATCACGATCAGATATGATTTTCCTGGGAATACCACGGAGTCTCATAATGTCCTTCATGCATACTCTGGCTATAGAAGATGCTGAGTAGGAGGACTGCATGGGAGAAAAATGAGATACCTTGGTGAGTCTATCAACTATTACCATGATAGCATCATGTATCCTAGGAGTAAGTGGAAGTCCCACAATAAAATCCATGGAAATAATGTCCCATTTCCATTCTGGCACTAGGTGAGGTTGCATAAGGCCAGTGGGATGTTGATGCTCTACTTTCACTCTCTAACATTCCAAACATCTAGCCACGTAGTCTACTATATCCCTCTTCATTCCTGACCAATATTAAAACTATTGTAGGTCAGTATACATTTTCTTCACCCTGAGATGTGCCGAATAGGGAGCCTTGTGGCTTTCTGAAAGGATAAGCACATGAAGCTCTCCTGCCATGGGCACATAGATTATATTTTTCTATCGCAGTGACCCAAGGGTATCTAAGGAATATCCTAAGAAGCAACCTTCCAAGGGTCTTCCTAACTCTATTTTTGTCTTAACCTCCTGAAACCAAGAGTGAGAAGTGAGAGCCTCCCTGATTCTTCTCTCCAAATCTATGCTAAGGGATACTACTGATAAAACATGTCTGTGCCTACTCAAAGCATCTGCCACCACATTTTTCTTCCCTTGGATGTACTTAACCTTGAAATCATATTCACACAAAAATTCCATCCACCTGCGTTGTCTAGCATTGAGCTTAGGTTGGGAGAAGATGTACTAAAGGCTCTAATGATCTATTTGGAGTTCAAACTTGTGACCCAATAGAAAGTGTCTCCACTTTACTAAGGTGTGAACTACTGCTACAAGTTCTAGATCATGGGTGGGGTAGTTGAGCTCATGATCTTTAAGCTTCCTTGAATCATAAGCCACAACTTGTCCTTCTTGCATAAGAACCACCCCAATCCCTTCTAGTGAGGCATCTGTGTAAACTATGAAGTTTCCTGATGGTTTGGGAACCACCAAGATTGGAGCACTGGTTAATCTTTCCTTCAAACATTAGAAAGTGGCCTCACATTTCTCTAAGCAAAAAAACTTCTTACCTTTCCTTTGTAAGGAAGTAATGGGATGCACTATCTAAGAGAACTCTCTGAAAAACCTTCTGTAATACCCGACTAGTCCCATAAAGCTACGAACTTCAGGGACATTAGTCAGAGTTGGCCACTCCACTATGGCTTGAATTTTGGCTAGATCAATAGCGATGCCATTCCCTGATATAATGTGTCCAAGATACTTAACTTCTGTTTGAAAGAATTCACACTTTTCTGCATTGGCATAAAGTTGATTTTCCCTAAGGCACTATAATACTTGGTGAAGATGAACCTCATGTTCTTCAATATTTTTAGAGAACACTAAGATATCATCTAAGAATACTATCACAAATTTATCCAAGTAGGTTCTGAAAACTCCATTCATTAAGCTCATGAATATAGAAGTAGCATTCGTCAACCTGAATGGTACCACAGTGAACACATAGTGACCATACCTGGTATGAAAAGATGTTCGATGAATACCAGCCTCCTAAATTCTAAGTTAATGGTATCTTGACTTGAGATCAATTTTTGAAAATATTTTTTCCCCTTTCATTTGATCAAATAGATCATCAATGCGGGGTAAGGGATACCAATTCTTGATTGTGACTTTATTGAGTTGACGATAGTCAATGCACAATCGAAAAGAGACTTCTTTCTTCTTCACAAATATTACTAGTGCACCCCATGGTGACACACTAGGTCTGATAAATCCTTTTTCCAAAAGGCCTTCCAACTAAAGCTTGAGTTCTTCAAGTTCTTGTGTGGTCATATGATACGGAGCTTTGGAGATTGGTTGTACTCCTGGAACCAACTCAATTTAGAAGTCTATGTCCCTTTTGGGTGGCATTCCTGGAATTTCTTTAGGAAAAACATCCAAGTACTCCTGTAATAGGGGATGATCTAGTGATACCTCCCTGCTTTCTCCTTGGTCCAAGTCCTCTACTAAGACTACAAATAATTGGCATCCTTTGCGCATGCACCTCTTGAGCTTCATCATGAAAATCATGTAGATGGAGATGGGTCATTGCACCCTAACAATCTTCTTAGGTTCTCCTAAGTCATCTAAACACTGAATGCTTTTGTTTCTACAATCCAAAGTGGCTTTGTGAGCATCAAACCAATCCATACCCAAAACTACTCCATACGAACCTAGAGGAATTACTCGGAGATCTACTAAGGTCGAAAAAGGTCCAAGTTCTAACTTGCAGCTATGGACACAAGAGTCAGAGGTTATTCTTGTCCCAGAAGCTAGCTCAACCTACCAACTATCTTCTTGCCTTACTGCCTTTAGCCCACATTTCTCTACTAAAGAAGGTGAAATGAAAGAATCTGTTGCCCCTGAATCAACTAGTATGGTGGTAGAGATACCCCTTAACAAACCTAGGGTTTTAATGACTGTTCCCCGATGATTGGCTTGTCCATGGTCTAAGGTGGAAAATACTCAGCGAGTTCTGCCTACATTACCTACTGTTGGTTCTGAAGAGGCCTACCTATAGCTAGTTGCTAGAGTAGATTTCTGAGGGCAATTAACTGCAATGTGCCCATGTTGGCCACAAGAGTAACATCCATTGTTCTTGACAAAATTCCTTCCTACAGAAGGTGCACTAGACTGTTGATAGCTACCTTGACTAGAATTCCAAGGCATACTCTGAGCTGGCTGAGGGTTCGGGTATCACTTTGCATGTTGCTAGTTGCAAGGATTGTTGGATTGAGAACCCCCACTTTTATTATTGTTTCCATTGTAATTGATGTTGTTGTTGTTGTTGAAAAACTTCCTTTTCTAGTGGTTCTGACTTCCTTTAGGAGGATAGTTTTTAGGTCTAGGTGCACCTTGAGATTGATTTCCTTTGAAACCTGACCCGGCTTGGAAGGCATTACCCTCTTGGCCACCTGTCTGACCTCCTAACCCCAAGGTTATATTTTGTTCCTCAAGGTGAGCTTTGATGACTGTATCATTAACTGTCTGAGGTTCAAACATTCGTACACTACCAACCAAGTGACCGTTGAGTCATCTAAGGAAGTGTTGAGTCTGTAATACCCCAAAAATGGGCTATAAGTTCATTAATCTCCTACATCTTCAATTCGAATGAAATCGACATCAATGTCCTAATCTAAGGCACATCTAAACATCATCGAATCATAATTGATTATCTTAAATTCTACATCGGGGAATATTCCTAGTAATATTCCTAATCATCATAATTATCTTTAATTTTATAATTATTTGGCAATAAATCACATTTATCCTAAAATTTGATTAATTAAATATTTTGCATATTTAATTAATTAGATTTAATATTTGCCACTTAATTGTTTAATTAAATTTAATTCTATCTATTATTAATTGTATTATTTAATTTTGACAATAAATCAAAATTCCTATGAATAATTGATTAAATTCTTATTTAATTAATTAAAGCATGTTGTCATTATTTAATAATATAATTTTTAATAAAAGTTTGGTAAAATAGTTAATTAACCCATAAATTAATTATTTTATTTCAAAAAATAGTTAAGTTGAGAATAAATCACTTTATTTATTTATTAAATCATAATTATCCATGTGCACATTCAAGGACTAGTTAAACTCAAATTGGAAAATCAATGCAAGTTGTTAGCTTTTTGAAACTCAACATCTTTTTGAGTTTTAAAGTTGATCTAAACTTCTAATTCAAGTTGAACTGTGCTTTTGCATGATTTTTGTGACTTAATTATTCTTTATTTAAAAATAACTCAAAAATCAAGCTGAGTTATTTGAGTGATTTATGGCTTTTTCTCATGCACCTCCAAAGCCTTGGATTTCTATAAATTAAAGCCTCAGCTCTTCATAATTCATCTCATAATTTTGCAAGCTTACTTTGCCAAAGTCATCTACGAATTGCACAATTATTTTGAAGAATTAGAATTGGGAGAATCAAAGCTTATTGTGAATCAAGGCTATTGTGAGATCAATTTTTTTTTTTACATTCATTTAGATTCTTTTTCATATAATTGTTAGATCATTTTAGCATATCAATTTTCATATTAGCATAGATTCATATCAGTTTTCATCATATTATTGCATAGAAAGTATCAAAAAAATAGCTTAATTGCATTCATATTTCATATCATTTTTGCATTCAAATCCTTCATTTAGGTGTCATCTAGGTCACTGCTATCAATAACAATATGAGAACATTAATCTCGCACCTACTAGAAGGCAGTAAATCGCTTGGTTAAATTAGATTTCAATTTTGCATGATTTTGATTATAGCTAACCTCTAATATTTTACTGAAGTGTTGTGTCTACAGATCAGGTACAATTTTCACACACATATTTCTGGCACCCACCGTGGGACAACCCACCTTTGCATGCTGGTTTTGATTTTTTTTGGGAGCTAAAACCCCAAAGTTTCAAAGATTTAATTTTATCTCCCAAACGGCTTGGACTTTTGGTCTAAATTTTTTTTTAAAGATTGGTGACATATCAAGAAAGCTACAGTAAAAAATTTAGAATTTTTTGAGATATTTTTAATTTTTAATAATTTTTTCTTGAAATTTTGGAAAAAATTAATATCTGACGCAAATCAGCATATTTTTCAGAAATTTTTATATTTTCAAAAAGCTCTTTAAATTATACAGGGTTCCATTCTTTGTGTTTTAAATTTGGACATGATATCATAGCTCAAATAGTCAATTTATAAAAACTGGTCTATTTTGATAAAACGGGTCTCTAGGGCACAAATGAAGAGATTTTTCTAAAAATTTTACATTTTTGGAAATCTCTCTATTTTTTAGTCGGGGTCTCTATTCTAAATTTCTATTTTTGTTGCCAAAATCATATCAAAAAAATTAGATCTTGTTGACTAGGTCAAATACAGTGCAAAAAAATTAAAATTTTGTGATGGGTATGCACTTATTTTTCATATGATTCAATGCATGATATGAGTTGTCATTTGGATTAATTTCTAGTTATTATTTCTCTTAACAATTGATTTTTAGATCTAACCCTAGGGTTTTCATAAGTTGAATATACCTTGCATATCTTGTTTGCTTGTTTGCTTGTTGGAGAGTTCGTAGCTTGCTTGCGTAGTAAAGCTCAACAAAAATTGCTAAAAATTAGGTAAAATCTACTAAGCGTGTTGCAAGGATCCTAGGTATTCTCCTTCATCTAATGACATTTCGATTTGGGACTCAAAATAAATCTCTCGTGTGTCTAGCTTGTGTGATTCTTTTCATGCTTTTGTTTTACACACTTGCTTAATTGATACTAGGTTGTGACCCCTTAAGGATTCATTAAGTAGTCTTAGATACTTGTGATTTATCTTGATTGCTATCTTGGGTTATTGGACTCACTAATCTGCTAGCCTCTCATTTCTGTCCCGTGGTTGCAATCTCAGCGCCATAAAAGGGAGGGGTCAACGGGATAGAAGCGTTAAGTGTTCCACTTGGCAACCCTTTTGTGCTTTTAGGAACTCACTTATTTTCTAAGTTGGGGACTCATTTTCAGCTTATGTGAGGTGTTAAGTGTTCCACCTTGTGGACTCATCTCATATTCACTTTAAGCGTTAAGTGTTCCTCTTTCTGCTTTTTGGGTACTTTTGGTAGATTTTCTTTTGGAAACATACATCTGTGCTCACATAGTAATTAGGCCCTATGAACACTATTCGTGATTCTTGAGAGATTGGATTCCTAGTGAAATCTTTCTTGACGATAGAATTCTTGTAGTTAGGGAGGATACTTAGTGCGTTTCACATTCAACTTGGTTAGTGTGTCTTCTCTTATTGATCGATACATTCTCTCCCAGGAGAGGTTGATAGATCACGTGGGGTTGACATCATGAGCTTTGGTGAATCAAAATTGGTCAGTGTGCCTTCTCTTATTGATTGATACATTCTCTCCCTGGAGAGGTTGATAGATCATGTGGAGTTGGCATCGTAGACTTTGGTGAAGCAAAACTTTGTCTTAACATGTCGGATTAATCTGCTTGCTTTGTTTGAGTTAAAAGTGAAAAGGTGTCAAAAACCTTGGATTTGGAGCCAAGTCCCCTTGTGGTATACTATTGTGAGTCATCTTTAGAGAGGGTTAGCCATAGCAGACAATCCCTTCATAGGGAAAACTACGTTGACAAAACCTCAAGCGGTCATAGCCATTTTCACCATGGTAGTGACAGCCACTATATAAATGTCCTTGTGGAAGAAATCTCCACGGGTATGGTTCATTGTTGGGTTGTCAGATCTCCCTAGCAGCTCCTGAAGATTAAGTTCTCGGACTGTGTCAAAACCCTGGTGTGCTAGGATTGGAGTTCACCCCTTTAGATCATAAAAGTTACAGAGTCAAACCATTACTAAAAACCCTAGCGAGGCCAAATTTTCATTTTATAGGGTATATGTGCATTATTGCAAAACATTTCTGGAACATACACAATTGGCACTTCTGAGGATTAGAACAAATAAGTCACTTGATTGTTCATGCACAAGGTTGCTTTTTCCCTTGTTCATTATTTTCAGACATGCTTGAAATCACTTGCTTGCTATTTTGTGTGCTTGTTTATTTATCTGGTTATTGAAAATGGACAAATCTGTTACAATCTTCAAATCTGGACATTGAAATTTGCAAACAATTCAAATTTGAAAACTCAAAATTTGCAAAATCTGAAGTAAAATCCTTTTCTGGAGTCAAAAATCATTTCAAGAAGTCAGAAAGTCATATGAGTTTTTTTTCAAGTGTCATTTCATTACAACCCATCTATCGTATGATTGAGTACCCAGTGTCGTACGAGTTTCCATGCCAGCAAATTCTCAAACTCAAAATCTTGCAACTATCATATGATATTTTCAACTGTCGTTTCATTGCTACCCAACTATCATACAAGTTTTTCAACTGTCGTTTCATTGCTACCCAACTGTCATATGAGTCTGTAGAGTGTCGTTTGGAAATTTTTTAAAAGTTGTCAAAAAATTGTCAGAATTGCTAGATATTTAGCTTTTTTAGCCTATTTCCAGAATCTGTCATACAAATCACTGTGTCAAGAATAGAGCAGTAGCTATTGAAAATCAGTACACATGTCTCAAAGAATCATTACACATGAGGAAGACATTCTAATCACAACTATGATGAAGCAGCTGCAAGCTATGCAAGTTGAACTTAACAATCTTAAGAAAGAAAAGGAATCTAAAGAGTTCTCCATGGAATCTCTATCCTCTTTTCCATTTGATAAAGACTTGTACATGTCACCATGCCCCTAAATAGAATTTGAGCAATGTGATAACCCTTATGATACCTCTTCCACGGAGAGTGACACATCCAGCTTTGGAGACTATGATGACTATGATGATAGACAATGTAATGATACTTATGAGACCTCTGTTCCTAAGAGTCCTCCTCGTCATGTGTTCCTACTTACTACAAATGGGCTGTCACATTGGATAGATCATGATGGTGATCCATATGATTCTGATTTTGAAAAAGACTTTGATGGCTTTTGTGGACAATACCTTAATTATGATCCATCTACTACTACTGAGGACTATAAAATGCATCGTGCTAGCTTGAAACGTCAATACTATAAGGATCTCTCCTCTAAGAACTCTCAGGCTAAAAATAAAGATTACACTCTCAAGCAAGATCATGTTAATGTTGGACCTTTGTCTTGTGATGGTTCCCTTCCATCCCCTACTTCCTCCAATACCTGTACATTTCCTAAATCTTTTGAGTCTTTCAATTCTTTCACAGAACCTTCATCCGACACAAGCCCTGATACTTTTCATGTGGTTCCCTATAGTTATCCTCCAAGGCTACCTCTTAAAGAAACTCAAGCTAACCTTCACTTGGCTACAAATACTTTCAATAATGATAAACTTAAAGAACCTAATCCTTCATATGCTATAATTCCTACTTTAGCTAGTCCTCCACCATCTCTTCCAAAGTCATCCATACAATCCCAACATGCTTCATTGTCCTTAGAAGAGGCTCCATGTCAAGAGGACTCTAGAAATGATAAAGAAAAGAACATAAAGAAAGATCAAGATCAAGAACCCTCCATGTCATCCAATCCTTTTCCCAATGTCTCTTATCCACTTCATGGTTCTTTTGATCCTACACACCCTTTTTCATGCATTCCACCATGTCTTAAGTCTTCTCCTAAGCAAGATCAAGCTAATACTTACACTGTTGAGCTTATTGACAATCAAAATGACCTTACTACACTTGCACTTTCCAAAGATGATACTTCCATTAAGGTTGTTAAAAATGGTGTTGTTACTTCCAATGTTAAGCCTATTGAAAATCAAGAGAAAAATTATGTGCTTATGCTATCCGAAAATCCTTGTCAAGATCAAAGTCTTCCATCTTCTTATTCTACCACTCCATGTTCACTTCCACTTTCTACTCTTCCTAAGTCTTTGCAAGCTTTGAACAATCCTATCAAAGAAGGTACTCATATTCAAGATGTCCATGATTCTATTGAAAATTCTAATGCTCAATCTAAAGATGCTGATATCCTTGGTTGTCATATAGATGCTGATGAACTTATTGATTATCCTTTTGCATCTTCCACTTCCATCCTTGGACCTCTTCCACCATCACAAAGGGCTTCACGTCTTCCTTCCATCTTGGGTCCTTATGTCCCTTCACTTTCTCCTCTTAACTCTCCTAATTTTCCATCCATCTTGGGTCCTTACATCCCTCCATCTCCTATCTTTCGTCAAGATCAACATAGATGCATACCTTTGAATCCTTTTCATCCACCCACCCATCTAAACCAGTCATATCCTCCTTCTTCTTCCACAAGTCCCAAGTCTTTTGGAAATAACTTGAATGTTCAATACAAGAAAAAGAAGCAATACAAGAATCCATCAAAAAAAAGAAGATCACCATGTCTCCTCTAATAGACATGGAAGCATAAAGTCCAAAGAGATATCTAAGAAAAAAACTACAAGACAAGTATGGGTTCCAAAATCTATCATTGAAGATATTCTCTCTAGATCATCAAAAGGAAATAAAAAGCCTACGGCTATATGGATTCCAAAGTCTCTCTTGAAAGATTCTGGTGTTGAACAAAAAGTTAAGTTGACATTCAAGCTTCTAAAGACTTCCACTTCATCTTCTTCCAAAAGCATTCCTCTATTCCATTCGCCTAAACCACAACTTCTGCTATCCATTCACCATATTCCTTCACGTATTCCTTCATTCACGATTCCTCCATCCTCTCACCACCCATCAAGGTGTGTGTTGATGTTGATCTTTCCTTCCTTTCCATTTACCCTTTCACAATCCTTCCATTCATTATCCTTCTACCTTCTATCATTTTTCCTCATTTGCCTATTCCTCCTATCTTCCAACCTCACTCGCTTTACATAAAACCTTATCCTTCATTTTTCTCTTCCATCTCCCTTTCCCTATCAGCATCTTTGAGCATATCATTTTGAATCCTCCGTATATCATGGTTTATCCTTTCAAGGAGAATTATCTAAAAAGCTTGCCTTCTTCCAAAAATTTAAAAAGAAATGAAAAATAAAATAAAAATTTGAAAATGTGCCTTGGTGAAAACCTGGAAACAGGCACCTTGGTAGCAAAAGTAAAGAGAAATAAATTCATCTTATGGTGAAAACCAGTCCCTTGTGGCACCTTGAATAAGTACCATGATGAAAACTTGGCAATCAGGCATCATGCGTAGTTCTTCTACATATTTCATCCATTTCATCTTCTCTCTTTGATCTTGACAATGTTGATTTATACATGAACATTTGGCTATTTTGTGAGCTATCTTATGATGATCTTTCTTTCATTCCTTCCATGTTTATCCTTCATGTCTATTTTCCTCCATTCATTTTCGCCTATCGCTATCATTTTCCCCTTTGGTCTTGATCTAATAAAAAAAGAAAAAAGAGAGTAAAACACGGTGCTATGAAGCCTCTTGACATGTCTACTCCTTTGGATTGCATCCTTTCCTACTCTTGCATTATGATTTTGTGACTTATCCTATGCTAGCCTTTCATTTCTTGTCCCAATGCACTTTACATGACAATTTTCCCTAGCTTGGGTATTCTTGAGGAGTCCTTCATTCTCCTTTATTCTCTTGTCTTCCATCTCTTCCACCAGCTTGTCAATCCCTCTTGTTCTCCACCTTGCTAGACATTGGGAGTGCATGATATGATCTTGTTTGAAAGTTTTCAAATGGAAAAAGATGCTATCAAATATACCAAGTATTAGAACCAGTATCAGAACCAGTATCAGAACCAGTATCAGAACTAGTATCAGAACCAGTATCAAAACAAGTATTAGAACAAGTATCAGAACCAGTATTAGAACACCTACTGGGGCTACACCTTTCACTTTAGTTTATGGGTCTGAAGCGGTACTGCCTATTGAGGTTGAAATCCCATCACTAAGAATCAGAATGCATGGTCTCGTAACTGATGATGACTATAGAATGTCTAGGTTGCAAGAACTTGAACTACTAGATGAGTGCAGACAAGCAACATATGATCATCTCTGAGTATATCAGAAGAGAATGTCTAGAGGCTACAACAAGAAAGTCAGACACAGAGAATTTTAGGTTGGCGATCTAGTTTTGAGAGAGAATCCTAAAAATCAATCACATCAAGAATGCAAGGGGAAGTTTGAACCCAATTGGTTGGGTCCCTTTGTCATCACTGCTACTTTTGGCTCTGGCACCTATCAACTCTCAACGACTGAAGGAGAATAGCTCTGAGAACCAATCAACGTTCTCCATCTGAAGAAATTCTACGCCTAAAGCATTCAGTCTATGGTAAAATGTCTTGAAAAAAATTATAAAAATCAGAAAAAGTCCTGAAAAAAAGAACATCTTGGTGAAAACCTAGCAATAGGCACCTTGATGATTCACAAAAAAAAAAATACAAAAAAAATACAAAAAAAAAAGAAATAGAAAAAGTGCCTTTGTGAAAACCTGGAAACAGGTGCCTTGGTAGCAAAAATAGAATCTCTGCCAAGATGGTGAAAACCTGGCAAATGGGTGCCACTTGTTTCAAAATGCTCCATCTATCAGTGCAATCTTGGTCTTTCCTAGCTTTCAATCTTGCTTTAGTTTGTACATATCTCCCGGTTTGTTTCTGCATTTTCAGTTTTCAATAAGTCAGTCTGTACACCAATCAGCTCAAGCGTCTGTATCCTATCAATGTTTAACACTTGGGGGCAATCAATGTCATATCCTATGGTCTCCCATGTATCTTAGATGGATCATATCTAGTCAGAGTCCTTTGAAGCTTCATGTGAGTTAGTCAGTCAGTCTTGTCTCCAGAAAGGATTTTGCATCTACAACAACGCAATCAAACATCAAACTAAAAACAATCTATGGTTTTTTTTACATGCTTTTATCTCCTTATATGCTTACTGATTCACATTGAGATTTTTGCATATTGTGTCCCTTCGAGCTCTTCGATAATGTCCTTTATAGGATTTAGAGAGTGATGACTAGGGGCATAATCTTTTCTTTATCTTCTGCTTGTATGTGAAAATCTAACAACTTTAGAAATTCTGGATTGAAATGGTGTCCAACTGTAAGAGTCCAATCATTTTCTTAAAGTGGCCTTTTGAATCTGATTCAGCCTTCTGTCTAATCAATTTGAGTCTTTATCATCTCATGTCAAAACCTTGTCATAACTATCAATCTTCAATCAATCAATCATCAAAATGACTAAGTGTTGTGATATCTTGTCTGCTATCTTTTGGGAACCTACCCATACATCCAGGGCATAGTATCCTTCATCAATGTGTAATCAAATCTTCAAATCAATCAAACCTTGAGAAGGTTGCATCATCTGATCATCTTGATTCAATTCATTCTTTAGTTATCTGAATCTTATTCTTTTGTTTCACTCAAAGTTGATGGTGGAGACTAGAGCTTCCTCTCATAAGAAATCTATTACCACTATCCAAAATCCAACTTTTGAGCAACTCATCAATTTTGATCTTTACGAGGATGACGGTCTTGGAAACTATCAATTGAAATCTGGTTACGTACCCCCTCCATCGACTCACGGAGGTACTCAACATACCCCTCATCAATCTAATCCAGGGAGTCCACAAACTCCTACCATGTCTCAAGCAGGGACAAATTTTGGCTCTCAAAGAGCTCAATCTCAACATGGTGTAGATCAGGAACCCACACCTGAAGAAATTGCTCGCTACCAAAATGATGATGAATTTAACAAGATGATGAGACATTTCTTGAAAGAAAATAGAGAAGCATACTTTTTACAACTAGCTCATCAAGGAGCTAAACTTCCTCCCAACTTTAATGTTGAAGATATCATTACACATGAGGAAGAAACTCCACTCACAGCTATGATGAAATAGATACATGCTTTACAAGTAAAATTTAATAATCTTGAGAAAGAAAAGGAACACAAAGAGTTCTCCATGGAAGCTCTATGCCCTTTTCCTTTTGACAAAAACTTGTATATGCCACCATTTCCAAAAAGAGTGGAGATGCCAAAGTATGATAAGTATGATGGACACTCTGATCCTCAAGATCATGTCAAAGAGTTCTGTATGCAATCCATGTAATTCATGCATGAACTGACCTATCTGATGCATCTTTTTCCTAGATCTCTGGGCGGAGCATCCATTCAGTGGTTTTCAAGATTGCCTCCTATGATCAAAATGTTTGAGGAATTGATTAAATTGTTTTATCAACAATATTCTTACAATATTCAGCATCCGGTCACCGTGATTGATATTTGTAATCTCAAGCAATATCCAGGAGAATCATTCCTAACTTTCCTCAAAAGGTGGCGAAAGAAGTTCTCTCTATATGCTAGACCAATTCCCAAAATGGAGAAACTTGAAATCTTTATCAATAACCTTGTTCCAGAGCTCAATTATCCCTTACAAATGCAAGATCATACATCTTTTGACAAAATGGTGGATAATGCTATCAAAATTGAAAAAGTGCTTGTAAAAAAAGGGGAAATCACACTCCAAAAAGACAAGTATGAATCTGGATCTAGTTCCAAAGACAAGAACAAAAATTGGAACAAGAACAAAGGCATCATCACAGATGGTGTTGTTGACACTGTCCATGCCCCATCAAAGGCACCAGCCTACAATCTCACTCTTGGCACTCAAGCCATTAAAGCTTCCGAGCAAAAGTCTTCTCAACCATCTCAAAGGAAGCTAGAATTCAAAAAATGGGATAAACATCAAAAATTTACTCCTCTAGGAGAGTCTTTAGAATCGGCTATGAAAACTCTACTAGCTGATAACATTATCTCTTTACCACCAATCCGATCGAATGCTTAGGACCCCAAACCGATATGGTGGAAGGATAATGAATTCTGTGATTTCCATCGGAGTAAAGGTCACAAAACTAATAGTTGCTACCACTTGAAGCATACCATTCAAGATCTGATCGATAGTGGAGACATCATAATTGACAATCCCATGAGCAATAACGATCATACAACATTCACAGAACCATTTCTGAAACATGGTCAAAAGGTTTCAACTTCTCAGCCTAATATGGGGGCAAAAGTCAACTATGCTTACCCTAGAAATAACACTGTCATCAATATGGTTGAACCATGTCTCTCTGAAATTTGAAATATCATCACAATCATACGAAGAGACAAAAATCATTCCTTAGCTAACATAGTTACTTGATCACAAGCTCAAATGCATCTGAAAGCACAAATCCCAGATTCATCAAATGTCCCAAAGGTGCCCTTCAATCTTTCATCTACTTCTAAATAGAAGGCTGCTTCCAAACCTCCCAATCCAAAGGATACAAGGCCTATGTCTTATAGAATTGTTCAACAACTCTAGCACACTAATGCAAAAATCTCCATGTTTGAGTTGCTTCGAATATCTCTAGCTCATAGAGCCATTCTCGATAAAGCTTTGCTCGGTTCCAATGTTCCTGATGACCTTGATTTAGATAGGTTCTAGACTATGGTTGGACATCTTACATCTCCACAATATATCTCCTTTTTGGAGGAAGATGACAACTCCTTGAGTCACCCACATAATCAGCCTTTGCATATAGAAGTCTTGATCCAGAACCGTAGAGTCAAACATGTGTTGATAGATGGGGGCGCGGGCCTAAACATTTGTTCTTACAGCTTGATCACACAATTGGGATTTTTAGAATTGGCTATTGATCCTAGAAAGAAAATAACTATCAAGGCCTATGATGAACAAGAAAGATCTTCTAAAGGCACCATTATCTTACCTATCAGAGTGGGTCCAGTTATCAAAGATATCATCTGTCAAGTGCTTGATCTACCTTTGGCCTACAACGTCCTTCTAGGGAGACCGTGGATACATGAAATGCAAGCCATTCCTTCTACATACCATCAATGTTTGATGTTTCCTTATGAAGGAGCCAAGGTTACTATCCCAGCAAATTTGAATACAACTTGCAACACCTTGAAGGAAAGTGTCGATAAGCTTGTACCTAATAACAGAGAATCTCCCATAGAGCCAACTAAAGAAGCATCCACATCTAAAATGGAAGATCTTGCCAAAGAGGTTAATATCAAAGAAAATAGTATGGGAGAATACACTATCGAGCCAGTCTTATCTTTGACATCTCTCCCTATCTCGCCTAAGTCTTATGGGCAATATTTGAAACAATTCAAGCCCAAACCTCAGGGACCTCTTGAGGCATATAAAAACAATTTTGTAGCTGAACAAGTATCCAAGCAAGAATTTGAAGAGGATGAAGCTGTGCTATCATGGCTATACAAAGATAAATCTGATTCTCAAGTTGTTCAAACTAGTAACTCTACTGTATCCAAACTCCCTTCCAAGTCATATGGTCTAGGAGGTAAATTAATAGCTAAGATGGGATATTCAGGTCAAGGACCTCTAGGAATCAGAGGAAAAGGTCTTGAGGCACCCCTCCCACATACTGGTAGAGAAAATAAAAATAAAATTGGCTTAGGATCTAAGAAGAAACCCTATCACCTCAAAAGTAATTGCTCGCATGTCATAGAGAAAATTGCACCAGAGGAACCTCTTCTTAAGAAAGAAGAAACAAAACCATCCGACAGTGATTCAGATAGTTCAGAACTCATCCCCTATGAAAAATTGCCTAAAGAGATCAAAGACCTTCTTGATGATAAAGATGATCCTATCAAAAGAATTAATGTAGTAGAAACACAAGAACCTACTATCAATCAAGAGATAGTTGCACCACAAGAACCAGCTAATCTTGAAAACAATCAAGAAGAGGGAAGTGGTAGTGATTCTAAGACAGATTCCCATGAGTATGAATTCAAATTAGAATCCAAGGGTAACCCTTCTTGGGGTATTCATCCTGACTTTACTCATGTTCTAAGATTTCCTAGAGATCCTGAATCAGAAGCTGAATCAAATGACTATGAATGGGGAGCCATTCTGGAACTAGATGAGCTTATCATAGAGAAACATGTTGATGTTATTCACCAATATGCACCTCAACCCAATCTAAGTCTAGAGCGAAATGATGAACCTATCGAGTCTGATCCACCTATGGCTGAATTGGACTCCCACGATGACATTGAGCCTATTCATGAATTAGATGTCTTAAGTTGTAGTATCACCTTTGAACTTGTGCATTAGGTTAGGACCAATGATGATAGATCAATATCCATAAATACCATATCCCAAGCCTTTCCCTCTTTGACTATCCAACACCCTGATCTTATCAACTAAACTTCCACAAACCCAAACCATGGTATTTATACCTTCCCGAATGACTATGCCCTTGCCTGCTACCTCAATGTAGTTGAGCCTATGAGTACTTCCATCAGTGAACTGAGCATTAGCATGACCAAGTCAGACATCAAATATCTTAGTCAGAAAAACAAGAGTAAAAAGAAAAAGAAAAAGAGTTCTAAGGGTGAAAACCACTTTGTGGCAGTCTCAGAACCAACAAAAGTAAAAATAAAAGATGTATCCAAAGGTGAAAACCTCTCTAAGGCACCTAAGGATGAGATATTTGATGTCCTTCTGAGTCATTTATAAGATAGATCTCCAGTTCTAATTGAGCCCACCCAATCCATCAATTTGGGTACAACAGAGGAACCACAATTGGTACATGTAGCACAATCCTTATCAGAAGAAGAGAAACAAAAATTTACTACATTCTTGATAGAAAAAAAGATCAACTTTGCATGGAAGTATTCAGATATGCCAAGGTTGGATCCAAATCTTATCATGCACCATCTATCCATTGCTCCTGGAGTAAAACCGGTCAAGAAAAAATTGAGAAAGATGCATCCTAATGTTGCACTTTTAGTCAAAGATGAATTAGAGAAACTCCTAAAAGCTGGTTTCATCTGCGTCATAGACTATGTTGAGTGGATCTCCAACATTGTACATGTTTCTAAACCAGATGGTTTAATCAAAGTGTGCACAGACTTTAGAGATGTGAACAAAGCATGCCCTAAGGATGATTTTCCACTGCCTAACATTGATATGATAGTGGACATGACTGCGGACAATGAGATGTATTCCTTAATGGATGGCTTTTTTGGATACAACCAAATCAAAATTGCTCTAGAAGACCAAGAGAAAACTTCTTTCGCATGTGCGTGGGGAACCTTCTGTTGGAATGTTATGCCATTTGGACTCAAAAAATGCTGGAGCTACATATCAAAGAGCAATGACATCTATTTTTCATGATATGATGCATAGAACAATGGAGGACTATGTTGATGATACCTTGGCAAAATCAATGATTAGAACTGAACATCTAACTAACTTGAGCATGATCCTAGACAGAATAGAAAAGTTTAGTCTCTGACTAAATCCTAAGAAGTGTGCTTTTGGTGTCACTTCTGGAAAGCTCTTAGGATACATAGTTTCAAAGAAAGGCATTGAAGTTGATCCGGATAAAGTCAAGGCTATAATAGAGATGCAACCTCCCACAAATATCAGTCAAATGAGGATGTTGCAAGTTAGAGTTCAATCTATCAGAAGATTCATATCACAGCTAGCAGACATATCACAACCTTTTACAAAAACATTACATAAAGGTGTGACCTTTGCATGGAATGAAGAATGCGAGAACAAATTTAACCATATCAAGAAGTATCTATCAAATCTTCCTATCTTGATGCCTCCTATTCATGGGAAGCCATTGATCTTGTATGTCTCTGCAACAGCCACATCACTGGGGGCATTGCTAGCGCAACATGATGAAGACAAAAAGGAAAGAGCCATTTATTATATAAGTAGAACATTGGTGGCATATGAAAAGAACTATTCTATGATTGAGAAAGCTTGTCTCGCTATGATCTTTGCATCACAGAAACTAAGACACTATATGTTAGCTCATACCATGCATCTAGTAGCAAAAATTGATCCACTGAAATACCTACTAAGCAAGGCTGCCCTCACCGCTAGACTGGCTAAATGGGTCATGCTTCTAAGCGAATTTGACATTGAATATGTTGAAAGAAAAGCTATAAAAGGTCAAGTTATTGCTGATCAACTAGAAGATGCACCCATGTTTGATGACACACCAATGCAAATAGAATTTCTAGACTCATCTATTATGCACCTATCTTCTATAGAATGGCAATTATTCTTTGATGGCTCCTATACACAGAATGGATCTGGAGTAGGCATATTGTTCCTAACTCCCCAAGGATACTCAATCCCCAAAGCATTCTGATTAAAGTTTCCTTGCACAAACAATATTGCGGAATATGAAGCCCTTTTGAATGGTATGAAAGTAGCAATTGAATGGAGAGTAACAGAGCTACACATTCATGGAGACTCTCAACTTGTTATTCATCAAGTCAATGATGTGTACCAAACTAAAGATGAAAAGCTCATTCCTTAAAAAAGAATGGTCAATGATCTTAAGAAATATTTCATCTCTATCAAATTTGAGCAAATTCTTAGAGCAGAGAACAAGGTTGCCGATGCAATGGCAACACTATCTACTTTATTACAGTAGCCTAAACATGAGCTACGCTACGAGTTCCTGGTGGAAGCACTCTCTTATCCTGCATATGACTCCCCTGAAACTCGCATGATTTGCACTGTTGTAGGTCATGATTCATCCTGATATAAAAACCTATTTTCCTATCTCCAAGACCAAATCATTCCCGATACCTTCAACCGTCATGAAAAGAGATACCTTATCTGTAATGCCTCCCGATATGTCATCATTGGTAATGATCTATACAAACAAGGTCTAGATGGTACGCTACTTAGATGTTTAGAATGGGAAGAGTCTCAACATGCATTAGAGGAAGTCCATGATGGTATTTGTGGGTCACACTCAAACGGTTTAACACTAGCTCAAAAACTTATTAGGGCTGGGTACTATTGGCCTGAAATGGAGAAAGAGACTATCACATTTGGTAAGAATTGTCAAAAGTGTCAAGTACATGGCAACCTAATTCATGCTCCAGGGAGGGATCTAATCCCCTTTACAACACAATGGCCTTTCCATCAATGGGCATTTGATCTTATCAGGATGATTCATCCTCATTCTTCTAATGGACATACCCATATAATCATAGCCACAGATTATTTTACAAAATGGGTAGAAGCGGTCCCTTTGACACAAGCAACTGGAAAGAAGATATCGATGTTCATCTTGAACTATATCATATGCAGATATGGGATCCCTCATTCCATAATCATAGATAATGGTGGGCAATTCAAGAATAAAGACCTCGATGATCTATGTGCCAAATTTAAGATCACCCAACATTGGTCTTCTATCTACTATCCACAAGGGAATGGACAAGCAGAGGCTTCTAAGAAAAATCTATTGAAGATCTTGCACAGAACAGTAAACAAAATTGGCAGAGACTGGCATCTCATGATTAATCTAGCTCTATGGTCCTATAGAACAAGTATCAGAACACCTACTAGGGCTACACCTTTTGCTTTAGTTTATGGGTCTGAAGCGGTACTACCTATTGAGGTTAAAATCCCATCACTTAGAATCAGAATGCATGGTCTAGTAACTGATGATGACTACAGAGTGTCTAGGTTACAAGAACTGGAACTACTAGATGAGCGCAGACAAGCAGCGTATGATCATCTCAGAGTATATTAGAAGAGAATGTCTAGAGGCTACAACAAAAAAGTCAGACACAAAGAATTTCAAGTTGGCGATCTAGTCTTGAGAGAAAATCCTAAAAGTCAATCCCATCAAGAACACAAGGGGAAGTTCAAACCCAACTGGCTGGGTCCCTTTGTCATCACTGCTACTTTTGGCTCTGGTGCCTATCAACTCTCAACGACTGAAGGAGAACAGCTCTGAGAACCAATCAATGTTCTTCATCTAAAGAAATTCTACGCCTAAGACATTCAGTCTATGGTAAAATGTCCTGAAAAAATTATTAAAATTAGAAAAATTCTTGAAAAAATGAACATCTTGGTGAAAACCTAGCAATAGGCGCCTTGATGATTCACAAAAAAATCAAAAAATATCAAAAATGAAAAAATATTAAAAAATGAAAAAAAAAAAAAGAAAAAAAGTGCCTTGGTGAAAACCTGGAAATAGGCGCCTTGGTAGCAAAAATAGAATCTCTGCCAAGATGGTGAAAACCTAGCAAATGGGTGCCACTTGTTCAAAATGCTCCATCTATCAGCATAATCTTGGTCTTTCCTAGCTTTCAGTCTTGCTTTAGTTTGTACATATCTCCCGGTTTGTTTTTGCATTTCTAGTTTTCAATAAGTCGGTTTGTCCACCAATTAGCTCAAGCGTCTGTATCCTATCAATGTTCAAACTTGGGGGTAATCAATGTCATATCCTATGGTCTCCAGTGTATCTTAGACAGATCATATCTAGTCAGAGTCCTTTGAAGCTTCATGTGAGTCAGTCAGTCAATCTTGTCTCCAGAAAGGATTTTGCATCTCCAACAATGCAATCAAACACAAACTGAAAACAATCTATGCTTTTTTTTCATCCTTTTATCTCCTTGTATGCTTACTGATTCGCATTGAGATTTTTACATATTGTGTCCCTTTCAGCCCTTCGATGATGTCCTTTACAAGATTTAGAGAGTGATGACTGGGGGCATAATCTTTTCTTTGTCTTCTGCTTGTATGTGAAAATCTAACAACTTTGAAAATTCTGGATTGAAATGGTGTCCGACTCTAAGAGCCTCTATCTCGAATTGGATGGCCATGTGTACCTCATCCATTGATACCTGGATGATTCAAAGAAATATTGATCTAACTATTGTCTTTTTGAGTGAGTTCTTTCTCCTACTGTGAAACACGATCTTACCTAAGGATGTGAATGATAAAGGGTCACTACGGGTAATTCACATTGGATTTAGAATGATCTCTTGACTCTTTGATGTGTTTGCAATGCAAAGCATATTCAGGTCATCACGATGTTCATGTTTTGATGCTTATACAAATTGCTATATCAAAATGGACATGATATTCAGGTCATCCTGGCGTTTATGCCTTGGTACTTATATCTAATCTGACATTCCAAAAATAAAATCAATATTCATATGTCCATGGTTGTTTGACCAGTGGGGGTTGTATTGATTCTTGCGCATACAAATCAATATTCATATTTCTATGGTTTTTTTTTAGCTAGTGGGCATTGTATTGATTTATCTGGTTACCTAAAAGTTCAATGATGATAACAAATTGACATATGATTAGTGACTAGGTCCTAGGTCTTAGGTTGCA
Source organism: Chamaecyparis obtusa (assembly GCA_027943335.1). Classification (NCBI taxonomy): domain Eukaryota; kingdom Viridiplantae; phylum Streptophyta; class Pinopsida; order Cupressales; family Cupressaceae; genus Chamaecyparis; species Chamaecyparis obtusa. The sequence continues at coordinate 737,535 of BSBK01007630.1, read as the reverse complement.
TTTCATTTTGCATGTCTCTTTGCATTTTGCATGTTTGCATGATCTCCCAATGGCTAAATGAACTTCAATGCTTAAATGATTCTTCAAATTGCATCTTCAAATCTAACAAGAGCTGAATCTCACACAAAGGTTCCTCCAACGAAGCAGCAAGTAGAATCTTTTTTCGGGATCAAAATTCAAATCTGAGATCATTCATATTATTAACTACTTGCATAATCGACCTTCAATCATCACAAAAATCCAGTATTCAACTTAACTGATTATCTAACATCAAACTATTGAAATTTCAACTTGGTCAACCATGGTCAACTCATGGTCAAACCTAGTCAACCTTGGTCTCCAGGACCTCTAAACGATGCAGAATGCACTCTTGAACGTGTATAACCACTTTTCCCATCAATCAACATGCTTCTGAGCTCTCAACGCTGACTTTTCTTGTCAAATTTCAATTTTAATCTCGAAGGGGGCATGGTATTGCACATCAATTCAAATTCTATAAATCAAAATTGTATCGATCAAGTCTATCAATATCTTTCATCAGTGATCAAGACAAACAATCACGTCTAGTTACTGATTCATCAAAAGTCCTCATCGCTCGGGGCAAATCTATCATCACTTGGGGCATATCAGATTCATCAAGATCCATATCAATCTGGTATTCTCCTAATCTTGTAAACTGTATCAATTTTTGCAACCATTAGATCATAGTGTTCTTTCCTTGGTTCTTCGACAATTGAAGGGTTTGCATGTGATACTTGCTAGTTCTGCTAAGACAATCGAGTCTAGAATGGGTCACTCACTTCTTTGCAATCCTAAGGTTTGGAATCAGGCATTTTGACACTTTTTCACAATCATAGGTTCATTTGTTGTTATAGTGAACATTATCTTTGGTCACTCAGGACCTATTATCTCCATATCAAATCAATATCAATCAGCTTCTGTCTCATATCAATTATCAATTTCAAACATCAGTTTCATATCTCTATCAAACACAAACTATCTTTGAACCACTGCGCTTCGCATAGTAATTCAAAGAGGGGCAAAATGTAATACCCCAAAAATGGGCTATAAGTTCATTAATCTCCTACATCTTCAATTCGAATGAAATCGACATCAATGTCCTAATCTAAGGCACATCTAAACATCATCGAATCATAATTGATTATCTTACATTCTACATCGGGGAATATTCCTAGTAATATTCCTAATCATCATAATTATCTTTAATTTTATAATTATTTGGCAATAAATCACATTTATCCTAAAATTTGATTAATTAAATATTTTGCATATTTAATTAATTAGATTTAATATTTGCCACTTAATTGTTTAATTAAATTTAATTCTATCTATTATTAATTGTATTATTTAATTTTGACAATAAATCAAAATTCCTATGAATAATTGATTAAATTCTTATTTAATTAATTAAAGCATGTTGTCATTATTTAATAATATAATTTTTAATAAAAGTTTGGTAAAATAGTTAATTAACCCATAAATTAATTATTTTATTTCAAAAAGCAGTTAAGTTGAGAATAAATCACTTTATTTATTTATTAAATCATAATTATCCATGTGCACATTCAAAGACCAGTTAAACTCAAATTGGAAAATCAATGCAAGTTGTTAGCTTTTTGAAACTCAACATCTTTTTGAGTTTTAAAGTTGATCTAAACTTCTAATTCAAGTTGAACTGTGCTTTTGCATGATTTTTGTGACTTAATTATTCTTTATTTAAAAATAACTCAAAAATCAAGCTGAGTTATTTGAGTGATTTATGGCTTTTTCTCATGCACCTCCAAAGCCTTGGATTTCTATAAATTAAAGCCTCAACTCTTCATAATTCATCTCATAATTTTGCAAGCTTACTTTGCCAAAGTCATCTACGAATTGCACAATTATTTTGAAGAATTGGAATTGGGAGAATCAAAGCTTATTGCGAATCAAGGCTATTGTGAGATCAATTTGTTTTTTTTACATTCATTTATATTCTTTTTCATATCATTGTTAGATCATTTTAGCATATCAATTTTCATGTTAGCATAGATTCATATCAGTTTTCATCATATTATTGCATAGAAAATATCAAAAAAATAGCTTAATTGCCTTCATATTTCATATCAGTTTTGCATTCAAATCCTTCGTTTAGGTGTCGTGTAGGTCACTGATCTCGATAACAATCTGAGAACATTAATCTTGCACATACTAGAAGGCAGTAAATCGCTTGGTTAAATTAGATTTCAATTTTGCATGATTTTGATTATAGCTAACCTCTAATGTTTTATTGAAGTGTTGTGTCTACAGATCAGGTACAATTTTCACACACACAGAGTCAACATGGGTTCATCACTCTTATATCTTGAGTACAGCTTGAGTTCCAAGAACTTCCTCTCATAGTCATCAACTGACATAGTTAAAACCATCTATATTCCTAAGTATTCTTTATGAACAATATAACCAATTTAAATCAAATAGAATCATCTAAATCATTTGATACATTGCAAATAATACATTTGTTCTTCAATAGCCTTTTTCACTTAATCAATAATAAGAAGCATACTAACATACTTGAAATGTTACCAAATCCTTTTTCTTTTCCAATCTACATCTTAGACATAAATTTCACATCTCCCTTTTCCCTTTTCCTAAAACAACCCATTCCAAATACATCATTTTAAATTGCATCAATGATTACATTACATTCATCTCCACTCGGGAGGTAACAATAACTTTACATCATGAAAGATAATTACAAAGCCTTCATTCTTCAAAAACTGGTACATAAGCAAGCATGAATATTCAAACACTACATCCGCAAAAGATACCTCGATAAAATTATTTACCACCCAACCATGTGGATACCTAAAAGGCCCACTCCCCCATGCTATGAGATAAACACCAAGGTCCACAAAGAAGGAATAGCTAGGCCAAACCTAGGGTTGGGTAATCTTTCCCAAATAGAAAATAAAAGAAGATCAAAGTATAAATCTTTCCCCAAAAGGTTCTAAGGCTTGGTAGAAACTCTAAGCAATAACCTAAGTGAGTGTCATCGCATAGCCCTCAACCCTTAGGTTGTCCTGGTACTAGCCACTCTAGGCCCCGGCCCCCAAGTAGGCACATGCGGGATCGAATGCCTTTCATACTAACAAGTGCCATTCGATCATACCTATGCATAGGTAACTTCTCCCACTCCCATCCATAGCCTTTACTAGCACTAATGGCATGGGCAAGGCACATTTAATCTTTTTAATGTTTGAACCCATTCCCATAAGTTTAATTAAGTTCTCACTTGTTAAATAACTCTTCAGTCGGTTATCCTGGTCGTAGCCACTTAGGGCCCAGGCCCCGTACTGAGAGCCACTCACTAGGTGTCATTAGGTTTTCTACCCTTAATCCACATATCACAATCACATCATACATGTAGTAAAAACACATTATAAACACATTTGAGAACTGCTACAAAGAATAGAAAATAATAAGATAGTTTATGGACGTTTTAGGGAAATCAGGAATGTTTAAGGATTTTAGAATGGTCCTGATCCTCTTAGATAACCCTAAACCCTAAACTACTTCCTACACACATCCTAACCATATTAAGGCATCTAAATGCACTGAACATAACCTCCACCAAAAAAGTAATGGACAGAATTAAGGTTTACACAAAATTTCATATAGCAAAAGATAATGCTCCCTAAATTTCATTCTAAACCTGAAATTTGACTAAGCCTAAAATTTGACTAAGTCTGATTTTATTAAAAATCTAAAATTTAGAAGTTACAACTTAACTCCTAGGAAGTTGAAACCTATCTCAATCAATCCAAAAGGTACCTAATCCCTTTATACAAGTATAACTTAAAGTATAAGAAATTAAAGTACGTAAACTTATACTTCAATGTTATATACAAGTATAACTTAAAGTATAAGAAATTGAAGTATGTAAACTTATACTTCAATGTTATACTTGTATAAAGTGAAAATATAATTATTGTACTAATTGGTTTAAATATTAAACTTGTTCAACTTCAAGCCTGATATAAAAACAACAACTAAACATGTGTAAACAACACAGGTAAAAACTATTATTCGGTCAAATGATAGAGAACCAAAACATGAGAATAAAACTATGTTCAAACTCAGGATTCTATAAACTTCTACAAATGGCTGGCTGGCATAACAAAATGACAGAATGTTATAAACGGCTGGAATAATACATATAAAACCAAAAATGGCCAGCATGGTACAATAATACAACAACTTGTATTTGTATACAGGTTTATGCAATAATAATGTACAAATGTTTCTACAATAATACAATAATACATATTGCAATAATACATAAACATTTTGCATTAATACATTAATACATAATATAATAATACACAAAGGTTTTTGCAATAATACAATTATACAAAATATAATAAAGTATAAATGACATAGAATAATTTTTTATTAAAATGATAGAATGTTGCAATAATATAGCATTTGAAATACAACAATATATCATTTCTATAATGTATGGATGGCTAGCAAAATAATACAAGACCAACAATAATACAATAATATATATATGACCAGCAATAATACAATAATGTATCAACATACAAAATACATTACTGCATTATTACATAATATATTAATGTATCAACGCCCTGTAATAATAATAAACAATACAATAATAATACAAATAGTACACAAACACAGAGACTTTCAAACAAATCTCAAAACAACAATTCATATTATAAAATAGATTTATTTCTCAGGATGGATTCCAACTTGGAGTCCTACAAAGATCAGTTGATGAAGAAGAATACAAGCTTCTAAATCTCTTCTAGCACTCCTTTGAATTCCTCCTACAGGCAAGGTCCAATCTCCTTCACCTCCTCTCAGAGAAAAATCAGCTTTCTCTCCTCTCTAAACTATAGAAATATCCTAAAATTAAAGCCTCAAAACAAGATTTCCTTTCCAACTCCCACACATAGGAGAGTCTTTCCTATAAATAGAATGGAGGAGGTGGTTGCATAGGTAATCCAACCAATGCAACCATCTCAACTATCCATCCATTAATAGTTAATGAGATGGTTTGCAAAACCATTCCTGTAAAGGGAGAATAATTTTAAAATAAAACTATAATCCATGTTCCCTAATTTTAAGGGAGCCAAAATAAATAATATAATCTTAAAATAATTTACTAATTTATTTAACTATGGCAATAGAATCTACTAATCCTATTTACCATTTATAAGAATAACTTAGATTTATATTTATCCAAAATAATTTTCATTCACACTATTAATTTAATTATATAATATTAATATATATATGTATTCATAGGCATGTGTGTGCACCCACATGCTTATGGTACATATATCATAAGTAAGACACACTATTACAAATATTAAATATTTAAGAATAACATTATTATTAAATATATTATTTATTTATACACTAATCCACATTCTAAAATATATATTAGGTAGCTACTAACATAAGTTAGATTTTACCACTATTTATTTACAACATTTTATTATTAATATTTCCATAGACACTTTTTTATTATGAGTATTATAAAATAATACCATAAAATTATTCATTATTATAAATATTAAAATCACATGATTTAATCACATACCAATTTGTTACTAATGAGATATGCTAGTATAATAGTAGCTACTAATTAAGATAAATTAATAAATCATACCTTCAAATAAGCAATGAATCACATGAATAATCTTCTAACAAAGTTGAGCATACCATGAAGTAAAAACTACCGTACTCAAAACCTCATTCTCAAAAAAAACAAGAAACTAGCTACAAGGTCCACAAAACCAGTAACCCAAGAGATCACATAATACATCCTCACAAGGGACTGACTTAGCACTTCCCACCTAAGGATAAAAGGATCAAAGGTGAAGTTTCTCCCTGTGGAAACTGGTGATATCTCCATAACAACAACAATGATCAAGGATTTTGAGGGATCGCTCAGACCAGTGGAGCCAGGTGGAGATGATACCCGGTACCTGCAATACTACATCACCAAGAAGAGATACATATATATACATATGGATATACAAATTAGATATATACAAGTAGATGACTAGGATTGATACATCATGTGGACCTCAACTAAGTGAGTAACTATGACTTCATCCTAAGTGATGAGAACACATCAGACACATATCCATGAAACATTAAACATTATGATAATAGTTAGATTCAATCCTTGGGTTACATCCATAAAAGATATAAAAATAGATGGCTTTCTAATCTCATAAACATATAAATGATAACCATAAATGAGCATATCCATCATATCATCATCCACAAAATATAAATGTAAATGTATAGTTCTAACCATCATAATAGAATGTCCAAGTCATAAAGTCCAAGTATCACCATACGAGAGGTATTACAGGCATCCTAGGACCCCTTAAGACACACCTGAGTGTTCCAATGTGTCAAAAGGGGTCATGGGGATTTTCTAGAGATCCTAACATGTGATAAGGCATAGTAGGACCCCTAGGGAGTCCCCATTACCCCTTTTGAGGCATTTGAATGCTTAGGTGTGTCCGAAGGGGTCCAAGGACCCATTAAGACACACTTGAGTGTTCAAATGTGTCAAAAGGGGTCATGGAGACTTCTTAGGGGTCCTAATGTTTGATAAGGCATACTAGGACCCCTAGGAAGTCCCCATGGTCCCTTTTGACACATTTCAATGCTCAAGTGTGTCTGAAGGGGTCCTAGGATCCCTTAAGACACACTTGAGTATTCCAATGTGTCAAAAGGGTTCATGGGGACTTCCTAGGGGTCCTAACATGTGATAAGGCATACTAGGACCCCTAAGAAGTCCTTGTGACACATTTTGACACATTTCAATGCTCAAGTGTCACTGAAGGGGTCCTAGGATCCCTTAAGACACACTTGAGTGTTCAAATGTGTCAAAAGGGGTCATGGGGACTCCCTAGGGGTCCTACCGCATGATAAGGCATGCTAGGACCGCTAGGGAGTCCCCATGACCCCTTTTGACACATTTCAATGCTCAAGTGTGTCTTAAGGGATCCTAGGTCCCCTTCGAACACACTTGAGCATTCAAATGTGTCAAAAGGGGTCATGTGGACTTCCTATGGGTCGTAACATATGATAAGGCATACTAGGACCTCTGGCGAGTCCCCATTACCCCTTTTGACACATTTGAATGCTCAAGTGTGTCTTAAGGTGTCCTAGGACCCCTTTGAACACACTTGAGCATTGAAATGTGTCAAAAGAGGTCATGGTGACTCCCTAGGGATCCTACTATGCCTTATCATGCATTAGGACCCCTAGGAAGTCCCCATGACCCCTTTTGACACATTTGAATGTTGAAGTGTGTCCTAAGGGGTCATAAGACCCCTTAAGAAACACTTGAGTATTAAAATGTGTCAAAAGGGATCATCCATCACCCCTCTTGACAAATTTGAATGCTCAAGTGTGTTTGAAGGGGTCCTAGGACCCCTTAAGACACACTTGAGTGTTCAAATGTGTCAAAAGGGGTCATGGAGACTTCCTGGGGGTCTAAACACCTGATAAGTCATATGATGACCCCTAGGAAGTCCCCATGACTCATATTGACACATTTCAATGCTCAAGTGTGTCCAAAGGGGTCTTAGGACCGCTTAAGACACACTTGAGTGTTCTAATGTGTCAAAAGGGGTTGTGGGGACTTCCTAGGGGTCCTAATGCGTGATAAGGCATACTAGGACCCCTAGGGAGTCCCCATGACCCCTTTTGATATATTTCAATGCTCATGTGTGTTTGAAGGTGTCCTTAGACCACTTAAGGCACACTTGAGCATTCAAATGTGTCAAAATGGATCATGGGGACTTCCTATGGGTCCTAACACATGATAAGGTGTACTAGGACCTCTAGGGAGTCCCCATGACCCCTTTTGACACATTTGAATGCTCAAGTATGTCTTAAGGGGTCCTAGGACCCCTTTAGACACACTTTTGCATTGAAATGTGTCAAAAGGGGGTCATGGTGACTCCGTAGGGGTCCTACTATGCCCTATCATGTGTTAGGACCCCTAGAAAGTCCCCATGACCCCTTTTGACACATTTGAATGTTCAAGTGTTTCCAAAGGTGTCCTAAGACTACTTAAGACATACTTGAGTGTTCAAATGTGTCAAAAGGGGTCATCCATGACCCCTTTTAACACATTTTAATGGTCAAGTGTGTTTGAAGGGGTCCTAGGACCCCTTAAGACACACTTAAGTGTTCAAATGTGTCAAAAGGGGTCATGGGGACTTCCTATAGGTCCTAATGTGTGATAAGGCATACTAGGACACCTAGGGAGTCCCCATGACCCCTTTTGACACATTTCAACACTCAAGTGTGTCTGAAGGGGTCCTAGGACCCCTTACGACACACTTGAGCATTCTAATGTGTCAAAAGTGGTCATGGAGACTTCCTAGGGGTCCTAACACGTGATAAGTCATACTGAAACCCCTAGGGAGTCCCCATGACCCCTTTTGACACATTTCAACACTCAAGTTTGTCTGTTGGGGTCCTAGGACCCCTTAAGACACACTTGAGCATTCCAATGTGTCAAAAGGGGTCATGGGGACTTCCTAGGGGTCCTAACGTGTGATAAGGTGTACTAGGACCCCTAGGGAGTCCCCATGACCCCTTTTGACACATTTCAATGCTTAAGTGTGTCTGAAGGGGTCCTAGGACCTCTTAAGACACACTTGAGTGTTCCAATGTGTCAAAAGGGGTCATGGGGACTTCCTAGGGGTCCTAACGCATGATAAGGTGTACTAGGACCCCTAGGGAGTCCCGATGACCCCTTTTGACACATTTCAATGCTCAAGTGTGTCCGAAGGGGTCCTAGGACTCCTTAAGACACACTTGAGCATTCAAATGTGTCAAAAGGGTGTAATTCCCCTCCAACCCTAACAAACATTGGTTATGCTCACCAGGGAGTTAGATCATGTTATAAGCGATTTCATGGTTATTTTGTAAGAGAATGATCCTTCTTGAGATGGTTTCTTACTAATCATGATAACTTCACATTTTAATTTGGGATATAATAATATTCACATAAGTAGGTCCTTTATATCTTCTTGTGTGTCAATGATAGTTTAGGATCTTAATACTAAAAGGATCACCTTATACACTTATATGCTTCCTTGTGAAATGCTCATTATTAATATTTATGTTACCTTAGGTTAATTGATTAAAATCACTTAAGGGTTGGATTTGTTATCTTCTCTAAAAATGTTACTTGGGATTAGATATGATTAATACATTTGGGGTTATATGATTTATTTATCTTAATCAGATAATGGGACATTTTGAGTACATGTCTAAGGGTTAAATGGGTTTGTGAAAGATAAAAGATGATTTATGTTTACATGATTATGTTATGATTCATTATTTTTATACGATATAGAAAAGAGATCATTTTGATACTAACCACACTAATCCAATTATGACTTGTTCATGTGACTGTCTGATGTGACTGTCAAAAGAGGGGAGGCAGTCATAGTTACTCCTCTAGGAGGTCCACATGATGTTGCACTATCCCTCCTTGTTTGCAATTGTTTGTACATATGTATATATTGGTGTACTTGGTGTTGCAGGATGTAGGTACCAAGCATTGACTCTACCTAGCTACATAGGTCTAAGCGTGCCTTCAAAATCCTCGAACTATTGTTGTGTGGAAGTATTACCAAGATTACTGTCAAGATTACCATGGACTTAGATTTCTTCTTAGGAGATTACCCTAGTTGGGGGATCCGAATGCTTTATGTGATATGGTCTTGTGAATTATGAATTGATGTCATTTCATGATTTGTGATGTGAGTCAAAATTATCCTTACTAGTATATGTATATATATTTATTATATATGTGTACATTGATTGTATGTTATATAGGTATGTGTATATGTGGGTGCACACCCATATACCCATGCTTATATAAATAATAATACTTTTATGGTTTTATTGATTTTTTTAGTGGTATGTTATTTAAAGTAAATTCAATGAAGTGTATTAAATAAATGTATTAAAAAGTGAAAATAATATTAATAATAGTAATAATAAAAATAAATGCTCTTTGCAGTAAAACTAGCTATCTAGGGGGAAGTTGAACTCGAGACCTCCTTGAAGTTAGGCTAGTTGGTTTCCATGTGTGCTATGTAGTTTTCTTGAAAGTTATTTGTTGAATGTTCTTGTTATGTTTTCCTTCGAAGTTATTTTAATTAAATTTATTAAAATTTTGTTAAGTGCTTATGGGAATAATTGGTTTGATTTTTCAACCAACTATGGAAGTTGGAGAAGTTGCTTCCCGTAAAGCAACTCCTCCAACCACATAGTTGGAGGATAAATGTTTGAAGATTTTATGTGTGGAGGAGCATAATTTTTGGGAAGATTTGTTTTTCTTCTGAGTTGTTTGTAAATGATTTCTCTGGAAATATTTGGTGAAAGTTATGTGAGTTTGAGAGTCTCTGGTTGGTGAAGTCTTATGTGTGAGGATTTCTTGGAGTTGATTGCTTGAGAAAGATTTTCATAAGGATATCTACTCAAGGCTGGAAAGTTTGCAAAGAGTCTCCAACCAAGGGAGGATGATTCTCTACAAGAACCTAGGTAGGATCTAAACTGGGATGAATCTCCATTCTTCCCATGTGCATGATTATGTATATGAATGATATGTTACTTGATGAGAATATGATAGTTTATTTTTGTTTGAAAATGAGAAATATATATATATGTTTTGTTTTTCTATGTATTTGAAATGTGTTTCTGAGAAGTGATTTTTATGAATGCTTGTATGTTCACTGTGGTGAAATCTTCCTGGGAGGGTAGAAGTGGTTTTGATCATGTAGGATAGTGTATTATATTTTAATTAAATGTATTATGAATGTTTCCAAAATTTAGAACTGTTATTTCAACCTTACTGGTCCTTGTCAGTTTGTGCACCACCTTTCTTTCTCTAGATCTAGAATAGATTTGTTAGATAGATAAGATGGATTGATGAGCTATTTATGAAGGGAAACTAAGAGATCTCAAATGGTTCGTGCTTAGATTAGGCAACCATAGTCCCCATAATGCCCAGTTTTACCCGCAAGACATAGTTGTCTGTTGCATTTTGTAGTTTCTGTCAGTTTAGTATTGACTGAGCAGGTCGGTCTAGTATTAACTGAGTAGGTCAGTTCAGTGTTGATCAAGCCAGGTTTATTTAGTGTTGGCTGAGCTAGGTCAATTTAGTATTGATCGAGGGAGGTCGGTTTAGTGTTGACCGAGCAAGATAGGAATGGTAGTGTGAATCGAGCTAGTTAGGAAAAATAGGCTTTATACAAGTATAAGTTTACGTACTTTAATTTCTTATACTTTAAGTTATACTTGTATAAAGGGTTTAGGTACCTTCTGGGATGATTGGGATAGGTTCTAGATTCATAGGAGTTGAGATGCAATTTCTAATTTTGAGATTTCTTAGAAAAAAAAAATCAGACTTAGCCAAATTTCAGGCACGTGAGATTTTGTTGAGTATGGTGTTTTGGCATATGAAATTTTGTGTAAACTTTAAATTTGTTCATTTCTTATTTTTTTGGGATTATATGGTGCATTTAGATCCTTGAATAAGGTTTAGGATGTGTTTTAGGGATCAGAATTAGAGTTAGGGTTGTCAAATGGACTAGGACTGCTCTAAGGCCTCCTAAATGTTCCCCAAATGTTCCTAAACTTTCCTATTCTTTTCTATTCTATGTTTTGATTCTAGTTCTTGAAAGTGTTTATGATATATTTTTATTTGTGATGTGTGAATATTTATCACCTATGTACATTTTTTATTTGTATTGTTTGGGTTATATGGCTTACTTATGATGTGTTTGCACTTGTCATATACCCAAGTTTAGTTTATGAGGCTAGGACTTGTCTCGGTGGCCTGTGTGCACGGGAGGGTTCCTTAAACCTATAAATGAGCCTTGGAAAAGTTGAACTTGTACATGTGAAAAGTTTTATGTTTTTCTTTGAGATGTCTTGTGATAGACATTCTTCCAATAGTTCTTGTTATGCATATGGCTAAGGTTAGGACTCGCTCTAAGGGCCTGAGTGCGCAGGGGAGTTTCCTAAACCTATGAATCAGGACTTGGAAGTGTTATCTTGTATTTGTGGCTTGTGATAGGGTAAGGGAATAGGAACCTTAAGTGAGTGGCTCACCATAGGTACTGGAACCCTAAAGTGGTTGTTGGAGGATCCTATGGGTGGGTTTGTAAAAAGTGATAAACTTAAAAATTAACCTGGGAAGGGGGGATTCAAAAGATAATGAAAGAAAATATAATAATAGCCACACAAACTTGATTGGAGTATCGGGACCAGGGATAACTACCAGGATGGATCCCTATTCATAAAGGGGGGACCGGGGTTACATGGTTACTAGGAAGGATCCCAATACATAGGTTGTGTGATGACACTCACTTAGGTGGTCTCCTAGAACCTTAACCTCGGTGTTATAATATGATGATATTTTTATGTGCCTTATTCTTTTTATTTTAGTCTTGTTTTTATTGGAATTTGAGACTTAGATTTCCTTAAGGTCTTGAGAGTACCTTGGTTCTATCTCCTAGCATGAGGGGTGGAACTTTATCAGTTTCACATGGTTGGGTGGAAAATCTCTTTCGAGGTATTGTTCGTGTCATGGCTTGGATCCTAAGTTGTTCAGTGGTGAAGATTTTATTCTTGTATCATGTATCTCTATCTTTTGTTATGAAGATGTAAAGGTGTATTATAAGCCCTTGGGAAACTTGATGTAATTATCTTTCTATATGCCTTCAGGCAATGTGGAGTAATTGTAATTATGTTAGTAAAAGGAAATTGTAAGGAATAAGTTATGTATATGTGAAGGGTAGAATTGTGAATCTAAAGAAGGGATTGAATATGGTTAAATCAACGAGTAATTTCTTACCTTATATCTCTTGTGAATTGAAAGTAATGGTTCTATGCAAACCTTTGTAATGAAAGTACTTATGGATGTAAACTTCTTTAAAAGGAAACTTGTTTTGATATTTGGTTAGTGAAAAGTTATGCTAAGGGTTGAAGGGTATCTCCAGGTGAAATAATAAAAAGAAATATGTATGTTATTGAAAGAAGTAATGAGATGGGACTTCTTAAATGTATAGTTCATTGTGAGTAATGTGTGAATATTCAAACAAGGTTTTAATCTCAATTCTTAACTAGGCCTATACAAGGTTATAGATGATGATTTGTGGAAGTTAAACATATGGGAAAAGAAATATTCATTGAATGGTTTGTGTTGGTTAATATTATATGGTTAATTACTTTACACTAATTCTATTATTATATTGAAAGTAGAAAGTAGGGACTCTTATTGTAAAAGTTTAATTGAGTTTTGATGGTGCAATTGAGTTGAGCATAAATAATGATAAGGAGTAAATAAACATGAAAGAATAAATGTGCTTAGTGGATGTGATAAGTAACATGTGCTTGTTTCACTTCTGAAGGTAAATTACATGTTAGTCAATAAGGGAAATTAATTCCACTAATTCATTAATGTAATTGGTAATGATGTGAAATGGAATTAATGTTAATTGAAGTTGTAATGGAAATAGAATTGTATTAGATTAAGTAATTAAATGAAATACTTGATAATGGTAATTGAATTCATTAAGGTAACCTTAAGGAATGTATTTGTGAATGGTAATGATGATATGTTAAAGTGTAAAAATATTTGTTAGTTGTAATTTTAGGTCATTGACCTGATTCCTTATGGGTTCCCTGGTGGGGACATTACAAAGGGGTCATGGGGACTCCCTAGGGGTCCTAGTATGCCTTATCATGTGTTAAGACCCCTAGGAAGTCCCCATGATCAGATACTATATCTTCCTCAGATAGTTTGATTCTATTTCTTTGAGCTATGTTTTGATAAAATGCATAGGCAATTGAGTCTAGAATACTAGAAAGAATTCTTTAAGAGTCCAATCTAGATTCTTTAATGCTTCTAGTGAATCCAAATTTAGTTCTTATAAAGATGAGATGTTAGTGAATGACTTCTTGCTAATACTACTCTTCCACCAGATCTAGATTTCAACCCTTTTGTGGATCTATAGGCTCAATTGTGAGCCCATAGGATTGGCCAAGAGAAAAATGTGATTGTATATCAACTGATTACAAAATGTTCAGTTGAGGAGAAAATATTGCAACGATCAAGACAAAAATTGGCTATGGAAAATCTAGTTATGAATTTTGTTAAGAATGAAAATATTAAGGAATTGCATGATATATTACTCAATGGTGCAAGGAATATTCTTGATGAACATGGGATTGTAGTTACATCTATTCAATATACAAAGGAAGATATAGAAAATATTCTTAATAGAGAGATTTTAAAGTGAGAGAAAAGGACATTTTAGAAGAAAATGGTTATTTTGGTGCCATCCAAGGTATGCCAATTACTCAGGATGAAGTGTAAAAGCCCACAGTTAATGCGAAAGAGTGCAAAGAGATTCTTGGACTCATGATAGAAGTTACAGATAAGGAGGAAGAGCTAGGAAGGGGAAAGTGACAAAGGAAAGAAGTAAGATATGCATGTGAGCCTATATCAGATGATGATGATGAGTACTCACCATCTACTAGTAGCTCAAGTAGTGACAAAAGCTCTTTAGTGCACATGTACACTATCACAAAAAATTTAGATAGAGAAGTAACAAGTGCTATGGAATTATCCATAGAGTAACGTGAAACGAAGCCTCAAATTGGTTCATTAGTAGGCAAAGAATTTTGTCATGCACTTCATTCTAGAACCACAAATATTTCTATTAGAAATGCCTATTTGTCAATGGCCTTGCATTTACGGGACTTGGGAAACCAAGTTACTCATGTTGGGCAATATCCCTCAAATGTAAGTTCATTGCCACCTTTGGCAAGGTAGTCTCACTCCTCATTTTACAATAAAGGGCAGCCATCTATGGTCCAAGGTACCCCTTTTGACACATTTGAATGCTCAAGTTTGTCTAAAGGGGTCGTAGGATCCCCTAGGAAGTCCCCATGACCCCTTTTGACACATTTGAACACTCAAGTGTGTTCAAAGGTGTCGTAGGACCCCTTAGGACACAGTTGAGCATTCCGATGTGTCAAAAGGGGTCATGAGGACTTCCTAGGGGTTTTAACACATGATAAGGCATACTAGGACCCTTAGGACACACTTGAGGTTTCCAAGTGTGAACTATTCTTCAAAGCCTCCATTTCTGCATAGCTAGGGTTTACGACGCCTATAAAAGGCACAACTATGCCCCTGTAGGGACTCATGCTCATGCTCAGAATCATATTATTTTCATGCATTCCCTAACATTTAATACAAAGATTTAGCCAGTCACCTTTAAAGACCTAGAAGAAATGAAAAATAAAAATTAGGCCAAAAATACATACCGCATTTCTGTATGTAGTATTGTCAGCTTCAACAATCCAACTAGCTTCCTTTACTAAGGCACGAAGAACTTCATTAATGTTTTCTCTAGGAGGAAGATTATAATTTTCATATTATATAATATTTAATATATATAATATATAATCTAATATATAGTTTTTAATATTAATATATATTAAATAATATTTAATGTAAAATTTATATTATATAATATTTAATATATAATTCATATTATATAATATTTAATATATCTAATATATATCTAATATATAGTTTTTTATATATAATATATCATATGAAGGATGGAGAAATCGGAGGGAGAAAGTGGAGGGAAGGGAAAGTGAAAATTCAAAATTCTACCATCATATTCGGGTACCCAAAAATATCAGGTACCCGATTAGGCTCGGTATTGCTTTGTGCACCAAACCTACATGGTCAACTATTGAAATTTCTCAAATACATGTTTTTCCCCTGTTTCTTTGAGTTCCAGACTTTGACAATGTAGCTAACAATTTTTTTCACCTGAATTTGATAAAATGAAAAAGGGTATCTTAAGGAGATTATCAACTTTCTATCGATATAATTGCTATCAAATTTTGAATTCGGTAAGTAATTATTAGTTATTTTCTAATTGAGCTACCTCTAAAGTGTTGATTTATATATTGATTGAAAAATGTCTATAACTTTCAGACGGTATAACACTTTTGAAATCCAAAAAATGTGTCACATTCTATGCTTCGCCTACTATAAGGAAAAAAAATAAATTTGAATTTTGTAAAGTTTTGAATGAGTTAAGGTGGTCAGACACGGAAGTTTTTTTATTCTAAAAACATTGTAGCAAAAAATTCATAATTAATTATTTTTTTGGAATAAAATTACAAAAAAATATGTGTCACATCCAAGCATGAGTCTACTACTTATATATTAAATCTTATAAAAAAATATTATCATATGATCATGATTAAGGTGGTCAGACATACACCTACTTATTTTTTTCCTAAAATTTTTATACTATTGTATTGAAATCTATACTTTTCACCAATTATATTAATTTTTTTTTAGAAAATGCCTAGTATTTTAGAAATTAAATTCAATTTCCTATAGATTCTATTGTTACAACTTTTTGGTATTAGGTTGATAGCTAGTTCAAATTTTCACGTCAAGTTGACTAACCCTGATTTACTGATTTTTCATTGCCACTTAAGAGCATAGTTTGGCCCCTCATGATCTTCCACATACCCAATTTGGATGCCAACTCATTTGTAATTACTTGAGTGTGGTATATAGAAATGAATATTTTCCTTATTATAATGTATGCATGAAGTGAAGAAAAAAGTCAATAAATTGTGAAAGCAAATTTGTGGAAAGAAGGTATAGAGATCTGAATCTGAGATCTTGTGTAGAAGTAAGTGCAGTTTGGCACAGTCAGAGAAGAGGTAACATGTTGATTGATTAGTAATGATTTGATATTATTCTATTGAATAATCTAGAGATTAGTTTGACAGTGTGTTTAGTTATCTTTCCATTGAAGCTGTTTGGGAAGTGGGTCCTTCTGTCTTCCATAACTCCTAATAGAGTTAGAATCTTTTAGTAGGGATTCAAAATCTCCTAATAGGGATTCATATGTACTGAATGTATTTCATAAGACTCCTAAGAAAGTCCATCCTTTCACAAGGAATATTCATATTAGTGCATCTTTTGTTGGCATCATTCCCACCGGGGTTTACTCTTTGATCAAGAGGTTCCCTAGTCAACATATCTTGTGTCATTGTGTATGAATATCTTTCTATGGTTGTTGATTACATTGCTTATATAGTTAAATACTATTGAAGTTGATAAAAGTTATAATTATCTGATAATTGATTCACCCCCCCCATCTCTCAGTTATCTTGGTGGACTTTACTTTCTAACAATTGGTATTAGAGTGATAGGTCCTTGAAAGAAAATTTTAACAGCTTAAGGAGATCCATGGAAAATTTTAGGAAAGAAAACCCTAAGTTTGATGAAGTAAATTTTGATAGCTAGAAAGAAAAGATGAAGACACACCTACTATGTTTAGGACTAGGTTATTGGCTGATTACAAAGAATGAGAAGACTATCATTGATGAGGATAATCTTGAAGCATGTACTAGTGATGAGAGAGATCTATTCATGTGTAACATACTTGCTAGAGAAGAACTTTTGACAGCCCTTCCGAAGAATGAGTACAGTCAAGTAAAATATTTGAAAACATCTTGTGAAATTTGGAAAGCTTTGCACTCTACTTTTGAAGGTGATGAACATGCAAAGAAAATTAGATTACATAATTGGATATGTGTATTTGAAGATATAAGAATGATGGAAGATGAATCTGTTAGAATCTATATTGGTAGAATGTCAGAGATTATTGCAGGTATAAAATCTTATGGAGGAACAAAAATAAAGAATGAAGTGTTATGGAAAATTCTGAGAACATTGACTCCTACATTGAAGCAGACAACATAGATGATTGAACAAGTTATACCTTGTACTAAGAAATTTACAAGAGAGACACTTCTTAGATGATTGGAAGCAATAGAAATGAACCTGAGATTATCAGGAGACTTACCTAGAATGGAGATAGCATTTAGTGCTCTTAGTGTTTTCCCTACTTTGTCAAGAAGCATTAGTGTGAGCAGAGATTATGTTGGTAGCAGTAGATCTAGAAATGAAGAAGACAAGAATATTGATGAAGGTATTGCCTTGCTTGTGAAGAGAGAACTTGACCGTAAGAAAAATTTTAAATGTTGGACATGTCAAGAATATGGTTATTTTGCATCTAAATGTCCTAAAATAGTTAAAAAGTACAGGAACAACTTTAAGCCTAGATGATCTAGGGAATGTTATTATGCTAATGATGAAGAACTTGAAGCTAGTATAGAAATAACCCTAAGTGAAAGTGATACTGGGAATAATGATGATATAGGATTTGTAGCAATTAAAGAAGAAAATCTTGGAATAGAAGTTAAGGAAGAAAAAGCTCTAGTTTCTCAAGTTGAAAAGAAAGCTGATTAGATTATAGATAGTTTTTATTCACATCACATGACTGGAGATATGATAAAATTCATAAAGTTTAACAATTATGATGGAGGAGTTATTAGAGTTGGAAAAAAGGCACCTTGTTTGATTAAAGGTATATGATCTATTACTCTTGATGGAAAGACTAATACTGATGATGTTTATTTTGTGGATGGTTTGAAACATAATCTTTTAAGTGTTGGACAGTTAGTTGATAAGGGATATCAAGTTTGGTTTACTGAGAAAACTTTTGTGATAAAAGACAAAGATGGAAATTTCATTGGTACTAGATCTAGAACAAGAGGTAATGTATTTCAGTTGAATCATATTGAGATGACATGTTTGATTACTAAGATTGATGACAATTGGTTATGGCACAAAAGATTTTGTCATATAAATTTTGATAACATTATGAAAGTAAGTACTACACTTGCAGTAAGAGATTTGCCTAAAATTATGAAGCCTACTAACATGATTTGCAAGGAATGTGTGATGGCCAAACAGAAGAGAAGTTCATTTCCTAATAAGAAGTTTACTTTAGTAGAAAAGTTGGAGATTGTTCATACAGACTTAAGCAGTCCTACAAGGACTAGAGGATTCTATGGAGAAAGGTATTTTATGATTCTTGTTGATGATTTTACAAGAATGATGTGGATTGCATTTATTAAAGAAAAATTTGAAGCATTTGATAAGTTTAAGATCATTAAGAATAAAGTATTAAGAGATAGTTTTTAGCCCCTAGAACACCTGAACAAAATGGTATTGCAGAAAGAAGAAATAGATCAATGACTGAAGCAGCAAGAGCTATGTTATTTGAGAATGACTTAGTGAAGATATTCTGGAGAGAAGCAATGAACATAGTAGTATATACAATGAATAGAGTACAAATCAGAGAAGACACAGACAAGACACCCCATGAATTATGGTTTGGACATGCACCTCCAGTTAAGTATTTTAAAATTTTTGGAAGAAAATGTTATATAAAGAGAGATGATGACATTGGAAAGTTTGATCCTAGAAGTGATGAAGGTATATTTCTTGGATATTTTTTGAAGAGTAAAGCTTACAAATGTTACAATAAGAGAACAAAGACTATTGTTGATAGCGCAAATGTTAAAGTTGATGAAAAGTTTAAAATTCAGGAAAGAATGCTTGATTATGAATCAGATGAAGGAACTCATCCTAGACCTAACATCGAGACTACTAAATTATTCTATGAAACTGAAAATGAGTTGTTAAATGAAAGCCACAGTGAGATCATTGAAGAACTGACCCCTAAAGTTAGATATGAGACAGTGACACCTAACAAGAATTTATCAAGGAATCATCCTATTGAGTAGATTATTGGAAGCATAGACAGAGGATTTTAGACTTGAAATAAGGTACAAAAATAGTTATGTTTGATTTCTCAAATTGAACCTAAATCTACTAGTGAAGCTTGTAAAGATGAATACTATATTAAAGCCATGAAAGAAGAACTAGAATAGATTGAAAAGAACAAGACATGGGAATTGGTCCCTAGACCTAAAGATAAGAATGTTATTGGAACAAAATGGGTAGTCAAAAACAAGATGAATGAACAAGGAGAAGTAGTAAGGAATAAAGCAATATTGGTATGTAAAGGATACTCACAGCAAGAAGGAATTGACTATGAAGAAAATTTTGCACTTGTAGCAAGAATTGAAGTAGTAAGAATGTTTTGGGCCTATGCAGCTTGTAAGAAATTCAAAGTATATCAGATGGATGTGTTGGTTCCTGATAAGGAATTACACTCAAAGAGACACTGATATGCCTATGATGGATATTAAGGGTTGGTTAGTTACAAATGTGGGCAATCTATAGGCAATCAGACCAACTATAGGGATGGATTTCCCTCTTTTTCTTTTGGCTCTACAAAACCAAGGTGGGTGTACCTAACCTAGCATAAAATATACTTCACACACCAAGGACTAGGTTCATATAATAGATGATTGGATAGTAAGAGGGTACTAAATGATAACCACACATTCATTGACTCCTCTTCACTATGGGGTAGGACCTTACGTAAATGTAAATGAAAGTAAAAACTGGTATTGATTTAATGCTTTCTTGCAGAGTGTAAACAATAATGCAACACATGTAACAACACAAGGGATATTAGCTTATGATCAATGCCTTATCCATTGGGCATCATAACTGAAGCAAACATGCAATACAAGAACAACTACTAGATTCATCTGAGAAACCAAGCCATAAACATAGTCAGACATCTCTTACATTGCTTGCAGATATCCTTCCTAATTGAACCCAATAAATCTATGCTTCACTCAGAGGCTTTTAACCTAATCCTAGATCAGGGCTGAGAGACAAAACACATACACCAGTAACCTAATGCAATGAGTTAGAAAACTCAAAATTCATCAAGAACAACTGAAGGAGAGATCCAAGAATGAGAAACTATATTAAGTATGTGGGTTCAAATCCCTGTATTACAAACTGATTCAGTGATACCATAGACAATATGCAAAAGATACATAAGTTTTCTTCCTAGTATTGATATAGAAGAAAAAATGTTACAACCTAGACTGAGGATACACACTTGGCTTTTCAGCTTCCCGTGTCAAGAATTTCTAGCCAGCCCTTCAAAATTATTACAAAATTCCCTTTATACCAGGGTTACAATACAAGCATAATGATCATTTTGAAATTCAAAATCCACCTAACCCCCTCAAGGAGTAAACACAAACAAGACAGGGACTGAACGACAACATGTAAGCTCTAACAATCAAAAAATAATAGTCAACTAGCCCTGTACTGGTCCAAGTACCGAATCATCATCAAACCCCAAGGAACCCAGCCAAATTGACCCTTGCAACACTTTAGGGTACTGTTTCATTTATGTTCCCATGGCAAGACATTCCTCTGTAACTACCATGGCAGCCTGGACCACATTGTAATGCTTAGAAATCACATCCACCCACTCTGGCTACTCAAAAATTGATTTTCTTGTACTTCCTGGCTTGAAACCCTCTACAAAATTTAAATCTGAATACTAACGGTCACCATGCACTCACGGGCCTCAAAATTTTAATAACTTTCTGGGTTTTTCACATTAGGAGATGCACTTTGGACTGAAGCAAGGTGACAACAATAAAGAGCACAAGGCAGGACACAAACCATGAAACATTTGCAGGGAGGAGGCCATTTTCATAGGATTTTTGCATGACAGAAAAATGGCCTAACAATGGCTCTAGTTAGGGATGCATGCCTCCTACAGGCATGGCAAGGATTCAGAATCACTGGGTGAGAAAACCACACCTAGACAAAAATAGGGAACACAAAAAATGTAGGGAACAGGAAAGAAAAATCACACAATAGGAAAGGAAGAGATATTTATAGAGTGTACATTTTTTACAAAAACCTACAGCAACAAACATGAGTTAATTCCCGCCTCTATCAAAAATTTGATTTTCATTTCTTCCTTCATGAGGCACACTATACATTTTGTTTTCATTTGTCTCCATAGGCCTGTCAACATGTTCAACCAACAAATCAGGAAGAACAAAGAATTTTTCTTCACAGGGCATGTAAAAACTTTTGGCACTCTCTTCTCCTTGCTCACTATGAAGAAACAAATCAGTATATCCATGAAAAGCACCATTAGATAAGAACCTACTCTTCTTCATTGATTCATGTATACCACAAATTGGAAACACAAAGAACTCATACTCTGCCTACTGAAAGGCTTCATCTAGACCCTGTCTTTGCATTTCCCCGAGTGCAACCGGCTGGACCTCAAATGAAAAGTCAGATTGATACCCACAATTGGAAAATGGGCATCTTGATTCAACTGAATCTGAGACCTCCACATGTTCTTCAAATAGAGGATTGATTATTCCATGCAATGCACCATGCTGAACATCATGACATAAAATGGGCTGATAATCAAATTATTCATCATATAAAGCATTAGCAAACACTTTAAAATCAGCACCCATCTCAACCTCATGGAAACCCATAGCACATGAAGAAAAATCAAAACCATATGAAGACTCACTGATGTCACATTCAAACACAACTTCCTTGTCTTCATGCTTCTCACTGAAGGAGTGTTCACTTCCACCATTACTCTCTTCCTCCCATGCCCCATTTGATTCACATGAGGACACATCAGCATCATTGCTTTCATCATCCTCACTTGAATAGCCACTACAATCATATTCAAACATTTCTGAATAAATGGAGGATCCTGAACACCTTGACCTTGATTCTTGCTCACTATCACAATCTGAATACTCCTCTGACAAAGATTCATCAGAAGAAGTACCCTTAGCACTAGAAATGGATTTCTCTAGAATACAACTTTCATTCCCCTTTTGCTGATAGTCTCTTTGCAACCTTTTCCATTCATCATCATCAAAAAACTCCTCCAAGAATAACCACTTAAACTCAGTCAAAGAAGAAATGCATTTTGGGTGCAGATTTAGATACCAATTAGATGCAACTCCCTTGAAGATCTCCCAAAAAACATCATGCTAACATCCTCATCCAAAATCTGATATTCTATAATGAATCTATAAAATGCTAGGACATGTCTGACTGCTGAATCACACTTACAATCAAAGGTAGGAATCAAACCCAAAAGCTCACTAGGAAAAGAGTGAGGGGACTTTGGAAGAGCATAGTCCAAAGGCCTATCCAACTTGAGGAAACCAAGCAGCCTAGACTGACTTTTCCCCTGATTTTCCATTTGATTTAATGCAAGATGAGAGCCACTCATCTTATTTTAGTATTCCCTTTATACTAGCACTAAATACTTGATAGGGAAATATTATAATCATAAATACCTAGAAGTTTTGCAACAGAAAACTTTGTTGACTGGAAGGCAGGGTAGATTTTTGAGCTCACCATGGAACTGCATCTGATTTTGCAATGTAGAGTTGCTCCCAACCAATATAAAACTCCAAGTAACTCATTTTCTATCAGAAGGAACACTGATCAAACAAAGACAAATCAGAGCCACCACTCACAACTAGGTGAGAAAATTTTGCAAATGCTAATATTGTCTATCTAACTCTTTCCAATGGCCACCAGAGATTATGATTTCCATAACAGGATTTTTTGTTTCTCCCCAACAGAGTCACCATCTTGTTGGTGACTCGGATGGGCCAAATCAATCTGGTCAAAAAATATGACTACTTCAATATAACTGCAACTAGAGATTCTAACAGATAAACTTCCTTTTCATTGTTCTCCCTAGCAGAGTCACCATCTTGTTGGTTCCTGATAAGGAGTTTACACTCAAAGAGACATCGATATGCCTATGATGGATATTAAGGGTTGGTTAGTTCCAAATGTGGGCAATCTATAGGCAATCGAACCAACTATAGGGATGGATTTTCCCTCTTCTGCTTTTGGCTCTGCAAAACCAAGGCGGGTGTACCTAACCTAGCATAAAATATACTTCACACACCAAGGACTAGGTTCATATAATAGATGACTAGATAGTAAGAGGGTACTAAATGATAACCACACATTCATTGACTTCTCTTCACTATGGGGTAGGACCTTACATAAATGTAAACGAAAGTAAAAACTGGTATTGATTTAATGCTTTCTTGCAGAGTGTAAACAATCATGAAATACATGTAACAACACAAGGGATACTAGCTTATGATCAGTGCCTTATCCATTGGGCATCATACTTGAAGCAGATATGCAATACAAGAACAACTACTAGATTCATCTAAGAAACCAAGCCATAAACATAGTCAAACATCTCTTACACTGTTTGCAGATATCCTTCCTGATTGAACCCAATAAATCTATGCTTCACTCAGAGGATTTTAACCTAATCCTAGATCAGGGCTGAGAGACAAAACACATACACTAGTAACCTAATGCAATGAGTTAGAAAACTCAAAATTCATCAAGAACAACTGAAGGAGAGATCCAAGAATGAGAAACTATATTAAGTATGTGGGTTCAAATCCCTGTATTACAAACTGATTCAGTGATACCATAGACAATATGCAAAAGATACATAAGTTTTCTTCCTAGTATTGATATAGAAGAAAAAATGTTACAACCTGGACTGAGGATACACACTTGGCTTTTCAACTTCTTGTGTCAAGAATTTCCAGCCAGCCCTTCAAAATGATTACAAAATTCCCTTTATACCAGGGTTACAATACAAGCATAATGATCATTTTGAAATTCAAAATCCACCTAACCCCCTCAAGGAGTAAACACAGACAAGATAGGGACTGAACCATAGCATGTAAGCTCTAACAGTCAAAAAATAACAGTCAACTAGCCCTGTACTGGTCCAAGTACCAAATCATCATCAAACCCCAAGGAACCTGGCCAGATTGACCCTTGCAACACTTCATGGTACTGTTTCATTTATGTTCCTGTGACAAGACATTCCTCTGCAACTACCATGGCAGCTTGGACCACATCCTAATGCTTAGCAATCACATCCACCCACTCTAGCCGCTCAAAAATTGATTTTCTAGTACTTCCTAGCTTGAAACCCTATGCAAAATTCAAATTTAAATCCTAACGGTCACCATGCACTCGCGGGCCTCAAAATTTTAATAACTTTCTGGGTTTTGCACATTAGGAGATGCACTTTGGACTGAAGCAAGGCAATAACAATAAAGAGCACAAGGTAGGACACAAACCAGGAAACATTTGCAGGGAGGAGGCCATTTTCATAGGATTTTTGCATGATAGAAAAATGGCCTAACAGGATGTGAAGTCAACATTTCTAAATGGAGAATTGGAAGAAGAAGTCTATGTTGAGTAGCCTAAAGGTTTTCCTTTAACTCAAGAAGGAGACATGGTATGTAAATTGAAGAAAGCATTATATGGGCTAAAGCAAGCACCTAGAACATTGTATGCAAGATTGGTCAAGTATTTGATAAAATTGGGATTTACAAAAGGAACAGATGATAGCAACCTCTATACAAAAGAAATTGAAAATGGATTGTTGATTGTAGTTATTTTTTTTGATGATATTATTTTTGGAGGAGAAGATGAAGATAGTAATAAATTTTCAGATGAAATGAAGACTAAATTTGAAATGAGTATGATTGGTGAAATGAAATAATCTTTGGGATTGCAGATAACACAAAATAGTGATGGTATCTTTGTTAGTTAGAAAATGTACTTGAATGATTTGTTGAAAAGATTCAGAATGGAGAATTGTAAACTAGTTGGAACACCTATGGTAACTGGACATAAATTATCTAGCATAGATGAGACTCCTACAATTGAACAGAAGAAGTACAGATCTATGATTGGAGGACTACAGTACTTGATAGATACAAGACCTGATATAACACATTCAGTTGGAATTGTAGAAAGATTTCAAGCTGAACCTAGAGAATCACATTATCCAACAATGAAGAGGATACTAAGATATCTAAGAGGCACAATGGACTATGGATTATGGTATGAAAAATTTGATGATTTTACCCTATGTATGTTAGAAAGTAAAGTCCACCAAGATAGCTAAGAGGGGGGGGGGTGAATCAGTTATCTGATAATTATAACTTTTATCAACTTCAACTATATTTAACCATGTAAGCAATATAATCACCAACCATAGAAAGATATTCATACACAATAACACAATGACACAAGATATGTTGACTAGGGAACCTCTTGATCAAAGAGTAAACCCAGGTGGGAATGATGCCCATAGAAGATGCACTAATATGAATATTCTTTGTGAAAGGATGGACTCTGTTAGGAGTCTTATGAAATATATTCAATACATATGAATCTCGGTTAGGAGATTTTGAATCCCTGTTAAAAGATTCTAACCCTGTTAAGAGTTATAGAAGACAAAAGGACCCACTGCCCAAATAGCTTCAATGGAAAGATCACTGAACACATTGTCCAACTAATCTCTAGATTATTCAATAGAATAATATCAAAACATGTTACCTCTTCTCTGACTATGCCAAACCACACTCACTGCTACACCATATCTCAATTTCAGATCTTTGTACCTTGCATGACTTCTTTCATAATTTTGCTTTCACAATTCATTAGCTATTTTCTTCACGTCATGCATACAAGCTCACATTCAACACATCACTAAGGAAAAACATTCCTTCCTTTATACCACACTCAAGTAATTACAAATGAGTTAGCATCTAATTACAAAAATAAAAGTTTCCACATGCTACATCAAAATTACACAAAACTATGAGCTTCCAATTACAATAATTCTTCACTCGTGTGACCTCTAAGTTTGTGCTATCATCCATGTTACTAACAATGTGTCTTCATATTCCCTTTAACTATGCAAAATTAGATTCCATCCTGATTAGGAGATATCATTCGATTTCCACAAACCACTACTCAGGAACACTACCTAAATACTGCTTTCACCAAAATGCTCATAACTTCAATGAATAAATGAATTACTATCTGCACTCTTAACCATGGACATATAACATATCAAAGAGTATATCCTTGCATAGCTCCAACTACAATATCCCATGTGTGCTAATCAAAACACTATTTTCTCCTTTGTAAATCTCTAGTAGATCATTGTGTTGACATCAATGACAATCATAGTCATGAATGCAACAACAACTGCTATAGAATGGCTACCAAACATTCAACATTCATTCCTAACAATCTCCCCCATTGGCATTGATGGAAAAATAGATGAAAAACATCAAATATTCCATGAATCTAATACTTCAACATGACAACACTGGTGCTCTAAAAAATACTTCAAGTCCTCTTCATCAATCAAATCATGCTTCATTTTCTGATTCAATTCTCTCCAATAGATGCTATAAATGGTTTTTCATGTACACTTCTCCTCCATTGACATCAATGACAGAAAATTTCATCATTATGTCAACAAAAACTCCAATTTCAAAAGACACTATTTAAAAAATACATTCACTAGAGTCCTCATGACTCAGCTCAGATACACATACTCCCCCATAGAGGAAGTACCAACATCCAGTCTAGAAGAAGGATAAGGCTCATATACCACTGGACGGATGCAACATTCTGCATCACTTCTCAAAAGTAGGCTAGGGCATAACCCCAAGCATACCTCTCAGATACTCAAATGTATCCTTAGGCAAAGGCTTTATAAAAATGTCTACTATCTGCTCATTTGTGCTTATGTACTCAAGTTTGACTTCTTTCTCAACAACTTTCTCTCTTACTACATGATACTTAATCTCTATATGCTTTGTCTTAGAATGTAATACAGGGTTCTTAGACATACTAACTATCCTGGTGTTGTCACAATGTATAAAAAAGGCTCACCAAACTTTATTCCAATATCCTTTAGCATTTGCTTCATCCAAGTTATCTGATTACAATTATTTGTTACTACTACATATTCTACTTCTACTATGCTCTGTGAAATACAATTCTGCTTCTTGCTTAGCAAAGAAACCAATCTTCCTCCAAGGAAAAAAGTTCCACCACTGTTACTCTTTTTATCATCAACACTGCTTCCCCAATCAACATCTGTATATGCACATAGGGTAAAATCATCAAATTTTTCATACCATAATCCATAGTCCATTGTGCCTCTTAAATATCTCAGTATCCTCTTTACTACTGCATAATGTGATTCTCTAGGTTTAGCTTGAAATCTTGCTACAATTCCAACTGAATGTGATATATCAGGTCTTGGATGAGTTAAGTACTGCAATCCTCTAATCATAGATCTATATTTTTTCTATTCAACTACCAGTGTTTTATCTATGCTAGATAATTTATGTCCAGTTACCATAGGTGTTCCAACTGGTTTACAGTTCTCAATTCCAAATCTTTTCAACAAATTATTTAGGTACTTTGTCTGAGTTACAAAGATACCATCACTGTTCTGTGATATCTATAATTCCAAAAATTATTTCATTTCACCAATCATACTTATTTCAAATTCAATCTTCATTTCATCAGCAAATTTGTCACTAGCTTCATCTTCTCCTCCAAAAATAATGTCATCAACAAAAGTAACTATAATCAACAAACCATTTTCAATTTCTTTTGTGTATAGATTGCTATCAGCTATTCCTTTTGTAAATCCCAATTTTAACAAATATTTATCCAATCTTGCATACCAAGTTCTAGGTATACTTTGAATCTCTTATATGTTGCATAGGCCAAAAACATTCTTACTGCTTCAATTCTTGCTATTGGTGCAAAGGTTTCTTTATAATCAATTCCTTCTTGTTATGAGTATCCCTTACATACCAATCTTTCTTTGTTTCTTACTACTTCTCCTTGTTCATTCATCTTGTTTCTAAATACCCATTTGATTCCAATGACATTCTTATCTTTAGGTCTAGGGACCAATTCCCATGTCTTGTTCTTTTTAATCTGATCTAGCTCTTCTTTCATAGCATTAATCAAACTTTCATCTTCACAAGCTTCACTAGTAGTTTTAGGTTCAACTTGAGAAATCAAACATAACTATTCTTGTACCTTATTTCAAGTTAGAACTCCTCTTGTAATTCTTCCAATAATCTGCTCAATAGGATGATTCCTTGATAAATTCTTGTTAGGTGTCACTGTCTTCGATCTCACTTCAGGTGTTGGTTCTTCAATGACTTCACTGTGGCTTTCATTCAACAATTCATTGTTAGTTTCATAGAATAACTCAGTAGTCTCAATGTTAGGTTTAGGATGAGCTTCTTTATCTGATTCATAATCAAGTGTTCTTTCTTGAATTTTGAACTTTTCATCAACTTTAACATTTGCGCTCTCAACAATAGTCTTAGTTCTCGTATTGTAAAATCTATAAGCTTTTCTCTTCAAAAAATATCCAAGAAATATACCTTCATCACTTCTAGGATCAAACTTTCAAATATCATCATCTCTCTTTATATAACATTTGCTCCCAAAAATTCTAAAATACTTAACTGAGGGTGCATGTCCAAACCATAATTCATAGGGTGTCTTGTTTGTGTCTATTCTGATTTGTACTCTGTTCATTGTATACACTATTGTGTTCACTTCTTCTCTCCAGAATATCTTTTCCAAATCATTCTCAAATAACATAGCTCTTGCTGCTTCAGTTACTAATCTATTTCTTCTTTCTGCAATAACATTTTTTTCAAGTGTCCTAGGGGCTGAAAACTATCTCTTAATACTATTCACTTCACAAAAGGTGTTAAATTCTCTAGAAGTAAATTCTCCACCTCTATTATATCTCAAACATTTAATCTTCATTCTAGATTCATTCCCAACTTTATTCTTAATCATCTTAAACTTATCAAATGCTTCAGACTTTTATTTAAGAAATGCAATCCACATCATTCTTGTAAAATCATCAACAAGGATCATAAAATACCTTTCTTCATAGAATCCTCTAGTCCTGGTAGGACCACTCAAATCTGTATGAACAAACTCCAATTTTTCTACAAATGTAAACTTCTTACTGGGAAAAGAACTTCTCTTCTATTTAGCCATCACACATTCTTTGCAAATCATGTTAGTAGGCTTCATAATTTTAGGAAAATCCCTTGCTATAAGTGTAGTACTTAATTTCACAATGTTATCAAAGTTTATATGACAAAACCTTCTATGCCATAACCAACTGTCATCAATCTTAGTAATTAAACATGTCATCTGAGTAGGATTTAACTGAAATACATTACCTCCTTTTCTAGATCTAGTTCCAATCAAATTTCCATCTTTATCTTTTATTACATAAGTTTTCTAAGTAAACCAAACCTGATATCCCTTATCAACTAACTATCCAAAACTTAAAAGATTATGTTTCAGATCATCCACAAAATAAACATCACCAGTATTAGTCTTTCCATCAAGAGTAATAAATCTTATACCTTTAATCAAACAAGGTGCATTATTTCCAACTCTAACAACTCCTCCATCATAATTGTTAAACTTTATGAATTTTTTCATGTCACTAGTCATATGATGTGAACAACCACTATCTATAATCCAATCAGCTTTCTTTTCAACTTGAGAAACTAGGGCTTTTTCTTCCTTAACTTTAGTTTTTGAATTATCTTCTTTAATTGCTACAAATCATATGTCATCATTATTCTCAGTATCACTTTCACTTAGAGTTCTTTTGATGCTAGCTTCAAGATATTCATCATTAGCATAATAAAATTCCTTAGGTATTCTAGGCTTGAAATTGTTTCTATACTTTTTAACTCTATTAGGACATTTAGATGCAAAATGACCATATTCTTAACAAGTCCAAAATTTAAAAATTTTCTTACCATCAGGTTCTCTCTTCACAAGCAAGGAAATACCTTCTTCAATCTTCTTATCTTCTTCATTTCTAGATCTGGTGCTACCAGCATAATCTTTGCTTACACTGATGCTTCTTGATAAAGTAGGGCGAACACTAAGGGCACTGAATGCTATCTCCATTCTAGACAAGTCTCTTGATAACCTCAAGTTCATTTCTGCTGCTTCCAATCTTCCAAGAAGAGTCTCTCTTGTAAAGTTTGAAGTACAAGGTATAACTTGTTTAATCATTTGTGTTGTCTGCTTAAATTTAGGAGTCAATGTCGTCAGAATTTTCCATATCACTTCATTCTCTGTCTTTGTTCCCCCACAAGATTTTATGCCTACAACAATTTTTGACATCCTACCAATATAGCTTCTAATAGATTCATCTTCCATCATTTTTATATCTTCAAATGCACATATCCAATTATGTAATCTAACTTTCTTTGCATGTTGATCACCTTCAAAAGTAGAGTGTAAAGCTTTCCAAATTTCATGAGATGTTTTCAAACATTTTACTTGACTATACTCATTCTCTGGAAGGGCTATCAAAAGTGCTTCTCTGGAAAGTATGTTACACATGAATAGATCTCTCTTATCATTTGTACAAGCTTCAAGATCATATTCATCAATGATAGTCTTCTCATTCTTTGTAATGAACCAATAACCTAGTCCTAAACATAATAGGTGTGTCTTCATTTTTTCTTTCCAGCTATCAAAAATTACTCCATCAAACTTAGGGCTTTCTTTCCTAAAATTTTCCATGAATCTCCTTAAGTTGTTAAACTTTTCTTTCAAGGACCTGCTGCTCTAATACCAATTGTTAGAAAGTAAAGTCCACCAAGATAACTGAGAGGGGGGGGGGGAGGGGGGGGTGAAGTTATAATTATCAGTTATCTGATAATTATAACTTTTATCAACTTCAATAGTATTTAACCATGTAAGCAATATAATCACCAGCCATAGAAAGATATTCATACATAATAACACAATAAAACAAGATATGTTGATTAGGGAACCTCTTGATTAAAGAGTAAACCCCAGTGGGAATGATGCCCATAGAAGATGCACTAATATGAATATTCCTTGTGAAAGGATGGACTCTTTTAGGAATCTTATGAAATACATTCAGTACATATGAATCCTAGTTAGGAGATTTTGAATCCCTGTTAAAAGATTCTAACCCTGTTAAGAGTTATGGAAGACAGAAGGACCCACTGCCCAAACAACTTCAATGGCAAGATCATTGAACACACTGTCCAACTAGTCTCTAGATTATTCAATAGAATAATATCAAAACATGTTACCTCTTCTCTGACTGTGCCAAACCACACTCACTGCTACACTAGATCTCAATTTTAAATCTCTGTACCTCGCATGAATTTTTTCACAATTTCACTTTCACAATTCATTAGCTCTTTTCTTCACTTCATGCATACATGCTCACATTCCACACATCACTAAGGAAAAACATTCCTTCCTTTATATCACACTCAAGTAATTACAAATGAGTTGGCATCTAATTACAAAAATAAAAGTTTCCACATGCCACATCAAAATTATACAAATCTGTCAGCTTCTAATTACATTAATTCTTCACTCATCAACCTCAAAGTTTGCAATGTCATCCATGTCACTAACAATGTGTCTTCATCTTCCCTTTAAGTGCACAAAATTAGATTCTATCCTGATTTAGAGATATCATCCGATATCCACAAACTGCTACTCAGGAACACTGCCTAAATACTGCTTTCTCCAAAATGCTCATAACTTCCATGAATAAATGAATTACTGTATGTGCTCTTAACCATAGACATATAAAATATCAAAGAGTATATCTTCAACATCACATAGCTCCAACTACAATATCCCACATGCACTAATCAAAACACTGTCTGGTCCTCTGTAAATCTCTAGTAGATCACTATGTTGACATCAATGACAATCATAGTCATGAATGCAACAACAACTGCTATAGAATGGTTGCCAAAAATTCAACATTCATTCCTAACAATGTGCATATATAGATGCTAATTGGGGAGGCAGTGTTGATGATAAAAAGAGCACCAGTCGTGGAGCATTTTTGCTTGGAGGAAGATTGGTCTCTTGGTTGAGGAAGAAGCAAAATTTTATTTCACAAAGCATAATAGAAGCTGAGTATGTAGCAGCAACAAACAATTGTAACCAGATAATTTGGATGAAGCAGATGCTGAAGGATATTGGAATAAAATTTGTTGAGCCTATTGTCATACATTGTGATAACACCAACATAGTTAGTATGTCTAAGAACCCTGTATTACATTCT
Source organism: Chamaecyparis obtusa (assembly GCA_027943335.1). Taxonomy (NCBI): domain Eukaryota; kingdom Viridiplantae; phylum Streptophyta; class Pinopsida; order Cupressales; family Cupressaceae; genus Chamaecyparis; species Chamaecyparis obtusa. The sequence continues at coordinate 704,533 of BSBK01007630.1, read as the reverse complement.
AAGACAAAGCATATAGAGATTAAGTATTATGTAGTAAGAGAGAAAGTTGCTGAGAAAGAAGTCAAACTTGAATACATAAGCACAAAGGACCAGATTGCAGACATATTTACAAAACCTTTGCCAAAGGATACATTTGAGTATCTGAGAGGTATGCTTGGGGTTATGCCCCAGCCTATTTTTGAGAAGTGATATAGATTTTTGCATCTATCCAGTGGTATATGAGCCCTATCTTTCTTCTGGACTAGATGTTGGTACTTTCTCTATGGGGGAGTATGTTTATCTAAGCTGAGTCATGAGGACTCTAGTGAATGTATTTTTTGAATAGTGTCTTTTGACATTGAAGTTATTGTTGACATAATGATGAAATTTCTTTCATTAATGTCAATGGGGGAGAAGTGTACATGAAAAACCATTTTTACCATCTGTTGGAAAGAATTGAATTGGAAAATGAAGCAAGATTTGATTGATGAAGAGGACTTGAAAATATTACTCTTAGAGCAGCAGTGTTGCAATACTGGATTCTTGGAACATTGGATATTTTTCATCTATGTTGCCATCAATGCCAATGGGTGAGATTGTTAGGAATGAATGTTGAATATATCTTATGGATTATTGGTAGCCATTCTTTAGCAGTTGTTATTGCATTCATGACTGTGATTGTCATTGATGTCAACATAGTGATGTACTGATATTAGCAGAGGAGAAGACAATGTTTAGATTAGCGCACATGGGATATTGAAGATGAAGCTATGTGATATTGAGGATATACTCTATGATATGTTATAAATTCATGGTTAAGAGCACAGACATTAATTCTTTTATTCATGGAAGTTATGATCATTTTAGTGCAAGCAGTGTTCAGGTAGTGTTCCTGAGTAGAAGTTTTTGGAAATCAGATGATATCTCCTAATTGGGATGGAATCTGGTTATGCGTAGTTAAAGGGAAGTTGAAGACATGTTGATAGTGATGTGGATGATAGTGCAAAATTTGAGGTCATATGACTGAAGAGTTATTATAATTGGAAGTCGATAATTTTGTGTAATTTTGATGTAACGTATAGAAACTTTTTTTTTGTAATTTGGATGCTGACTCATTTGTAATTTCTTGAGTGTGGTATAAATAAAGGAATGTTTTCCTTATTTTAATGTATGAATGAAGTGAAGAAAAGAGTCAATAAATTGTGAAAGCAAATTTGTGGAAAGAAGGTACAGAGATCTGAATCTAAGATCTAGTGTAGCAGTAAGTGCGGTTTGGCATGGTTAGAGAAGAGGTAACATGTTGATCAATTAGTAATGATTTGATATTATTCTATTGAATAATATAGAGATCAGTTGGATAGCGTGTTTAGTGATCTTGCCATTGAATTTGTTTGGGCAATGGGTCCTTCTATCTTCCATAACTCATAAAAGAGTTAGAATCTTTTAGCAGGGATTCAAAATCTCCTAACAAGGATTCATATGTACTAAATGTATTTTATATGACTCCTAATAGAGTCCATCCCTTCACAAGGAATATTCATATGGGTGCATCTTTTGTTGGTATCATTCCCACCAGGGTTTACTTTTTGATCAAGAGGTTCCCTAGTCAACATATCTTATGTCATTGTGTGTGAATATCTTTCTATGGTTGTTGATTACATTGCTTATATGGTTAAATACTCTTGAAGTTGATAAACGTTATAATTATCTGATAATTGATTCACCCCCCCCCCCTCTCAGTTATCTTGGTGGACTTTACTTTCTAATAGGAAGAGGACAAGCTTCAAGTCACCATTAAAACTCTTTCTTGGTAATTATTCCTAGAAATCTTTAAGGATCAATTTATGTCTAATCAATGGAGACAGGGAAGGGTAGAAGAGTTTCACCACCTTAGGAAAGAAAACATGATGGTGGGAGAATATGAAATGAAATTATAGGAACTTAAACCTTTCTTAGGTTATAAGGATGATGACCACATTCTTGTATAACATTTCATAAGAGGTTTGAATGACCATCTATCAAGAGATATGATAGTCCTAGAACCCAAAAATCTCTGGGATGCTATCACTAAGGAATTCCTAGTTGAAATAAAATTTAAAGGAAAGGGTGGATTTTCCAGTAGCTAGACATTCAATGCTAGATCATGTTCTAAAGAAAAACTATGACCAAGGAAATTCCAACTCCAAGAACCAACACTCATCTTTTAAAGGAGGATATAGCTTCCATAAAAAGAGATTCCAAAATAACAACCAAGGAAATGGGTAGTTTCAACAACCCCAGAAGCATAGTATTAATCAGACTCAACAAAGGTTCCCTCCTTAACCATCTCAAAACTCTCCAAATTTCAACAAATGGGGTTATCAGCAATCCAGTGCACCTCATACAAAGAACATTGGAAGAGATATTAGATGTTACTCTTGTAGAAAGCAAGAACACATCATAGTTCATTTCCCTGAGCACACTAATTTCACCAATCAGAAACATACAACTTTAGAACCGATTGTGGGAGATGTTTGTCAATCTAATAGGGTGTTTTCTGTAGTAGAGAATAGACAAGATGATCATGAGAATACTATCATAGAGACTTTAGGTTTGTTAAAGTGTAAACCTATTTCTATCCTCTTTGACTCATGAGCAACTGACTCCTTCGTATCTCCTTCTTTAATAGAAAAATGTGGGCTAGTGGTACTAGGGCATGGAGTTAAGTGGTAGGTAGAGGTAGCCTTTGGGGCTAAAATGACCACACACTTGTGTGTTTGAAATTGCAACTTGGGATTAGGACCATTTTCTAGCAATTTTGATCTTCGAGTAATTCCTCTTGGATCATATGAAGTTATCCTAGGAATGGACTAGTTAGTAGCTCATGAAGCTAGAATAGATTGTGGAAAGAAGCTCATTCATTGCATAGATGATTTGGGGAAGCCCAACACTATTGTGGGAATCCAATTACCTATATCACTTTAGATGATATCAGCTATGCAACTTAAGAAATGCATGAGAAAGGGATGTCAACTTCTTACAGTCTCAATTAATGACTCAGGTGACAAGGAAGATACAGAAATAATACTTGAGAATCCTTTACTTTGAGAATTTGAAGATGTCTATCCAACTGGGATACCTAGAATGCCTCCTAAAAGAGACATTGGTTTTCACATAGAGTTGGTGCCAAGTTCCAAACCCAATTCCAAAGCTCCTTATTGCCTGACCACTCAAGAGTTAAGTGAGTTAAAAGTGAAACTAGAAGAACTCTTGGAAAAATGCTTTATCAGACCATTAGGAACCAATATCCTTTACTAATAATTGATGATCTGTTTGATCAAATGAAAGGAGACAAGTTATTTTCAAAAATTGATCTGAAGTTAGGATATCATTAGTTAAGAATTCACAAAGATGACATTCACCGAAAGTATGTGTAGGATCATGGTATGCCAAAAAGTGGCAATGTAAAAAACAAGTCCTGGTTGATAGACTCTTTGAAAAACAATTATAACTTTCAAACAATATAACATTTTTGAAATTTGAAATATACATCACATTCTATGCTTCACCTAATACAATAATAATAAACAATTATTTCAATTTGATGAAGTTTAGACTAAATTAAGATGGTTAGAAATGAGAGTTTTATATTGGCAAAAATTTGTAGCAGAAAAATAATAAATAATTATTTACTTGGAAAAAACTACAAAAAAATATACATAACATCTGGACACAAGTCTACTACTTTTATCTAGAATCTTATTAAAAAAATATTATTATTTGATTTTGTTTAATGTGGTTAGACATACACCTACTTGTTATCTTTCTAGTTCTGATTAATAGACTTATTGAAAAATAGCTAAACATTTTTGAAATCCAAAACATGTGTAACATTTTGTTCTTTTCCTACTACAAGAAAAATTAAAAAAATTCAATTTGATAAAGGTTAGACTAAGTTAATGTGGTTAGACATGAGAGTTTTTGTATTCTAGAAAAGTTGTAGAAGAAAAATCATAATTAATTATTTACTTGGAAAAAAATGACAAACAACTATGTGTCACATCTAGACATGAGTCTACTACTTATATCTAGATTCTTCTAAAAAAAATTATCATTTGATTGTGTTTAAGGTGGTTAGACATACACCTACTTCTTATTTTTTCCTTAAATTTTCATACTACTAAATTGAAATTTGAAATTTTCAACATATAGAATAATTATTTTTCAAAATTCCCTAGTATTGGAAACTAAATTCAATTTTCTACAGATTCTCTTGGTAAATATTTTTTATATAGTATTTATAACTTGTTCAAATATTTATGTCAACTTGCCTAAACCTTATTTTATGAATTTTCATTTCCACTTAAGGGCCTTGTTTGGTATACCATGATCCTACACATACCCCGAAATAAATTTTCATACTCAGTATGGGCATAATGAATTTTCCGTAGTAACCTTCCATCTCAAAAATGCACCTTTAGTGGTCATGAGTCTTATGAATGGGGTATTCAGGATCTTCTTGGATAAATTTTTCATAATATTTCTGGATGACATTTTGGTGTACTCTAAATCCATGTAACAACATGAACAACACCTTTGACAAGTGTTACAATGCCTTCGCAAGAATAAATTATTTGCAAACTTGGAGAAGTATAAATTCTTCCAAATTGAAGTTAAGTATCTTGGTCATGTTATCTCATGAGAATGTATAGCAGTTGATTCCACAAAGATATAGGCTATCATAGAATGGACAACACCCACCAACATCTCAGAGGTTCATAGTTTCATGGGCTTAGTCAGATAGTACAGACACTTTGTCCAAGGATTCTGCAGATTATCTTATCCCATCATTTCCTTGCAAATGAAAGGGAAGAAGTTCATTTGGACTGAGAAATGTTCAGAAGCTTTTTAGATCCTTAAGGAAAAACTAGCCAGTGCCCTGATATTGGTAGTACCTGACTCCAATGAAAATTTTGTGGTTTGCGCTGATGCCTCCCTAGAAGGCCTAGGGGCAATGTTGATGCAAGAAGGTAGAGTTATTTCTTATGAGTCTAGAAAGCTTAAGGACCATGAGCTTAACTATCCTATGCATGATTTACAGATAGTAGTTGTAGTTCATGCCTTGAATAGTTGGAGACACTTCTTATTGGGACATCAGTTTAAATTACACATTGATCACCGAAGCCTTCAATACATATTTACACAACCAAATCTCAACAATAGGAAGCATAGGTGGATGGTGTTCCTTTTTTAATATTTTTTGAGGTTAGATATATCCAAGGTAAAGAGAATGTGATAGATAATGCTTTGAGTAGAAGGATACATGAGCTGTCCATGCTGTCCATTTCTACCAATTTGAGAAGCCAAATTTTGAAGATAATTCCTCCAGATACTTTGTATCAAGAAGCTAAGTCTGAGATTGAGTCAGGAAGGGCCTTGGAAGGAGGATTCTCAGGTTTTTCCTTAGATTTAGATGGGTTATTGAGGCAACAAGGCCAAATCTATGTACCACTTTCAAGCGATCTTCCAAAATTTATCATGGTGGAAGTGCATCGTGCTCCCTATTCAACTCATCCAAGAGTTAAGAATACTTATTCAGATTTGTGATAGTTATACTTTTGGTTGGGTATGAAGAGAAATATAGAAAATTTTGTGGCTAGGTGTCTAGAATGTTAGAGGGTCAAGGCCAAGCATCATCATCTCGCAGGCCTCCTTCAACCACATTTGATTCTTGAATGGAAGTGGGATATGATATCTATGGATTTTATTATGAGAATCCCAATCACTTATCGAAGAAATGATGCTATCATGGTCATGGTGGATAAGTTAACTAAGGTAGCACAATTTTATCCTATGTAGTCATCCTATACTACTGCGTCTATAGACAGAGTTTTCCTAAAGGATATAGTTAGGTTGCATGGTGTTCCTAGAAAGGTTATCTTTGATAGAGATCGAGTGTTCACTTTAGAGTTTTGGACCTCATTGCAACATGCCTTAGGAAGTCATATGAATTTTAGTTCATCATATCATCTAGAGATGGATGGTCAAATAGAGTGAGTTAATCAGGTTCTTGTGGACATTCTTACAATGTATGTGATGGATAGACAAACCCATTGGGAAGATTATTTGTACCTAGAGGAGTTTACATACAAAAATGGTTATCATAGCTCTATGGGAATGTCATAATTTTATGATATTTATGGTCACCATTGTCGTACCCCTCTAAGTTGGGATCTTTGAGAGGACACAGGACTACTTGGCCCTAAGATGTTATAGGATATGGAGCAGCAAGTTCAGAGAATCAAAGAGAATCTTGTGACATGTTAGGGTAGGCATAAGATGTATTCTAATGCTCACATGATCGATAAGAATTTTTCTATTAGAGATAAGGTGTTTTTGTGAGTCTGCACACATAAGAGCCCTATTCGTTATAGAAATGGAACCTAGATTTATGGGTCCATTTGAGATCTTTGAGAGGATAGGACTTGTTTATTACTGACTTTCTCTATAACCCAGCCTCACATGTGTGGATGATGTATTTTACGTATCCATTCTTAGAGAGTATATTCCTCATTTGACTCATTTTTTGGATTGGAACATTTATAGGTAGAGGATGGGAAACTAGCTTTGGAGTCAGTGTGTATACTCCAGTAGCAGATTTTGACTCTCAGGGGTCACAACATAGAGTAGGTAAGGGTCGTATGGAACCCTAGTGATGAGAACTTCACCACTTGGGAGGATTCTAGTAGGCTTAGATCTACATATCCATACTTTTTTGTAGGCTTCCAAGAGTAAACCTAATTCTAGGGGGAGAGGATGTAATACCCACCCTAGTACCTTCATATTTTGAACTAAACAGATTATTACTTTGTTACTTGGGACTGTATGTTGGATTATTTGGGTTTCATGATGGGGCATTTGAGCATATATATTTGGTTAATATAATTAATTATGGAGATAATAAATGATTTGGCATAAAATGATGTATGTTTAGGAATGAATTATTTGTGAAATGATTTGTACTTGATTTATAATTATGTTTATGATGGATCTAACCCTACAAATCCCACCATGTTTTCATGATTACACTATTTGATGTGAGTCTAGGATGAGGAGAAGGTAGTTGTAGTTACATCTACAAGAGATTCACACAATGACACACTCTCCCTCCTTGTTTTCTACTGCTTGTGCATATATATATGTATACATGTCAGTTGGTGTTATAGGATAAAGGTACCAGGCATTGACTCTACCTAGCTACACAAGTTTGAGCATCCCTTCAAAATCCTTAAACTATTGTTGTGTGGAGATTTTACCAAACTACTCTCAAGGAATTCATGTGGACTTAGGTTCTTGTGTAGGAGGTTAGCTTAGTTGGGGATTTGTGTGTAGCGTTATGATGTTTGTATTGAGATTTATGTTTTAAGTTGGATTTACTCATGTATCAATATATATGTATTCTATATATCTATTATAATTGAATGTACATTATATATGTATGTGTATATGTGGGTGCACACATATATACCTATGCATATATACATATTATTACGTATGTGTTTTTATTTGCTTGTATAATGGTATCTTTAATGTTTAAATAAATTTTATTAAATAATAATAATAATAATGTAAAATGAAGTTATTTTGGTAAAACTATCTATTTAGGAGATTTGAATCCGAGACCTCCTAGAAGTTAGGCTAGTTTTTTTCCAATTGAGCTATGTGTATTACTTGAGAGATTTTGTACTCCTTTGCTTGTTATGGTCTTTTTAGGTGGATATTTAAATTAAAATAATAAAAGCTTTAATAGTGGTTATGGGAATGGTTTGATTTAATCTCTCAACCAACTATAGTAGTTGGAGAAGTTTCTTCTGTAATGACCCTCACTAGTAGGATCACTAAAATCTCTGATTTTGTGCTTATGGAATTTTGTCAAACAATTGGCATGCACTAAAATGTTTTGCTTGTAATGATGTGTTTCAATGTGTTTATTGTTTTGGCATCCAATTACAATCAATATAGGAGTGGAATACAATTGAGCAACAATGAATTTCTAAACAATGTAAGGACTCAAACTAATATATCAAGAACACCTCTAATTCTGATTTCAATTCCCAAAATATATGACTGTGACAATAATATTCAGAATACAATGCTATGTTCTATGACAATGTGATAACACCCTTGCTATGCACTCTAGATATCATACCACCCAATACAACATATGACCAAGTTGGAATTTAGAGGACTAGTTATATGACTGTTACAACTTCAGATTTATAACACAGTAATATATGAACTAGTCAATGTCCTTACAAGGTACTGTCCTTACAATTATAACTAATAGTCAATATCAGTTTACTAAAACAATGTAATAGTGACAATATTCTTCCTACATACAATGACTGTTACACAGTGCACATTAATTGGCAACAAATAACATAATGGAACCTGGTTATAACGCTGCCTGGGAGTGTTGATAAATGCCAATGCAATGAAGACTGCAACCAACTCAAACTGCCCCTTGAAACTCTGTCCAATAGTCCACCTGTACCTGCTGTACTAGGCAGTACATGTACAGCACCTAAAAAAAATAAATGGTAGGGTTTTGTGCCTCCAAAAATGGTATGAATCTGATCATCAGGGATGTATTGTTGTTCTCACCAAGTCATAAAAATCATTTCCAAGTATCCAAAGAGATATGAGTAAAACTCTAATTCCAGGCCCTGATATAGAAAGTTTGAAAATGTGCATAAATGTCTTCAATCCTTTGCCAAATCAATTCACCAAAATGATTCACCAATTAAGTGATGAATTCCAAACCCTTATTCAACCAGTTACAAACCCTCAATATCAATTTTCCAGGTCTGCTTTTTTCGGATTTGCTTTTTCGGACTGCTTTTTCAGATCTGCTTTTTTGGACTGCTTTTTTGGATCCGCTTTTTTGTTTTGCTTTTTCGGATTGCTTTTTCAGACCTGCTTTTTCTTCCTCTTACAACCAAAACTCAAACCCTCAGGTAAATTTGAGGATTCCAAATAAGCTCAACATGAAATGGCTGAATACCACTTCCAATGTGCAACCCTTCAGAAGATATCTCACTTCCTCAGTTATGAAAATCCAAGGGAGTTTTCATTCCCAAAGATCTAATGAAAATTTGTAGACCAAATGACTACAAATTGCTCCAATATGGAAAAGTAGAAGAATCCTCAAATCAGCTTGTCCAAATGAATGCACAAGCCCCGTATTTATTCACTTTTTGAGAAGTTACTAAGAACTTCTAGAAAAATCCTTTGTAAAATCATATTATAATGCACTTTATAATAAAGTAACTTTATAATATAAAAAGGTGAAATCTCAACTTAAAATTATAACAATGTAGGCCCCAAAAGTCTCATAACTGAACGTAGGCTCCACTACAACTGCATGTAGGCCTCAAACTGGATGTAGGCTCTAACGAATGTAGGCTCTCTCAGTAATATGCAATCAAATGATTAGCACAATGACTCTCTCTCCAAATCATTTGCCTACGAGAGTCGATAATAGGCAAATCCGGCATGCAAAATGATGTCAACCAAAATGGGGACATGACAGTCCGCCCTTCCTAAAATTGCTTGTCCCCAAGCAATGATTGAGAAATAGAGCAATCAATCCACCTGGATCCCAAATGTAGTCATGAACTGAACTGTTGTCAACCAATGCAAGCTCCTGCAATATCCTCTACAATATAACCGAGAGGAATCCATGAATGAATCATGAACCACTGCTCAACCGAACTCTAACTCCATAATGGCCACAGTCAGGAACCCATGAGACACCAACTCTGAAAATATCAGAACCCAAGTCAAGAGAACAACTCAAACTGCCAACACAGTAAATATCATCAACGCATCCCACTGGCCTACGCAGAGTGCACAATCCAACTCTGCAACAGTGGTGAACACTCCCGAATGAAACTGCACCAAGTATGGAAAATCCACACACTGTACAACTCCTGCAGTCAACACAACTCTGCAGATCACCGGCCACTGTCCCATAACTATAACTCCCATGCACCGCTGATGGCGAATAGTCATCACTTGATAGATAGCAAGAACTAGAACCCAAACCAAATTTGATGGCCATCAACTCCTCAATGCAAGGATCAAATGCAAACTGATGAACATACCCTGCAGTATAATGTTGATAAAAAGAACCACCCTCGGTCAACAGCTCACCATGCATAGGTGATACAACCCACTGCGACTGATCACCAGCTAAGTCAAGAGTTTTCATAGCCAAAGGAGTAGAATCAATAACCACTGAAGCAACACCCCCAAACTCCTGCTCAAAGTCATGTACTCTCAAGCTATCGACTGCATAACCTATCACCATGTTATGCCCATCACAACTCTCATCTCGTGGCATCAAACCATCCCATAATTGATGACAAACACTAGAGCCCAAAGTAAATCTCTGTATCATCATCTCATCAACATATGGATCAAAAGTAAACTGATGAGGATACCTCACAGTGTAAGGCTGATAGAATGTATCAATCTCAGTCAGTGGCTCAGACTGCAATCCAGATGAAACTAACTGAAACTGATCACTAACAAAGCCCGAACCAGCTACTACCTCTGAAGACACCTCCAAAGGAGTAGTATCACAAACAAGAACCAAGCCAACTACCGGCTCACCAACATCAAACATGATCCCTAGTACAACATCACTAGTCTCCATGCCATTAGTAGTAGAGACCACCACAAAGTCAAACATACCACAGTGCTCAGTGCCCAACTCCACTGAACCTGACTGTAGTGGAAATGAACTCGATGTGCCAATGCTAGTATCAAGGACAGATATATCCTCATCTCCACTGCCTCTATCAATCTGGACCATGGCCATCCTTGAATCACCAGACACCACAACCCGTGACTGTACAAAATCTGGTAAAGACTGTAGTCACTCTAACTCCATGGTCACCTCAGCCAAATGAAATTGTGACTCCTCAAAAGCCAACTATGTACTCTCAAGAATCTCAAAAGTCACCTCGAGCTTCTGAGTAAGCTCACTCACCTCATCTTCCTTAACTAGTAATGCATCATATGCTATACTACCCCACTCCATAAGATAATCTCTATCAGCTACCAACTGCATATAATTCTATCTCAAAATTCGGATAGGCTCCCATAAAGAGTAGATCTCTGTCAAGGAAAGATAACTACCTCCCTGCTCGTCACTAGTAGGAGAACCCCATCCGTAAACTGCTAACAACTGATGAGTAGCATCAAAATGCTGGCAAGTGATAGCAATGTCTCGCTCACTAACTCTCAGCTGACTAGACACGTGATGGCGCTGGCTAGACTGTCTCCTACAATCCTCCTCTGACGCATTGTCCAAGGGAGTATCCTCAAAACCACTGATCTCTAGAGTACTACTATCCATACTTTGTGAATCAACTCCAAAGCTCATACCAACATACGGAGCATCAAAAACTATAGCATCACTGCCCAACTCCGCTGTAACAAATGAATCTGCCGAGGAAGCTAAATCCTTAAAACTATCCGCAGTAGACTCCTGGATGTCATCAAGGCCAGTGCGATCTTGGGACTCATCTGTAATCACTAACACCTCAGATGTGCCTAAATTATCACAAACCCACTGCACCCTGAGTGGTCGACTGGAAATGTACACTACTCCTAACATCGGTGTATAAAGACTAATACCAACATCTGACAAGCTGCTGGTATGAATGAGAACAACACCGTGTAATCTGCTAATCAAATCCATGATAGCACTCAAACAATCACTGCTACCAATAGATGATAAAGATCTCTAGTCAACAAAATCCCAAATGCCAATGTAACAATCCTGAGTCCTCATCCGTAAACTGGAACCGACTAACACCTCAAGCAAAATCCGTACCTAAGTAGCCTGCTCAATCCCAATATCAGCTGATCCCACATCCATGTCTGCCATAATTGACACTATCCCTGAATCCTGGATGCAAGGTGAACTCTCACAACTATCGACAACCACATGTGATCCGCATGTCGCAGAAAGCTGAGTATCAGGTGTGTAAGATGAAGCTGAACTCAACTCCACGCCATACCCATCCACATGTCTCTCTGAGTCCTGTAATGCCAATGGAGTACTCAACAAAGAGGCTTGAGTGTCCTCAAACTCTCAAGAAAGCCTGCCAACTTCCTCCTCCTTCCTCCTCAAGGCATCTAAATGATCTCTGGCAAGGCTAAGAAGATGGTCACGATCTGAAAGATGTAAATAACTCATCTTCATCGCTCCCATTCCTTCCCTGATTGCCTGTAAGTCAACACAAGAAGACTCTACCTGAACTCCCTTATGTCTGTCCTATAACTGAATCATCTGGATGTGATCCTCTATCATCTCCCACATCCTATCATGATGAGATAATGAAGTCACAATCCCATCCTCGCTTACCCTAAGCTGACTGGACAAAACATGTGAAGTACTATGTGCCTCAACCTCGTGTGATGTAGCATCTAACTGTGCTTGATACTCTCTATTAGCAAAGCCTTGAATACTCAATGTCTGCTCATCGCTGATAGGTATCTCATCATCATGCACAACAACCTCCTCACAATCATCATCTGAATCCACTATGCTGTAGTTACTATTTTGAGCACCTGTGACATCATCAAGACCAACTGTACCACAATCACTGTCAGTGTCACTCATGCCATCCGGTGTGCTTGTGATATCACCTTCTGATGCAACTGGCTCAACTTGTACAACATCTGTAACCACTTCTGCCTATGAAGCTGATGTAAATAAATCATTACGTGAAGATGTGCTAACATCTCCCAATACCGAATCAGCATGTCTGTCAAACTCATCATACAAGTTTTTGCCTATCATAGGGAAGGTACTTCGATCCTTAGGCCTATTAATCAAGCTCTTTAACCATGTACATGCCATAGGTGACACATTCCTCTCTTTGGTCCAAACATGCCATAAATCTTCTACCAAAAGTTTAGAAATTTCATCCTTCTCCTCAAACAAGATTGTGAACATGATGGAGTGCATTGATGCTAATACATCACTGGAATGAAACTCATCCAAAATATTCCAAAATGTGTTAAACATTCTACAAATGTCATCAATACAACCTATTGACAACATAATGTTTTCAAACCTACACCATGCAAATACTTCCAGTAATCTTTCCCTCTTTGTGAAATGAGGGTCCCTGATGTCATCCAACCTTTCGAAGCTTTTCACCATGGCATGAAGTACCTCTCTCATAATCTGATCATCATAAGAATTAAAGCCAGCTATTATCCTCATGATTTCACTAATGCAAGAAAGAGCTGCAAGTCTTACCACCTCATCATGATGTCTCAATAATTGGGGCTTCACCAAAGAACCAAATACTGGAGATAAAGCTGTTTGCATAGCATAGGAATCTGACTGATCAACCTTGCCTAAATAAGTTTCCAACTCCTCCAAAGTTCTTAGGAGGTCCTTTGTTCACTGAAATGGATGATTTAGTTTCTTCAATGCAGTGTGCATTCTCTCTTTCAATTCCTTGTCTCCTGTTAAAGCCATGCTGACAGTTGAATTCAATCTGAAATAACCCAATCAGGTTGGCAGGAAACCGCTCTGATACCACTGTAATGACCCTCGCTAGTAGGATCACTAAAATCTCTGATTTTGTGCTTATGGAATTTTGTCAAACAATTGGCATGCACTAAAATTTTTTTCTTGTAATGATGTGTTTCAATGTGTTTATTGTTTTGGCATCCAATTACAATCAATATAGGAGTGGAATACAATTGAGCAACAATGAATTTCTAAACAATGTAAGGACTCAAACTAATATATCAAGAACACCTCTAATTCTGATTTCAATTCCCAGAATATATGACGGTGACAATAATATTCAGAATACAATGCTATGTTCTATGACAATGTGATAACACCCTTGCTATGCACTCTAGATATCATACCACCCAATACAACATATGACCAAGTCGGAATTTAGAGGACTGGTTATATGACTGTTAGAACTTCAGATTTATAACACAGTAATATATGAACTAGTCAATGTCCTTACAAGGTCAATGTCAAAAATGTGCATAAATGTCTTCAATCCTTTGCCAAATCAATTCACCAAAATGATTCACCAATTAAGTGATGAATTCCAAACCCTTATTCAACCAGTTACAAACCCTCAATATCAATTTTCCAGGTCTGCTTTTTTCGGATTTGCTTTTTCGGACTGCTTTTTCGGATCTACTTTTTTAGACTGCTTTTTCGGATCCGCTTTTTCTTTATTGTTTTTTGGATTGCTTTTTCGGACCTGCTTTTTCTTCCTCTTACAACCAAAACTCAAACCCTCAGGTAAATCTGAGGATTCCAAATAAGCTCAACATGAAATGGCTGAATACCACTTCCAATGTGCAACCCTTCAGAAGATATCTCACTTCCTCAGTTATGCAAATCCAAGGGAGTTTTCATTCCCAAAGGTCTAATGAAAATTTGTAGACCAAATGACTACAAATTGCTCCAATATGGAAAAGTAGAAGAATCCTCAAATTAGCTTGTCCAAATGAATGCCCAAGCCCCCTATTTATTCACTTTTTGAGAAGTTACTAAGAACTTCTAGAAACATCCTTTGTAAAATCATATTATATTATATTATATTGTAATATAGTATAGCATATGATGCATTACTAGTCAAGGAAGATGAGGTGAGTGAGCTTACTGAGTAGCTTGAGGTGACTTCTGAGATTCTTGAGAGTACACAGTTGGCTTTCGAGGAGTCACAGTTTCATTTGGCTGAGGTGACCATGGAGTTAGAGCGACTACAGTCTTTACCAGATTCTGTACAGTCACAGGTTGTGGTGTCTGGTGATTCGAGGATGGCCATGGTCGAGATTGATAGAGGCAGTGGAGATGAGGATATATCTGTCCTTGATACTAGCATTGGCACATCGAGTTCATTTCCACTACAGTCAGGTTCAGTGGAGTTGGGCGCTGAGCATTGTGGTATGTTTGACTTTGTGGTGGTCTCTACTACTGATGGCATGGAGACTAGTGATGTTGTACCAGGGATCATGTTTGATGTTGGTGAGCCGGTAGTTGGCTTGGTTCCTATTTGTGATACTACTCCTTTGGAGGTGTCTTCAGAGGTAGTAGTTGGTTCAGGCTTGGTTAGTGATCAGTTGCAGTTAGTTTCATCTGGATTGCAGTCTGAGCCACTGACTGAGATTGATACATTCTATCAGCCTTACGCTGTGAGGTATGCTCATCAGTTTACTTTTGATCCATATGTTGATGAGATGATGATACAGAGATGTACTTTGGGCTCTAGTGTTTGTCATCAATTATGGGATGGTTTGATGCCACGAGATGAGAGTTGTGATGGGCATAACATGGTGATAGGTTATGCAGTCAATAGCTTGAGAGTACATGACTTTGAGCAGGAGTTTGGGGGTGTTGCTTCAGTGGTTGTTATTGATTCTACTCCTTTGGCTATGACAACTCTTGACTTAGCTGGTGATCAGTCGCAGTGGGTTGTATCACCTGTGCATGGTGAGCTGTTGACCGAGGGTGGTTCTTTTTATCAACATTATACTGTAGGGTATGTTCATCAATTTGCATTTGATCCTTGCGTTAAGGAGTTGATGGCCGTCAAATTTGGTTTGGGTTCTAGTTCTTGCTATCTATCAAGTGATGACTATTCGCCATCAGCGGTGCATGGGAGTTATAGTTATGGGACAGTGGCCGGTGATCTACAGAGTTGTGTTGACTGTAGGAGTTGTACAGTGTGTGGATTTTCCATACTTGGTGCAGTTTCATTCGGGAGTGTTCACCACTGTTGCGGAGTTTGATTGTACGCTCTGCGTAGGCCAGTGTGATGCGTTGATGATATTTACTGTGTTGGCAGTTTGAGTTGTTCTCTTGACTTGGGTTCTGATATTTTCAGAGTTGGTGTCGCGTGGGTTCTTGACTGTGGTCGTTATGGAGTTAGAGTTCGGTTGAGTAGTGGTTCACGATTCATTCATGGATTCCTCTCGATTATATTGCAGAGGATATTGCAGGAGCTTGCGTTGGTTGACAACAGTTCAGTTCATGACTACATTTGGGATCCAGGTGGATTGATTGCTCTATTGCTCAATCATTGCTTGGGGACAAGCAATTTTAGGAAGGGTGGACTGTCATGTCCCCATTTTGGTTGACATCATTTTGCATGCCAGATTTGCCTATTATCGACTCTCGTAGGCAAATGATTTGGAGAGAGAGTCATTGTGCTAATCATTTGATTGCATATTGCTGAGAGAGCCTACATTCGTTAGAGCCTACATCCAGTTTGAGGCCTACATGTAGTTGTAGTGGAGCCTACGTTCAGTTATGAGACTTTTGGGGCCTACATTGTTATAATTTTAAGTTGAGATTGCACTTTTTTATATTATAAAGTTACTTTATTATAAAAAAGTGCAATCTCAACTTAAAATTATAACAATGTAGGCCCCAAAAGTCTCATAACTAAATGTAGGCTCCACTACAACTGCATGTAGGCCTCAAACTGGATGTAGGCTCTAACGAATGTAGGCTCTGTCAGCAATATGCAATCAAATGATTAGCACAATGACTCTCTCTCCAAATCATTTGCCTACGAGAGTCGATAATAGGCAAATTCGGCATGCAAAATGATGTCAACCAAAATGGGGACATGACATCTTCCCATAAAGAAACTCATCCAACCATATAGTTGTGAGGATAAATTATTATCACCAGAGGAGTTTGAGAGATGAGAAGAATTGGGAGAAATTCAAGAGTTTCAGAGAAATACTTTATTTTGGGGGTTTTCTGCATTTTTAAATCACCATTCTATTTCTATGAGGGCTCTTAGGAGTTTGTTTGAGAAGGAGGAAGGATTGATTTTTGGAGAAAATTCTATCCAGGAAGCCACCATTTTCAAATCTTGGAAGGATTGTAGTGGTGTGCTACTATTTTTAATAGGATTCTCTGCAAGACTCCTGGTAGGGTCTAGAATAGGGAAGAAGCACTTTTCTTCCCTTTGTGTGTGTGTGTCTTATTAATATTTGATATGAAAAATGTAGGAATAACTATTGAAATGATAAGGAAATATATGAGGTTTATTTTCCATGTTTTAAAATATGTGTATTCGGGAAGTTTAATGAATGTCTCTGTAATAGTTTTCTTTTAAATGTCTTCTTGGGAGTTTGTAATTGTTTATAATACTCCATATTGGTGTATTTTTTTGTGTAATTATGTATTAGGGAAGTTGAAGAAGGTTTAGGGAAGTTTAGGATGGAATAGGGAATAAATGAAATTAGTTTCCCCTTTCTTCTATTTATAGATTTTTACTTGCATTTTACAATTTTGATTATATAATTTTCTTATGTGTGTTATGTGTTAGGAATAGTCCCAAGAGATAACTGAGAGGGGGGGAGTGGTGAATCAATTATCTACAAGTTAAAATTCATTATCCAATTAAGTATGTAATAACATTAAGAATAAACACAATGAAACAACACTTTACACAACACCACAATTTTGGTTACAGGGAAACCCAAATAGGTAAAAACCCCGATGGGAATCGACACCCACTAAGAACTGCACTAGTGTATTATGATCCTTATTAGAAGACCTTACAACCCTGTTAGGTGTTGATCTTTACAATGCAATAAGTACAGTGACCTGGTCAAGGGTCAGACCCTATTAGGAGTCTTTTACAATTAATCCTGTTAGGGGTGAGGACGCACTGTCCAAGAGCACACTGTTCAAATGGGTGAAGGCTAAAACCTTCTGTTTAATAGATACACACTATATCTAGAACTTGATAAACTACACGTAGACCATCTATCTTGATTTGTTCCAATGAATAGCATAAACCCTCTACTATGTCACATAGACTTTATGCTGACAGCTCAACACTTCGCACTCTTTGCACTGCTATTCTCTTCTAGCCATGAACCACACTTAGCAATCACAAAAGACTACCTATAAATATCTTTCCTCTAAATGATATAATCAAGTTGGCCTATTAGAACCATCTTGAAATCATATTAGATAAAAAATGTAACTCTCCAATAACATCTTAGTTGGCTCTACTAAGCACGCAACATAAATCAAAACTTCACAATTCCATGTGAATAGACGCCACGCTACACAGAGTCGGCTTCACAAAATTATCTCCAACTTTCTTGTCATGCTGAATTACATCATGCACTCTTAACCAAAAATTTTTAACTCTCTTCTTAACATGAATCCAAGTACACATGTTGAGATGATGGGTGCAAGTACCGCAATCATATAAACATGGTCAGCTCTTCCAAATAAACTCAAAAAATTGTAACTGTCAACTGGAGACTTCATAACTTAGCTTCTACTCCATATCTGACTCTAAAATTGTGAACATAACATCATACATATGTCTAAAACATCAATATAAATGCACAAGGCTCTACTACAATTGTACTAAAAATCACATATAGAACTATTCCTGGGACCTGTCAAGAACACTCACTAATATACACAATTGTACATTTGTCTTTATTCAAAATCAGCCTTTGCATCCATGATATGATGCTAATAACATATCCATGCAACATATATTCACAAATCTCTCTATCAAGCTTCAACACATGCTACTTACCATATGTTGTCATCAATGACAAACATACAATTAGCAATCTGGCTTGCTGGCAAATCTCCAACAATCTCCCCCTTTGGCATTGATGGAAACATATGGAATAAAAAATACCACCAATATAAATGTCCAATTCTTTTATAACATTCTCCATTTCCTTAAAAAAACTCCCCCAAGGAAGTATCCTCCAACTACTGGAATATTCTTCAATATTCTCCATTTCCTCAACTGTACTGCTTCCCATGACTCTATTTTTACTCCCCATTTCTACTTGTTTTTTTATTATTGTATATTACTGTATATTCCTTCTTTTTATGTTTTTCATGACTATATACTACTCCCCCTTTGACATCAATGGAAAAGGGTGCCAAAAAACATTTAAGCACTGATACTACTCCTGAGGTAGTGTAGTCAACCCTTCATCAGTCACTGAGGACTAATTTACTTCTGCCAGCTCTAATCAGATTCACGAAAGGGAATTACTCTTAAATTCTCCCTGAGATACTCAAAAGTATCCTTAGGTAGGGGATTTGTGAATATGTCTACTAGCTAATCTTTTATACTCACATAATCCACCATTACTTCTTTCTCTGCAACTTTCTCTCTTAGGAAGTGATACTTTATCTCAATATGTTTTGTCTTTGCATGCATCATAGGGTTCTTTGAAATATTGATAGTGATAGTGTTATCACAATGAATAACAATAGGATAATCAATCTGAATACCAAAATATTTTATCATCTGCTTGATCCACACAATTGTAGAACAATTCAATACTGCTGCTGCATACTCTTCTTTTTCTATTGACTGAGAGATACAATTTATCTTTTTACTTGTCCAAGTAATAAGTCTGTCTCCAAGGAATACAACTCCTCTAGAGGTCTCTTTCTATCATCCACACATCCTTCCCAATCTGCATCTATATATACATGAAGCTCTATATTATCAGAATTAGGGTACCATAAACCATAGTCTAAGGTTCCATTTTAGTATCTAAATATTATTTTTACTACCATGAGATGACTTTACTTAGGTTCTACTACAAATCTTCCAACAATACATGTCTAGTCTGGTTTGAGTAAGATATATAAGTTTTAAAATCATAGACTTATATAAGGTTATGTCTACTTCTAGTGAATCATCTTCTTTTGAAAGCTTGCATCTTGTTATCATACGAGTACTTACTTGCTTGCAATCATCCATCTTGAAAGTCTTCAAGATTTCTTTCACATATTAGTCTAATTTATGAATATACCTTTGTTTGTCTATTGCACATTCAATCCTAAAAAATACTTCATAGGTCCAATCATGCTCATTTCAAATTCGCTCTGCATTTCCTTAACAAGTTCTACACTAAGTTTTCCATTACCACCAAAGATAATGTCATCAAAAAATATAGAAAGTAACAATAGTCCATCAGATGTTTCTCTTATTAATAAGTTACAATTTTTTGCTCCTTTCTTGAATCCAATCTTTGTCAAGTAACCATCAAGTCTTTCATACCATGCTCTAGGGGCTTGTTTAAGTCCATAGAGGGCTTTCTTTAATCTACATACCATATCAGGTCTATCTGATAAAGTAAATCCTTTTGGATGCTCAATGTATACTTCTTCCTTCAACTCTCCATTTAGGAATTTTGACTTAACATCCATCTGGTATACCTTAAATTTCTTGAATGTAGCATAAGCTAGAAACAAATTTATGAATTCCAATGTTCTTACAAGGGCAAATGTATCTAAATAATCAATCCGATATAGTGTGTATCTATTAAATAGAAGGTTGTAGCCTTCACCCCTTTGAGAAATGAGCTCTTGGATAGTGCATCCTCTCCCCTAATAGGGACAATTGCAAAAGACTCCTAACAGGGTCTGACCCTTGACCAGGTGTACTGTACTAAATATATTGTAAAGAAACTCCTAACAGGGTTAAGGATCTTCTAGCAAAGATCATAATATACTAGTACAAAATATTAGTGGGTGTCAATTCCCACTGGATTTTTTACCTATTTGGGTTTCCCCATAACCAAAATATTGGTGTTGTGTTCAAGTGTTCTTTCATTGTGTTTATGCTTTATGTTTAAGTATATTTAATTGGATAAAGAATTGAAACTTGTAGATAATTGATTCACCCCCTCCCCCCTCTCAGTTATTTCTTGGGACTATTCCTAACAATTAGTATTAGAGCCAAGTGCCTTGGAGAGAAATTTTAACAGCTTGAGGTTGATCAGATGGCATTTTTTAGAAAAGAAAGTCCTATGTTACATGGAGAGAATTGTCTTGACTGGAAGAACAAGATGGTGACTCACTTGTAGTGCATTGGTTTTGAAGTTTTTGATGTAACTATCAAAGAAGCCAAGATCCCTACCCTTGAAGACCTTGGAAAGGAGGATTCTACTAAAAGAAAAAAATAATTATTTCATTAGAATGCTATTGCTAAAGAAACCCTTATTTGCGCCCTATCTGATGTTAAATTTTCACAAATAAAAAAGGTAGATAGAACCCATAATTTAATATGGAAGCACCTAGAAGACATATTTGAAGGAGATAAACAAGGAAAAGATTCACATAGAAAGACATGGAAGAAAAGATACAATGCATTAGAGATGCTTCTTGAAGAAAACATCAGAGCTTATAATCAAAGGATCAATGAAGAAGTTGCTAGAATCAGGAACAATGGCAAAGAGATCTCAGAAGAAGACATCATGGACAAGCTAATGACTACTCTCACTCTAGAATATGAAAACAAGATCAACATCCTTGATGAGACCATGAAGATTACATCTAATTTCAAGAGAGAGATACCTTGATCAGAAAAATCTTAGCTTTTGAGATTTCAAGATTGAAGACAGAACCAAAGAGTGAAACAACCTTCAAAGCAACAATCCATGGTAAGAAATATACAAACACTTTTGGTAATTTTGATGATGAAGAAGAAAAAGCATTAGATGATTTTATTTCTATGATTTCCAAAAGAGAAAAGAAAGGAAAAGGAAAATATGAAGGTCAATTACCATTTAGGTGCTTTTCATGTAATAAGATTGGTCACTTTGCATGTAAGTGTCCTACTAGAGCTAGAAAGTTCAAAAGGGATTACAAGCCTAAGGAATGTTACTATGCTAGCTTGATGAATTTTTTGATGATGAATTAGGTGAAGAAGAAATTGGATTCATTTATATTATAGAAAAAATTAATAATAAGACAATTCATAAAGATGAAAAAGTGGAACAAGAGATAGCATTGATTTCCCAAGCTGGTATAAAGACAGACTGGATTATATATAGTGGTTGTTCTCATGACATGAAAGGTGATAAAAATAGATTTGTTCATCTAGTCAAATAAAATGGTGGCATGGTTAGATTTGGAGACAACACTCTGGAACCAATAGTTGGTAGAGGAGCCATCACCTTGGATGGAAAGAATAGTATTGATGATGTTCTCTATGTTGATGGTTTGAAACATAATCTTCTCAATGTTGGTTAGTTACTTGGAAAAGGCTATCAATTGGAGTTCAAAGATGACAAATAAATCATTAACAAAAAAGATGGTGTTATGATTTCATCAGGCTCAAAGACAAGAGGTAATGTTTTTCAACTCAATTTAGAAGCAAGTTATTTTATTGCTAAGGTTGATAATAGTTGGTTATGGCACAAAAGACTATGTCATATAAATTTTGATAACATAGTAAAGATAAGCAATGTAAAGGTAGTAAGAGATCTACCTAGCATAGCAAAGCCAATTGATACTATATGTAGGGAATGTGTGATGGGAAAACATGTGAGAAATTCATTCAGAAGCAAGCTCAATACAATAGAGAACAAGTTAGATCTGATTCATATAGACCTATGTGGTCCAACTCAAACAAGATCATACTATGGAGAAAGGTATTTCATTTTTTTTTTTGATGACTATACTAGGATGATGTGGGTTGTGTTCTTGAAAGACAAGTCAGAAGCATTTGACAAGTTCAAAATATTCAAGGTTAAGGTTGAGAATGAATTTGGACTAAAGATAAAATATTTGAGATCAAATAGAGAAGGAGAATTCACCTCTGACAAATTATATGAATACTATGAAGAACATGGCATAAAGAGACAATTGAGTGCACCTAGAACCCCTCAGTAGAATGGTATTGTAGAGAGAAGGAATAGGATCATCCTTGATATAGCACACACTATTATGATAGAAGGAAAAGTTGCACAAACCTATTGGAGAGATATGGTCAATACAACAATTTACACCATCAATAGAATTCAATTGAGACCAGACACTGACAAAACACCATATGATATATGTTTTGGTAATTTTCCCATAGTAAAATACTTTAGAATTTTTGGAAGCAAGTGCTACATCAAGAGGGATGAAGCAGTAGGAAAGTTTGATGCAAGAAGTGATGAAGGTATTTTCCTTGGTTACTCTACTAAAAGTAAAGCTTATAGATGTTTCAAATTAAGACTAGAAAAGATCATTAAAAGTGCTCATGTTAAGATTGATGAAAATTTCATGGTTCAAGAAAGATATCATGATTACTCACCTATGATTGAAGAAGAACCTAGACCCTCCACTAGTGAGACAATTATTGAAGAAATGTTTGACATCATTGATGTGTTATTCAATGACCCTGAGACAAGTCAAGAAGAAACTCCTAAGGCTAATGACTTAGCATCTATTAAGGTTCCAAAGTTTACATCTAGAAACCATTCCAAAGGAGACATCATTAGAGATTAGATTGGAAAAGCCTTAACAAGATCACAAGCAAAGAACTCAGCTAGCAGTGAAGTGATATGTTTACTATCTTAGATTGAACCCTTAAGTATTAAAGATGCTTGTAACGATTTAGATTGGCATGATTTTATGGAAGAAGAACTTGATTAGATTATTAAGAATGACACTTGGGAACTGGTCCCAAGACCTAGTGATAAAAATGTGATTGGAACAAAGTGGATATTCAGAAACAAAATAAATAAAGATGGTATAGTTGTAAGAAACAAAGCAAGGTTAGTATGTAAAAGATATGCACAAAGAGAAGGCATTGATTATTCAGATGCATTTGCACCTGTAAGCATATTAGAAGCCATTAAGTTGTTTTTAGCTTATGCTACAGTAAAAAAATTCAAATTTTATCAAATGGATGTCAAGTTAGCATTCCCAAATAGAGATTTGAAAGAAGAAGTATACATTGAATAGCCAGAAGGATTCACCTTATCAGACAGACCTGATATAGTATGCAGATTAAAGAAGGCCCTTTATGGACTAAAGAAAGCCCCTAGAGCATGGTATGAAAGACTAGATGGGTATCTAATATAGATTGGATTCAAGAAAGGAACAACAGACTATAATCTATTCATAAGAGAGACATCTGAAGGTTTGTTATTTGTAGCTATATTTGTTGATGATATTATCTTTGGAGCTAATGACAAACTAAGTGCTGAATTTGCTAAGGAGATGCAAAATGAATTTGAGATGAGTATGATTGGTCCTATCAAATACTTTTTGGGATTGAATGTTCAACAGAAAGAGAAAGGCATTCTTATTAATCAGTCCAAGTATGTGAAAGAGATATTAAAGAAATTCAAGATGGATGATTGCAAGCCAGTAGGGACTCCTATGATTATTGGATGCAAGATTACAAAAGAAGATGACTTACTAGTAGTATACACAACATTGTACAAGTCTATGTTTGGAAAACTTATCTATCTTACTCAGACTAGACCTGATATTTCCAATGTAGTTGGCATATTTGGAAGATTTGTAGCAGAGCCTAAACAAAGTCACCTCATGGTAGTAAAAAGGATATTCAGATACTTGCAAGGTGCTATAGACTATGGTCTATGGTATCCTAATTCAAAAAATATTGAGCTTCAAGTGTACACTGATGTAGATTGGGTAGGATGCATTGATGATAGAAAGAGTACACTAGGAGGAGCAGTGTTTCTTAGTGATAGAATTGTCACTTGGACAAGAAAGAAACAAAATTGTATTTCTCAGTCAATAGAAAAAGTAGAGTATGTTGTAGCAGCTTTGAACTGTTCTACAATTGTTTGGGTCAACCAGATGATAAAGGATTTTGGAATTTAGATTGATTATCCTATTGTTATTCACTATGATAACACTAGCACTATCAATATGTTGAAGAATCCTATGATGGATGCAAAGACAAAACACATTGAGATCAAGTATCATTTCCTAACAGAGAAAGTGGCAGAGAAAGAATTCAAGTTGGACTATGTGAACACTAAAGATCAGTTGGCAAATATATTCATAAAGCCCTTGCTGAAAGATACTTTTGAGTATCTCAGGGAGAAGTTGGGAGTAATTCCCTTCCCTGATTCTTCTTAAAAGGAAGAAGGAAAGGCATAAGTCCTTAGGGATTGATGGAAGGTTGACTACTCTACCTCAGGAGTGGTACCGGTGCTTAAAATGAATGGTGCCCTTTGCCATTGATGTCAAAGGGGGAGTATCATAGAGTCATGAAAAATAGAAGTAAAAAGGAGTTATATACTAAGGGGGAGCAGTATTTAGAAGTACAGTTGAGGAAATGGAGAATGTTATAAAAGAAATGTTCATTTGGGTTGGTGGTGGTTTCTCATTCCACATGTTGCCATCAATGCCGAAGGGGGAGATTGTTGGAGATTTGCCAGGAGGCTTGTACTGACTGTATGTTTATCATTGATGACAACATATGGAAATTAGCATGCATGGAAGTATTATGGAGTAAGATTTCATTATATGTATCATGGACATGATATCAAAATGATATCATGGGTGCAAAGGTTAACTGTTAGTACAAATAGTTATATAGCAGCTTGTATCAGCAGTGTTCCTGACAAAGTAAAAGATAGCGTTCTAAGTATGCTTGTCCATATAGTTGTCATAAATCCTTGAACCCTTGGATATGTGATGGAGACATCTTAGTGATGATCTATTCATAGATGCATAGTCATATATGCAATACAAGTGAAGTTATGTAGTCGTTATTTGCTAGTAGTAGTTTCATGTGTTTATTCAGAAGAGTCGATAGAGATTTTATTGGTTTTATAGTTGCACCTATCTTGTGGATATGCACCCTTGGATTTAATCTTGGAGAAGAGTTAGTTATTTTTGGATAAGAGCGCATGAAGTAATTCAACTTGAGGAGAAAGATCCAGTTGTTTTGGTAGAGCCGACAGTGTGTAGCGTGCATCTATAATTATCTTATTTGGATAGGTCCCAGAATGTGTTGTGTGGATAGTAGAGCCCACAGAATATTTATATAAAGTTTTTATGGTTTCTCTAATATGATTCCAAGGTGGTTCTAATAGGCCAACTTGATTATATCATTTAGAGAGAAGATACTTATAGGAAGTCATTTGTGATTGCTGAAGTGTGGTTCATGGTTGAGAAAGTAGAGTAGAGCAGAGTGTGTGAAGTGCTAAACCATTAGAAGAAGGTCAATGTGACCAAGTGAAGTATGTGTACTATTCATTAGAATTGATCTAGATAGTAGGTCTAAGCGTAGTTCACCAAGATCTAGATATAGTGTGTATCTGTTAAACAAAAGGTTGTAGCCTTCACCCCTTTGAGTAGTGAGCTCTTGGATAATGTGTCCTCTCCCCCAACAAGGACAATTGTAAAAGACTCCTAATAGGGTTTGACCCTTGACCAAGTCTACTGTACTAAATATATTGTAAAGCAACTCCTAACAGGGTTAAGGATCTTCTAGTAAGGATCATAATACACTAGTATAGAATATTAGTGGGTGCCAATTCCCACTGAAGCTTTTACCTATTTGGGTTTCCCTGTAACCAAAATATTGGTGTTGTGTTCAAGTGTTCTTTCATTGTGTTTATGCTTTATGTTTAAGTATACTTAATTGGATAAAGAATTGAATCTTGTAGATAACTAATTCAACCCCCCCCCCCCCCTCAATTATCTCTTGGGACTATTCCTAACAAATACCTTCATCACTTCTTTCTTCAAACTTTCCAATTGATTCATCTCTCTTGATGCAGCACTTTCTTCCAAATATTCTAAAGTATTTGACTATAGGTACATTCCAAAACCATAGCTCATAAGGTGTCTTATCTGCACCTGGCCTTAATTGAATTCTATTGATAGTGTAGATTGTAGTATTGACCACATCTCTCTAATAATTGTGTGCAACCTTTCCTTCAATCATGATGGTGCACGCTATATCAAGGATGATTCTATTCCTTCTCTCTGTAATTTCATTTTTCTTAGGGGTTCTAGGAGAACTTAGCTATCTCTTTATCCCATGTTCTTCACAGTACTCATAAAATCGATCAAAGGTGAATTCTCATCCTCTATCTAATCTAAGACACTTTATCTTTAATCTAGACTCATTTTCAACCTTAGCTTTGAATACTTTGAATTTTTCAAATGCTTTAGATTTATCCTTTAAGAATGCAACCCACATCATTCTAGAATAATCATCAACAAACAAAATGAAATACCTTTCACCATAGTATGATCTTGTTAGAGTTGGTCCACATAGGTCTGTATGTATCAGATCCAACTTGTTCTCTATCAAATTATGCTTTCTTCTAAATGAAATCCTTACATGATTTCTCATCACACATTCCCTCCATATCATGTCTACTCATTTTGCAATGCTAGGAAGATCTCTTACCATCTTTACATTACTTATTCTCACTATGTTATCAAAATTGATATGACATAGTCTTTTGTGCCATAGCCAACTATCATCTACTTTAGCAACAAGAAAACTAGCTTCTGGATTAAGCTGGAAAACATTACCTTTAGTCTTTGATCTTGATGCAATCATTTCTTCTTCCTTGTTGTTAATGATGCACTTGTTGTTTTTGATCTCCAACTGGTAACCTTTGTCAAGCAAGTGTCCAACACTCAATAGGTTATATTGCAAAACATCAACATAAAGAACATCATCAGTGTTGTTCTTTCCATCCAAGGTGATGGATCCTCTAACTATGATAGGTTTAGGAGTGTTATCACCAAATCTAACCATACCACCTTTGTACCTATCCAAATGTACAAATCTATCTTTGTCTCCTATTATGAGATGTGAGTAACCATTGTCAATGATCCAGTCTACCCTCATGTCAGCTTGTGAAATCAGTGCTAACTCTTGTGCATTATTTTCATCTCCAAGAGCAATGAATCCAATTTCATCCTCTCTTGATTCTTCATCTAATACTCCATCTCCAACATAGTAACATTCTTTTGTATACTTGGGCTTGTAGTTATTTTTGAACTTCTTGACTCTTGTAGGACACTTAGATGCCAAGTGACCAGTCTTGTTACATGAAAATAACTTGAATGGTAATTGACCTTCATATTTTCCTTTTCCTTTCTTTTCTCTCTTAGAAATAATAGCAATGAAAACATCTAGTGGTTTTTCTTCATCATCATCATCAAAATTACCATAGGTATTCAAGGATTTCTTACCATGGACTCAGGCTTTGAAGGTTGTCTCACTTTTAGGCTCTGTCTTCAAACTTGAAATCTCAAAGGCTGAAATCTTTCTTATTAAGGTCTCTCTCTTGAATTCTTTTTAAAATGGTATACTCTCTTCCAAGATGTTTATCTTGTTCTCATATTCTGGTGTGAAGGTAGTCATTAGTTTATCCATGATGTCTTCTTCAGAAATATCTCCACCATTGTTTCTAATTCCTGATACTACTTCATTAATCCATTTATTATAGGCTCTAATGCTTTATTTAGCTAGCATTTCCAATTAATTGTATTTTTTCTTCCATGTCTTTCTGTGCGCATTCTTTGCTTGGATGTCTCCTTCAAACATGTCTTCTAGATACTTCCAAATCTTGTAGGCTTTATCTAGTTTCTTTATCTCTGAAAATTCACTATCAGACAAGACATTGATGAGGGCTTCTTTGGCAAGAGAATTTAAAGTAAATAACTCCTTTTTCTTAAGAGTTACATCATCCTTGGCAAGACTTGATAAAGAAGGAATCTTAGTTCCTTTAGTAGCTACCTTAAAAATTTCAAAGGCAATGCACTACAAATGTGTCATCATCTTATTCTTCTAGTCAAGATAATTTTCTCCATCAAACTTAAGACTTTATTTTCTAAATAATTCCATCTAATCAACCTCAAGATGTTAAAATTTCTCTCCGAGGTACTTGGCTCTGATACCAATTGTTAGGAATAGTCCCAAGAGATAACTGAGAGGGGGGGGGGGGGGGGGTTCAATCAGTTATCTAAAAGTTTCAATTATTTACCCAATTAAGTATATAATAACATTAAGAATAAACACAATGAAAGAACACTTAACACAACACCACAATTTTGGTTACGGGGAAACCCAAATAGGTAAAAACCTCGGTGGGAATTGACACCCACTAAGAACAACACTAGTGTATTATGATCCCTATTAGAAGACCATACAAACCTATTAGGAGTTGATCTTTACAATTAAATAAGTACACTGACCTAGTTAAGGGTCAGACCATGTTAGGAGTCTTTTACAATTAACCCTATTAAGGGTGAGGATGCCTTGTCTGAGAGCACACCGCTCAAAGAGGTGAAGGCTACAACCTTCTGTTTAACATATACACACTATATCTAGATCTTGGTCAACTGTGTGTAGACCTACTATCTTGATCAGTTCCAATGAATAGGATAAACTCTCTACTATGTCACATATACCTTCTTCTGATGGCTCAACACTTCACACTCTCTACTCTGCTCTTCTCTTGTAACCATGGACCATACCTAGCAATCATAAAAGATTACCTATAAATATCTTTCCTCTAAATGATATAATCAAGTCATCTTGTTAGAACCATCTTGAAATCATATTAGATAAATAATGTAACTCTCAAATAACATCTCAATCGGCTCTACTAAGCACACAACATAAATTAGGACTTCACAATTCCATGTGAGTAGATGCCACACTAGACATAGTCGGTGTCACCAAATTATCTCCAACTTTCTTCTCATGCTGAATTATGTCACGTGCTCTTAACCAAATATTTGTAACTCTCTTCTTAACATGAATCCAAGTGTGCATGCTGAGCTGATGGGTGCAAGTACTGTAATAATATAAAGATTGTCAACTCTTCCAAATAAACTTAGGAAACTAGAATTTTTAATTGGAGACTTCATAACTCAACTTATACTACATACATAACTTTGTGTTCATGAACATAGCATCATACATATATCTGCAACATAAATATAAATGTGTAAGGCTCTACTGCAATTATACTAAAAATCACATATAGAACTGTTCCTAAGACCTGGTAGGAACTCTCATTGATATACACAACTGTACATCTATCATTATTCAAAATCAACCTTTGCATCCATCATATGATGCTGATAACATATCCATGCAACATATACTCACAACTCTCTCCATTAGGCTTCAACGCTTGCTACTTACCATATGTTGTCATCAATGAAAAACATACAGTCAACAATCTGGCTTTTTGGAAAATCTCCAACATTATGGTGTGTTGAGGAAGTGTTCAAGAAGTTGTACTGAGGTACCTAAATAAGTTAGACCTTAGGGAACCTTCCCCAGACACTCTTCACACTTGAAACTTTCATGTTTGGGTAATTCTGGAAGTTTTTGAGAGTCTCATACGAGCTTGCCTAGAATCTCATTTGATTTTGTACTACGACCTATATGAGCATGTATGGAATGTCATATGGGCATGCGTGGATTTTTGTATGCAGTTCTAGAGGGTCCTAAGGGCTCAACTTGGCCAAATTTTAAGCATCTAACTCCTACAACTTGTTCCCTATGCCTGGGTTACAACTTTTCTCACTTATGTATGTCAATCTCTTTCTTTGTTGGTGTTATAATGTGGTATTTAAGATGTTTCAGTAATTGGCATTTCCTTATGTTTAGATAATGAGGCTAGGAATCATCATGAGGTCTTGAGAGCATAGGAGGGTTCCTTAGACTTGCAAGTTGAATCTTTTAAAGTACATTATGGTTTCTTCGTCTTGTGTGTGTGGGTAAGGGACTAGGTACCCTAGGTGAGTGGATTACCATAGATTTTGGAGCCTAAAGTGATTGCCAGATGAACCTATGGATGAGCTGGTAAACAATTAATAATATTAATAATGAGCTAGGGAAAGGGGGCTTTCAAAAGACAATGAAAGAGACATAATTGAAGGGTAAGTGCACAAAGATGGGGGACTGAAAAGGGGATATTAGATGCTAATTTTTTCCTAAAATCAGCAAAATCTGAACTTCAACAAGAAATTGAAGATAGTTAGACTAAAAATTTTAAGATGTGATAAGAAAAAGAGTTGTAATACTTTGAATCTAGTTCCTAAACTACTAATTTATTTTGAAAATGGTGCAGATTAAGGCCCTCAAAAAGGGGAGCATAAAAAGTGGTCCTATTTTTTGTGAAAAAACATAACATAGCGTATGCTGTGCTCCTCCTAAAATGTTTTAAAAAAAATTGAATTTTTTTAATCGCTCCAATGAGAAGTTAGCTAACGCCATATTTTTTTGCAAATTTTTTGATGAATGTATAAGTTTTGAGGAATTCACGAAGTGCACACATCCTGAAAATGTGAAATTTTTGTGTGCTCCCCCTAGAAATCATTTAAAACTAATCAATTTTATTTTTATTTTTTTTAATTTTAAAGTATGTAGAATGGAGTCCAGTTTCTAAAAATGTAACTTGTTGCAAAATTTGATGAATGAGCCAAAATCTATGCCCAAAATACTACACAATGGTTTTTTACAAAAAATGGACATACACACAAAATAAATTAGAGATGAAAAACTTAACATAATCAGAATTCAAAATAAATTATATGCTTAGATAGCTAGCTGAAAGCTGTACAATATCACATTATCTGATTTTTACGTTATTGAACCATGAACAAACTTGACGAGGAGCACTCAAAAAAAGATGTCATTTTTTTGTATGTCTACTAGAAAATACATCTCAGGCCTATTTGAATCCTCCAAGCCTTTCGGTTGGATCTCAAAGGAAAATCCAAGTCTTAGGATTGGTAAATTTCAATGCCTTGTAAAGCACATGCACCCTATAGGGCGTGCACATTATTGAAATCTATGAATTCCATAGGGTGTGTGCCCTATAGCACATGCACCCTATTTAAGTCATAGATTTCAATAGTGAGAGAGAAATAGTAATAAGGTGGCAATGATCGATGGAGAGAGAGAGAGAGAGAGAGAGAGAGAGAGAGAGAGAGAGTTTGTGTGCATATCTCTCTCTCTCTCTCTAGTGTAGGGGCACCTAAATTACAATAGAACAAGGAGGTTAAGAGTCCTTATATTAGATATTAAAATATATTTGAGTCATTTGTGATGTATTTGATTCCATATGTAAGGCTATGTGAAGCCATTTGTATGAAATTGTT
Source organism: Chamaecyparis obtusa (assembly GCA_027943335.1). NCBI lineage: Eukaryota > Viridiplantae > Streptophyta > Pinopsida > Cupressales > Cupressaceae > Chamaecyparis > Chamaecyparis obtusa. The sequence continues at coordinate 672,582 of BSBK01007630.1, read as the reverse complement.
AATATTGTCTTGTTAAGGTCCTATTTTTCTAGCATTCAAGTATCCAAGCAAAGAATTGTCAAGTTTGGAGTTAAACTAGTAAAGTCATAAAAAGTTGTAATGCAAAATGCATCAAATATTGTCAAAAGATGCAAGTATGTTGTAAAGGGTTAAAAGAGTGTAAGGAGATGGTGTAAAAGGTGGTTGGGAAGTTATAAAGAGCCACACATACTATAAAAACATTTTATTGATCATTCCAAACATGAATGAGAAGAGGAATATAATTTTGAATCAACTGGTGTCTTCAAAACCTATAGTTTTGATTGGTGTGAACTATTTATATGTGATTTCTAGGTCTTGTACGAACCTGTACATCCTAGAAATGTTGTAAAATCTATATTTTATTTATATTATGATGATTGAGTATTATTTTTGTTTTGGTTTGGAGTGATTATGTTGAGAAATGAATAAGTTATGGAAATTTTGGTAAAAGTTGTTATTTGTAGATTTGAGACTTCTTGACCATAGTCAGATTGAAATGTTTGGTACAGACACATTTTGGTGAATCAGGACCTCTAATAATATTAATTGGAAAGATATGTGAATCAAATTTCATTTAATTTTTATTTTAGTTGTTTTTAAGAAGATTTTTGAAATTTATGTGCATTTGAGTGGAAACTAGTTTTTGAAGATCTCCATTGGAGTTGTAGGCAGTGATTTGTGCTTGTTAAATGATTTATGAATGGAAAAAATAAATGTCTTATACATATAGAAACTAAAATAATTAATATTTATTGTGGAATTTTTTTTGTGTCATTTGGAGTCATTTTGAGAAATATATGAGGTGCCCTAGATAGGGTTTGGTGTTTTACTTCTGGTTTAGGACAGGAAAATTGGCTCTCGATGTAGAGACCACAACTTATAATTCAATTACTATATTGGACTATGATTTATATATGTTTCATAAGGACTAATGTGGAAAAATTCCACAAAAGGATTTGTAAAGAGGATTTGAAAACAAAAGGTAATGAATAATGGAATCAGATATAGAAACTAGGATATGCAAATGGAGAAAGGTTGATATTTTTGTGTTAAAACATGTTGTGGTTTTCCTCATAAGATGCCTTTACACAAAGACATTATTGAATGGATGTTGAAAGGATAAAAAAGGATCCTATTAATTTCTTTTTTGGTATCATGCTCTACATCAAACTGGTATCAGAACCTAGAAGATTTTGAGCATGTAGAAGATAAACTACACCAGGTAGTGTTGGGTTATTTTAGATTCTCGTTATGAAGTTTTGGTTGCAAACTAGTGCTAGTTCATTCAGCTACAGTGGGTGGATGGGAAAGGTGTACCAATGGATCATAGGAGATGATCTACGGCTAGAGAGAATGGTACATTGTGTGTCTCTGGTAGACTGGAAAGAGTGGCATGATGGGACTCCCAGGTGAGGGACAAAAGTTGGGGTGTTGTAGCAACATGAACGAGTGGATTGTGAAATGGCAGAAGCACCATTGAAGAATACCAGCATAACTCCATTGATAGGAGTTAGTTGAAAGAAGATAGAGGAGTGGAGGCATTGGTCTAGTAGAGGTGAAGGATTTGTTTGCAGAAGTCTCACCAAAGCATTTTCAATGGGACATGGAAAATTTTGAAGCTCAGGAGTATGGTGCAAAGGAACTTCGACCTTGGAATATCATCAAAATATTGATATATTTAAGTCATTTTATAATTTCATTAAATCATTTTTTAATGATGAAAATGTATTATAATGCACTCAAAATGGGTATATTTGATGTTTTTAATCAAAAGACCGAAATTGAATGTGAATGGTCATGGGGTAGCTGGACAGTTTTGTAACTATTCAAAAATTATTTATAAATGGACAGAATGTAATCGAATGGATGTACATAGAGTTTATGGTGAATAGATCACATAATAGTAGAGAGAATCCGAAAGGGCTTTGTAATTGCAACTTTTAGTTGAATGGACTTTTTTTTTTTAAAGAAGTTAATCATATTCTTTATTGTCTCTTTCCATTTCCTCCATTATCGAGTTAGTATGATAATCAATTTGCACCATCTTTTGTTCAAAAATCAATATCAAATTATGAAAGTCAATCATTCTTCACCAAAATCTATCGATTGAGGTAAGTTTTTTAATATTTTACATGTGAAATTTGAATAAAGAGTCTTTTGGTTTATAACTGGTATGATATAGACTTGTTGAATACATAATTTGATATAATTGTAATAAATTTATAGTATTTAATTATTCATATTATAGGATGTTTATATTATAATTTGACATATTGTAATAGATTTATATTATATTTTTAAAATTATAATCAATTCATATGTAGAAATCATCATTATGCCGAGGAAACAAGAAAAGACTTTAACACTGGAAGAGCATGAAAGAGACAAAGAGAAGAAAAGGGAAAGAATGAGAAAACTTCATGAACAAAAAAAATTGGATACCATAGAAGAATATTTTCCTTTGGATGAGGAGCATGAAACATCAATACAAAATAAGAGAGAATTGGAATTGGAAACAAAAAGACAATGAATGAGAAACTTGCATGCAATAAGATAATTGAATTATGAAGATGCGGGCACATCATTTGTGAGTTCCCAAGTTTAAGAGACATCATCATCCAATGTTGGAGGCACACCATTGTATCATGTTGAAGGCACACTATTTTCTACTTCTGAAGGTGCGCGCACACCATTGTCTACAGCCCAAGGTGTACGCACCCCCTTGTATCATGTTGAAGCCACACCATTGTCTACATCCCAAATTCAAGGTACACAATTGTATCATCTTGAAGACACACCATTATCTACATCCCAAGGTGTAGGAACAACATCATTTCATGTTGAAGGCACTCAAGATGGTAAACAATTCACACATAATATTTTTGATGCTCCAAGAATTATTTATAGAAAGTGGAAATATTTGATTGATATTGATACTAACATTTTGCAAGAAATGCTTGATAAGATTCCCAAGTGTACTTGTCAAAGAAATGCTAATCATATTTGCAGATCATTTTTGAGAATTTTAACATGATAGAAAGATGTCAACTATTTGTTGAAATGATGAGAAATCTGAAATTTAGGCCCATTATGAAGATTCTTGGGCTAAGAAGGATGGATGAGTCTATTAGGAATGAATTTTGAATGTTTGGTAGTCATTCTATAGCAGTTGTTGTTGCATTCATGACTATGATTGTCATTGATGTCAACACAATGATCTTCTAGAGACTTGCAGAGAAGCAAATAGTGTTTTGATTAGCACACATGGGATATTGTAGTTAGAGCTATGCAATGTTGAGGTTATAATCTTTGATATGTTATATATTTATGGTTAAGAGCATAGACAATAATTCATTTATTCATGGAAGTTATGAGCATTTTGGTGGAAGAAGTATTCAGGCAGTGTTCCTGAGTAGCAGTTTGTGGAAATCAGATGATATCTCCTAATTAGGATGGAATCTAGTTTTGTGCAATTAAAGGGAAGTTAGAGACACATTGATAGTGACATGGATGATAGAAAAAAATTTGAGGTCACACGAGTGAAGAATTATTGTAGTTGAAAGCCGACAGTTTTGTGTAATTTTGGTGTAGCCTATGGAAACTTTTATTTTTGTAATTGGATGCCAACTCATTTGTAATTACTTGAGTGTGGTATAAAGGAAGGAATGTTTTTCTTATTTTATTATGTAAGTAAGTCAATATGATGAGTATGTATGCATGAAGTGAAGAAAAGAGCTAATTGAGGTAGCGAGTTTGTGAAGGAAGACGTGCAAGATACAAAGATTTGGAATTGAGATCTGAAGTATCAGAGAGTGTGGTTTAGCACAGTAAGAAAAGAGGTAACATATTTCATATTATTTTGTTGAATAATCTAGAGATCAATTGGACAGTGTGTTTAGTGATATTGCCATTGAAGCTATTTGGGTAGTGGGTCCTTCTGTCTTCCATAAGTCTTAACAAGGTTAGAATCTTTTAACAGGGATTCAAAATCTCCTAACAGGGATTCATATGTACTAGTTTATTTCATAAGACTCCTAATAGAGTCCATCCTTTCACAAGGAATATTCATATTAGTGCATCTTTTGTGGGCATCATTCCCACTAGGGTTTACTCTTTGATCAAGAGGTTCCCTAGTCAACATATCTTGTGTTATAGTGTTATTGTGTATGAATATCTTTCTATGGTTGGTAATTATATTGCTTACATGGTTAAATGTTGTTGAAGTTGATAAAATTTATAATTATCTGATAACTGATTCACCCCCCCCTCTCAATTATCCTACTGGACTTTACTTTCTAACAATTTGTATCAGAGTGGTAGGTCCTTGAAAAGAAAGTTTAACAGCTTAAGGAGATCCATGGTGAATTTTAGGAAAGAAAGCCCTAAGTTTGATGGAGTAAATTTTGACAGTTGGAAGGAAAAGATGAAGACACATCTACTGTGTTTAGGAATAGGTTATTGGTTGATTACAAAGAATGATAAGACTATCATTGAAGAGGATGATCTTGAAATATGTACTAGTGATGAGAGAGATCTATTCATGTGTAACATACTTTCAAGAGAAGCACTTTTGACATCCCTTCTAGAGAATGAGTATAGTCAGGTAAAATGTTTAAATAAATCTCATGAAATTTGGAAAGATTTACACTCTAATTTTGAAGGTGATGAACATGCAAAGAAAGCTAGATTACATAATTGGATATGTGCATTTGAAGATATAAGAATGATGGAAGATGAATCTGTTAGAAGCTATATTGGTAGAATGTTAGAAATTGTTGTAGGGATAAAATCTTGTGGAGGAACAAAGACAGAGAATGAAGTGATATGGAAAATTATGAGGACATTAAATCCTGTATTTAAGAAGACAACATAGATGATTGAATAAGTTATACCTTGTACTATGAACTTTACAAGAGAGACACTTCTTGGAAGATTGGAAGCAACAGAAATGAACATGAGGTTATCAAGAGATTTACCTAGAATGGAGAAGGTATTGCCTTGCTTGTGAAAAGAGAACCAGATGGTAAGAAAATCTTTAAATGTTGGACTTGTCAAGAATATGGTCATTTTTCATCTAAATGTCCTAATGTTAGAAATAGGGAATACTGAGAGGGGGTGGTGAATCAATATTCTACAAACTTTATCTTTTTCCCAATTATGGATATAACAGATTATCTTTATACATGCATAATATAAGAAGCTAAACAACATGCATAGCAATAAAACTAAAGAACTCATAACACATTATTTATTCTTGAGTAAACCCTGGCCAAGGGAAAACCCTAGTGGGGGTGGTACCCAAAAAGATCCACTAAACAAAAGTATCTTGTTAAGGATTTTGACCCTGTTAAGAGTCTATTACAAACATATAGTGTATCAGTCCTGATTAAGGGACTATAGGCCTTGTTAGAGGCCTCAACCCTATTAGGAGTTGGTAGTACAAAATGTGATTACCAGATGAGCCCACTGCCCAAACAAGTAATGTACAATATACACTAATTACAAAAATAGGTTAAGGTACATAATCTTATACTGCTTGCATCAATATCTCTTCGCTGCTCTTTCACTATCACTATTACATATGCATCATATATTTCGCATCACTTCACTATACATCAATTTTCCATACTATTGTGTTCTTTACAATTACAATTACATTTACATTTATACCAATAACTTTATCCAAGGGTTAACATCTAGGATGTCATCCCTTTATATTGTTAAGTCATTATTTTGATAAATAAAATAATCCCTTAACTCTTCACTAGTTCTGTCTTCATATTCTATCCTATCAGCTTGACACTATATTTGATAAAACTATCATAACTCCTTCCATACATGCTATATTGACTTGCGCTCTGAGATGGGTGTTCAATAGACATCATAGAGTCTATGTTGAAGTGCGCAAGAATTGAACTTACTCCAATCAACATCCAAAACAAAAACTGTGTCCAGGTTCACTGGTAAAAATACTCTCTCACACTTAGACAAATTTGCAATGTGCTTTGTCATACTTTCTCTCTGACCTATGTGATCTTCATGTGGATCATATGTTTCCATAATGGCAACATCTATGTAATCAACTTAGCCAAATTTCCAACAATCTCCCCCTTTGTCATTGGTGGCAACATATGAGAAAATTGGCTAAGTGTACAACTCAAAATCTCAAAAATTTTGGCCATAGTATAAAATATATACTATCCTTATAACTCCTCAAAAAATATTGTCTTTAATATAGTACTCCCCCTAGGAGTATCAATCCTTATCATATACTATCAATTTTCTGATAAATATCTCTCCCCCTTTGACAATAATGACAAAATAAAGGTAAGGAGGGTACAAAATTTTATCTCAAAAAGATTATACCTCAATTTAATTATTGCAAAGCTGGTAGGCTTGCAACACAATCTACAAAATCTATCTTCATAGCTTCTATCTCCTTCTCCCATGATTTCTTAATGGAATTTGCCACATTAAGTAGCACGCTCAGTCCATAAGATGCTATTTCACATACTTGGAGGTTTTCAAAGTTAAACTTCTGAAAAGATGTCTTAGCTGAAAGAAATTCTTCCAACCGCTCTTCAATAATGCTTAACTTCATAGAAGTATGCTCTCTCAAAAGAGTGAATCTTTTCAATTTTCTATCTCTCTCATCTTGCACAACTCTGATTTCATCATATAGCTTTCGAACTTTCTTCTCAACATCACATACCTTCACATTAGGGCTAGAAAGAAGGTTAGTTTCATTCAAAAATTTTTCTTCCTTCAACTTTATATTTTGATCTTCTTCTGCTATCAAGGTCTCTGTTCTTGTACACTGTATGTACAAAGATTTTCCTATTTCCAAATGTTTCCTCAAATCCTTGATATAGATTTCAAGAGTATTGATATCATTCTTGATATTCTGACTGATGTTAAAAAGCATTTTACCCTAATAGGCTTCTTGTGCTTTCACTTTTGCAATATCAAACAAGTTTGTGAATTCATTGTCAAAAGTGCTCATTACCTTCTTTCATTTCTCCATAGGGTCTGCTTCTACAATTTGTATAGTTACAATGCTTTGTAACTTCCCAATTAGCTCCTTCAGACACCCTTCAAGACTTTTCACTTTCTTATTATTGCCAATGATTTTATTCAAGGATGTGATCAATTCCAACTGATCATCATCATCTACTTCCTTTCCCAAATGCTCAATCATAGATCCAATTTGATTTTTCTTTCCATTCTCAAGAGTAAGACTGATATCTTCTTTGGTGGGAATGGGTACTTGTTTCTCTGTTACTAGTGGTTCTACAACTATTGTCTCTATCATCTCTTCTCCTTTTGTAGCTTCCTATTCTTCAAAGGCCAAATTGTCAACAATGTTCTCCAAATTCTTGAATACATTATCATCAGTATCCAAAGTGATCTTTGTTTCTTCTACATTCATGGTTTCATCTTCAATATTAATGGTTGGAGGAGAGGGAATGTCCTCTTGTTCTATCTCACCTTTTTTCTCTGCTACAATTGATGGTTCTCCAACATTTTTTGTCATAACCTTGATAATAGCTTGCTCTGTCTCAGAATTGATTTCTTCATATTTGCCTCCAATAATTTGAATAGTTCTCCTTTTGGTTCTCAAATGGGTGCTTAAGGCTTTCATGATCTAACCAAAATGTGTTTCATCTCTTACTTCACAAAGCTTCCTTACAAGCTTTTCTCTGATAGCTGTGTCCTCCTTTGTTGCTCTCTTCTTCCTATTTACAAGTTTATTATATAAATCATTAGGTATCTGACCTTGAATTGTATCAAACTTCTTGTTAGCCAAAATTATATGCTTTACAACTGCATTCTCTAGATTAAGTCTATCTGTATAATCATAAAGATCATAATACTTGTTCATTCTTGTAAAGTCACCATCCTCAATGATTTTCTCATTAAGCTTTTCAACTTTTGATTTCCAAGCTTTCTTCTTAACAGTAGTGACATCATCTTTTATCTCTGCAATCTTTCTTGGAACTGGTTGCACTAAAGTTTTATGTCTCTTTCCTAGTCTAGTTGCACTTTCCTTTACTCTTTTTCTAGGTGTGGAGGAAGTGGATCCAGTAGACATCTTTGCTTCTTTATCCTTCTAATTTTCTTCCACTTTCACCTTCACTTATGGTTCTTCCTATTGTACTGCAATTGATGATAAAGGAGGGATAGACAAAACTTCTTTTTGTCTACTCTCTCTAGTTGTTGTTGCTGTTTGTTTTGCTACTAAAAACTCATGCTCTGTCATCCCTGTATCTTTTAGGATTTTCTTTATGGTGCTCTCAACTATCTTCTTAGACTATTTCTCTTCAATTAAGGTCTTTGCGGAGTTGAAGTTCTCCTCAAAGGTTCCAAACCTATTGCACTGAGTGTCTAATTTGCACTTAAGTAACCTGTTAACATACTCTTATGTCTCTACCTCAGATATCTCATAGCCAAGAGGGTCTATGAACTCTATTCTAGGCTCTACTACTTCAATATAGGTAAAGTCAATATTCACCATAAAACATATATCATATTTATATTTTTCAACAAGAGACTTAAGGATCCTTGATCTTCTAGACACTATATTCTAAAATGTCTTGATTACCAGTACTGAACTCTCATTCACATTGTCAATAAAATGTCTTCAGTATACCAAGTTAATCCTTTCCATTATATTTTGTCCATCATTCCAGTCATTTCCAATGGAGTAAGGAAATCTCCTCAATAGATGAAAAAATATATATGTGATTAGGAATGAGAACCTAAACTATGTATACTTAGTTTTCTTAATCTTCTCCAAGTTCTCAAACAATTGAATTCTTAGAATTTCACACATATCAATTTGTACCTTGTCAACACACATTAGATAGGCTGCATGTATCATTCTAGCTACCATGTCATCCTCTCTTGAATTTGCACAAAACTTAGTAGTTAGGATCTTGCATAAGTATCTCACATCATCTTGTTTGATCTTACTAATCACAATTCCTCTACCATTATAGGATGAGTTTGTGTTGTCAATGACTGTTTTCTTCATGTTTTACTCATTTAAATGAATAGTTCCAATTTTAGATAATCTAGTGACTTCATGAATCAAATCAGCTGTAATATCTATCACTCTATATTCTAACCAAAACTTTCCATTATGAATTCTGCTCAAGATAATCTTAGTACATTCTTCATTATCAAATTCATACTGTAATCCATACTTAACAATTTCATTATGTTCCAAATATTCAAAACCTTGTTTCAGTGTCATATCCTGATTGTAAATCTTTTGATATTCATTTGTGAAATCACTATCACTGACTGTCTCTAGTTTGCATCCAAGATAACTTCTAACATTCTCTAGGTGTAAAAATCCATCTGGTACGAATGATAAAGAAAACATAGGGTCATCTTCCAAGGGTTCTACTGGTTCCCTTTTCAATTTAGGTCTATTCTTATCTTTGACATTGTGTATTAAAGAAACATCCATGATTTCTTCTAATTCCTTTACTGATTTAAAGATTTGTCAAGCAAAATACCTTAATTTCATGATTTTAGGGCTTGCGTAGATTCAACAATAAATTCTTCTCCAAATTCTTGCAAAATGCTCCCAATCACTGCTCTTTGATCTCCTTGACACTTGAATTCACTTTGATGATCAAATAATACCGATCATAACCTTCTATTAATTCAATCTCACTTAGATTTGACATCGCATTCAATTCTTTTGTTGCTTCTTTCCAAAAAGTTGTTTCTGCTAACCTGCAAAACTTAAAACTTCTTGCGATGTCGTAAAACATAATATTTTTCTTTATGCTCTTAACCATAGCATTAAAATATCATAAACTACCTTGCATTAACTATGCAAGACTCAGTTCATCATATATCTACTTCTACACTAATCTAAGTTCCTATTCTACTGTAATTTTCATAAATTAAGTACTTTGAGATGGGTCAGGTAAAGATTCATTCCTACCTTTCAATACTTCACCTTCCTAAGTACCTTCAATGTTGAATATGTCTCCTTGATCTGTGATTTTGATAAACTTCACTTCATCTGAATTACTACAACATCCTTTCTGATTGTTACTTGCATCTTCATTTCTTCTTGCATGGTTTCTGGGATTAGAATTAGGATGAAAAAATCTATTGTTCATTCTACAAAACCTTGTTGTATGTCCAATCTTGTTGCATATATGACAAAAAATTCCATTGTTTCCATATCTTGGTCCAGACTAATTGATTTGTGATCTGCAATTTCTAGAAATGTGTCCAACCTTGTTGCATCTATAACATATTACTCCATTTCTTCTATTCATATCTTCAGTAGGTTTCTTATCTACATTTTTAGTATTCCTAAACATTCTATTACCATCATTATTCTCATTAAATTTAGGTTTCCTACATTCAATAGCTCTATGTCCAAAACCATGACAATTATAACAATAACCATTAAGAGGTTTAAATTGCTTACCTGTGCAATCTCTCTTCATATGACCAATAGTATTACAAGAAAAACATCTACCTTTGAATTCTCTTTGCATACCTTTGGGTGATTCCTCTTTCTTCAGTGATTCTTCTTCTTTATGTGTATCTTTAGATTTTTTGATCTCATCATACTTCTTCTCATCTATGCTTTCAAATATTTTCAGATCTGGCTCCTTGCTTTCATCATTTCTCTAAAAGTGTTGAATCCAAAACCAGTCTTATCATAGAATGGTTTTTGATAAGATATTTGTTCATCAATCTTCTCACTAGTTGAATATAGCCTTTCAAGTTGTTTTTTTGCATTGAGTTAGTTCACCTTTCACAATCTTATTGTATTTCTCAAGTTCATCATATTGCAAGTTGACTTTCTCAAGTTTAGATTTTAGTCCTTCATTTTTAGTCTTTAGACTTTCATTCTCAAATTTTAGATTTGCTTCATTCTTTCCATTTCCATCTTTAAAACTAAGCTTCAAATTTTCTATCTTCAGTTCATGCTTAAGGATCTCATTTGCTTTTTCAAAATTGTCATCACAATCTTCAATAAGAACTTTGGATTCCTTTTTAGATCTCAGATCTTCTAGTTTGCTTTTTAGTTTCTCAATGAGGTTCTTTGCATCATCATATTTTCTTTTCAAAGTATCTTTTTCAATAGTAAGCAAGTCAATCTATTCAAGAGCTTCTTCAAGATTCTTCTAAAGTTGATCCACATCCATAGAGATCTTACTCAAGCTACTAGGCTTTCCTTCAATGATTCTTTTCTGAGTAACTAAGCTCAGATACCAATTCTTAGAAATAGGGAATATTGAGAGGGGGGTGAATCAGTATTCTACAAACTTTATCTTTTTCCCAATTATGGATATAACAGATTATTTTTATACATGCATAACATAAGAAGCTAAACAACATGCATAGCAATAAAACTAAAGAACTCATAACACATTATTTGTTCTCGAGGAAACCCTGGCCAAGGGAAAACCCTGGTGGGGATGGTACACACAAAGATCCACTAATCAAAAGTATCATGTTAAGGATGTTGACCCTATTAGGAGTCTATTACAAACATATAGTGTATCAGTCCTGATTAAGGGACTATAGGCCTTGTTAGAAGCCTCAACCCTGTTAGGAGTTCGTCGTACAAAATGTGATTACCAGATGAGCCCACTACACAAACAAGTAATGTACAATATACACTGATTAAAAAAATAGGTTAAGGTACATAACCTTATACTGCTTGCATCAATATCTCTTCACTACTCTTTCACTATCACTATTACATATGCATCATATATTTCACATCACTTCACTATACATCAATTGCCCACACTATTGTGCTCTTTACAATTAGGATTACATTTACATTTATACCAATAAATTTATCCAAGGTTTAACATCTAAGATGTCATCCCTTTATATTGTTAAGTCATTATTTTGATAAACAAAATAATCCCTTAACTCTTCACTAGTTCTGTCTTCATATTCTGTCCTATCGACTTGACACTGTCTTCGATAAAACTGTCATAACTCCTTTCGTACATGCTGTACTAACTTGCACTCTAAGATTGGTGTTCAATATACATCATAGAGTGTATGTTCAAGTGCACAAGTACTGAACTTACTCCAATCAACATCACAAACAATAACTGTGTCCAAGTTCACTGGTAAAAATATTGTCTCACACTTTGACAAATTTGCAATGCGCTTTGTCATACTTGCTCTCTGACCTGTGAGATCTTCATGTGGATCATATGTTTCCATAATGACAACATCTATGTAATCAAATCAGCCAAATTTACAACACCTAAGAGAGTTAAAAAGTACAGAAACAATTTCAAGCCTAGAAGATCTAAGGAATGTTATTATGCTAATGATGAAGACATTGAAACCAATATAGAAAGAACTCTAAGTGAAAGTGATACTAAGAATAATGATGACATAGGATTTGTAGCAATTAAAGAAGAGAATCCTAAACCCAATGTTAAGGAAGAAAAAGCCTTAGTTTCCCAAGTTGAAAAGAAAGCTAATTGGATTATAGATAGTGGTTGTTCACATCATATGACTTGAGACATGAAAAAGTTCATAAAGTTTAACAATTATGATGGAGTTGTTGTTAGAGTTGGAAACAATGCACCTTGTTTGATTAAAGGTATAGGATCTATTACTCTTGATGGAAAGACTCATACTAATGATGTTTACTTTGTGGATAGATTGAAACATAATCTTTTGAGTGTTGGATAGTTAGTTGATAAAGGATATGAAGTTTGGTTTATTGAGAAAACTTATTTGATAAAGGATAAAGATCAAAATCTAATTGGAACTAGATCTAGAACTAGAGGTAATGTATTTCAGTTGAATCCTACTGAGATGACATGATTGATTACTAAGATTGATGATAGTTCGTTATGGCATGGAAGGTTTTGTCATATAAACTTTGATAACATTGTGAAAGTAAGTACTACACTTGTAGTAAGGGATTTGCCTAAAATTTTGAAGCCTACTAACATGATTTGCAAAAAATGTGTGATGGCTAAATAGAAGAGAAGTTCTTTTCCCAGTAAGAATTTTACATCTGCAGAGAAGTTGGAGATTTTTCAAACAGACTTGAGCGGTCCTACCAAGACTAGAGGACTCTATGGAGAAAGGTATTTTATGATTCTTGTTGATGATTTTACAAGAATGATGTAGATTGCATTTCTTAAAGAAAAATCTAAAGCATTTGATAAGTTTAAGATCATTAAGAATAAAGTTGAGAATGAATCTGGAATGAAGATTAAATTATTGAGATCTAATAGAGGTGGAGAATTTATGTCTAGAGAGTTTAACACCTTTTGTGAAGTGAATGGTATTAAGAGACAATTTTCAGCCCCTAGAACACCTGAACAAAATGGTATTGCAGAAAGAAGGAATAGATCAGTGACTGAAGCAACAAGAGCTATGTTATTTGAGAATGATTTGGTGAAGATATCCAGGAGAGAAGCATTGAACATAGTAGTGTAAACAATGAACATAGTACAAATCAGAGCAGACATAGACAAGACACCCTATGAATTATGGTTTGCACATGCACCCTTAGTTAAGTATGTTAGAATGTTTAGAAGCAAATGTTATATAAAGAGAGATGATGATATTGGAAAGTTTGATCCTAGAAGTGATGAAGGAATATTTCTTGGATATTCTTTGAAAATCAAAGCATATAGATGTTACAATAAGAGAACTAAAACTATTGTTGAAAGCACAAATGTTAAAGTTGATGAAAATTTCAAAATTTAGGAAAGAATGCTTGATTATGAATTAGATGGAGAAGCTCATCCTAAGCCTAACACTAAGACTACTGAACTATTCTACGAGACTGATAGCGATTTGGTGAATGAAAGTCACAGTGAAGTCATTGAAGAATCGACACCTGAAAAAAGATCTAAGACAGTGACACCTAACAAGAGCCTATCAAGAAATCATCCTTTTGAGAAAATTATTGGAAGCATCAAAAGAGGAGTTCTAACTCAAAATAAGGTACAAGAACAGTTATGTTTGATTTCTCAAGTTGAACCTAAATCTACTAGTGAAGCTTGTGAAGATGAAAGTTGGATTAATGCTATGAAAGAAGAACTAGATCAAATTGAAAAGAACAAGATAAGGGAATTGGTCCCTAGACCTAAAGACAAAAATGTTATTAGAACTAAATGGGTATTCAGAAACAAGATGAATGAACAAGGAGAAGTAGTAAGAGAAAAAGCAAGATTGGTATGTAAGGGATACTCACAGCAAGAAGGAATTGACTATGAAGAATCTTTTGCACTAGTAGCAAGAATTGAAGTAGTAAGAATGTTTTTGGCCTATTTAGCTTTTAAGAAATTCAAAGTATATCAGATGGATGTGAAGTCAACATTTCTAAATGGTGAATTGGAAGAAGTCTACATTGAGCAACTTGAAGGTTTTCTTTTGACTCAAGAAGGAGACGTCATATTTGAACTGAAGAAAGCATTATATGGACTAAAGCAAGGACCTAGAACTTGGTATGAAAGACTGGATAAGTATTTGTTAAAATTTGGATTTACAAAAGGAATAGCTGATAGAAATCTATACATAAAAGAAATTAAAAATGGTTTGTTGATTATAGTTATTTTGTTTTATGACATTATTTTTGGAGGAGAAGATGAAGCTAGTGACAAATTTGCTGATGAAATGAAGACAAAATTTGAAATGAGTATGATTGGTGAGATGAAATACTTTTTGGGATTATAGATAACATAGAACAATGATGGTATCTTTGTAAGTCAGACAAATTACTTGAATGATTTGTTGAAAAGATTTGGCATGGAGAACTGTAAACTAGTTGGAACACCTATGGTAACTAGACATAAACTATCTAGCACAAATGAAACACCGGTAGTGGAATAGAAGAAATACAAATCTATGATTGGAGGATTGCAGTACTTGACACATACAAGACCTGATACAACACATTCAGTTGGAATTGTTGCAAGATTTCAAGATGAACCTAGAGAATCACATTATGCACCAGTAAAGAGGATAATGAGATATTTAAGAGGCACAATGGACTATGGATTGTGGTATGAAAAATATGATGATTTTACCCTATTTGCATATAGAGATGCTTATTGGGGAGGTAGTGTTGATTGTAAGAAGAGCACCAGTGATGGATCCTTTTTCCTTGGAGGAAGAATGGTTTCTTGGCTAAGTAAGAAGTAGAATTATATCTCACAGAGCACAACAGAAGTAGAGTATGTAGTAGCAGCAAACAATTGTAACTAGATAATTTGGATGAAGAAAATGCTGAAAGATATTGGAATAAAGTTTGTTGAGCCTGTTGTCATACATTGTGATAACACCAACACAATTAGTATATCTAAGAATCTTGTATTACATTCTAAGACAAAGCATATAGAGATCAAGTATCATGTAGTAAGAGAGAAAGTTGCTGAGAAAGAAGTCAGACTAGAGTAGATAAGCACAAAGGAGTAGATAGCAGACATATTTATGAAGCCTTTTCCTAATGATACATTTGAGTATCTGAGAGGTATGCTTGGGGTTATGCCCTAGCCTACTTTTGAGTAATGATGTAGTTGGTTGTATCTGTGTAGTGGTATATAAGCTTAATTTTTCTTCTGGACTGGATGTTGGTACTTCCTCTATGGGGGAGTATTTGTATCTGAGCTGAGTCATGAGGACTCTAGTGAATTTATTTTCTGAATAGTGTCTTTTGACATTGGAGTTGTTGTTAACATAATGATGAAACTTCTATCATTGACGTCAATGGGGGAGAAGTGTACATGAAAAACCATTTGTACCATCTGTTGGAGAGAATTGAATAGGAAAATGAAGCAAGATTTAATTGATGAAGATGATTCAAAAATGTTTGTTAGAGCAATAGTGTTGTAGTATTGGATTTTTGGAACATTGGATGTTTTTCATCTATGTTTCCATCAATGCCAACGGGGCAGATTGTTAGGAATGAATGCTAAATGATTGGCAGTCATTTTGTAGCAGTTGTTGTTGCATTCAAGACTATGATTGTCATTGATGTCAACACAGTGATCTTCTGGAGACTTGCAGAGAAGTAGACACTATTTTAGTTAGCGCACGTGGGATATTGTAGTTGGAGATATGTGATTTTGAGGTTATAATCTTTGATATGTTACATATTTATGGTTAAGAGTGTAGATAGTAATTCATTTATTCATGGAAGTTATGAGCATTTTGGTGGAAGCAGTATTTAGGCAGTGTTCCTGAGTAGCAGTTTATGGAAATCGGATGATATCTTCTAATCGGGATGGTATCCTATTTTGCATAGTTAAAGGGAAGTTAGAGACACATTGATAGTGACTTGGATGACAATGCAAATTTCTAGGTCACATGAGTGAAGAATTATTGTAGTTGGAAGTTGATAGTTTTGTGTAATTTTGGTGTAGTGTATGGAAAATTTTATTTTTGTAATTGGATGCTGACTCATTTGTAATTACTTAAGTGTGGTATAAAGGAAGGAATTTTTTACTTATTTTAGTATGTAAGTGAATATGATGAGTATGTATGCATGAAGTGAAGAAAAGAGCTAATTGAGGTAGCGAATTTGTGAAGGAAGACATGTGAGATACAAAGATCTGGAATTAAGATCTGGTGTACCAGAGAGTGGGGTTTGGCATAATAAGAAAGGAGGTAACATATTTCATATTATTCTATTGAATAATCTAGAGATCAGTTGGACAGTGTGTTCAGCGATCTTTCCATTGAAGCTATTTGGGCAGTGGGTCCTTCTGTCTTCCATAACTCTTAACAAGGTTGGAATCTTTTAATAGGGATTCAAAATCTCCTAACATGGATTCATATGTACTAAATTTATTTCATAAGACTCCTAACAGAGTCCATCCTTTCATAAGGATTATTCATATTAGTGCATCTTTTGTGGGCATCATTCCCACAGGGGTTTACTCTTTGATCAAGAGTTTTCCTAGTCAACATATCTTGTGTTATTGTGTTATTGTGTACGAATATCTTTCTATAGCTGGTAATTATATTTCTTACATGGTTAAATGTTGTTGAAGTTGATAAAATTTATAATTATCTGATAACTGATTCACCCCCCCCCCCTCTTAGTTATCTTGGTGGACTTTACTTTCTAACAAAGTCAAGTGAAAAATCTATTATAAAGAATCTAATGACTACATATGAGAGTGTGGGTTCTACATCACACATGAAAGATAGTAATGTCACATGACATGTACTTACATCAACAATAGTAAGCACTCAAATGAAAAAATATCGACTCATTAGAAAGACAAGAAAAACATTGAAAATAAGCAGGAAGTATCTAATGAGAGCCCTAGGGAGGCATCAAAGAGTGGAAGATCCAAATAGAAATGAGTTATGGGCATCTTTTAGTAGACTACCACAAAAAGATAAAGCAATTGTTGAAGCTTTGAAATCCTTCATTGAATATTTTTGAAAGAATAACACATGGGTATCTCCTAATCAAAGAGATGTTGTAAGAAAGAGGATTGGTAGTTGAATTCATGTTCCACATTGAAAACATTTTTTGGATTAAACTCAGACACAATTCTTTGAAAAATTTACGCATATGTATCCTCAAATTAAAATTAGTCGCTTGAACACTACCGACCACTTTAGGCCAAAGTGTCCCTCAAGGTCTCTCAACATGAAATCCAGGATCTTTACCAGGTTGTATCTTAGAGATCATGTGAGGTACCATTGAACCGTTAAGTGCTACGAGACCATGTCACCTAGGCCTATAATAACCTATCTCAATTTTCAAAGATTCAAGCTTCTTTGTATTTGGAAATACATTCTTGGTTGATGTCAAAACTCAAAGTGTTCCTCAGTCAAAATGGACAATAGTGTGCATCTTTCAAACCAACAATCGTAGCAATAAACCATCTATTCCAATAGCTTTGAATGGCCAAGTAAACACCAGTGGAAACCTCATTTGGCACAGAGAGTCACTCAAACACTACCAACCACTCTGAGCTGAAGTGTCCCTCAAGGTCCCTTCAACATAAAATCAGTGATCTTTATGGGGTTGTATCTCAGAGCTCATCTAGGGTGACATCGACCCATTAGGTGGTACGGGACTGTGTTGCCTAGGCCTACAATAAATTGTCTCAGTTGTCAGAGATTTAAGATCATTTACATTTGGAAACACATTCTCAGTCGATGTCAAAACTTGAAGTGTTCCTTAGTCAAAATGGACAACACTACATATCTTTCAAACCACTGATCGTAGCATCAAACCATTTGTTCCAATAGCTCCAAATGGTGAGGTAAATGCTAGTGGAAACCTCATTTGGTAGAGAGAGTTGCCTGAATGCTGTTGACCACTCTGGGCTGAAGTTTCCCTCAAGGTCCCTTTAGCATGAAATCAATGATCTTTACCAAGTCATTTCTTGGAGCTTGTGCAGGGTGGCATCAAATAGTCAAGTGGTACAGGACCGTATCACATAGACCTACAATAACCTATCTCAGTTTTCATAGATTCAACCTCATTTATATTTGGCAATACATTCTTGGTCAATGTCAAAACTCAAAGTATTCCTTAATTGAAATGGACAATAGTGTGTATCTTTCAAACCGTCAGTCATAGCATCAAATCATCTGTTCCAATAGCTCCTAATGGTTTGGGTAAATGATAGTATTAACCTCATTTTTCATAGAGAGTCGCTTGAATGTTTTGGACCAAAATGGGCTGAATTGTCCCTCAAGGTCCCTTTAGCATGAAATCAGTGATCTTTACCAGGTCATATCTCAGAGCTCATGCAGGGTGGCATCAAACTATTAGGTGCTATGAGACTGTACCACCTAGGTCTATAAAAAGCTATCTTGATTTCCAAAGATTCAAGCTCATTTATATTTGGCAACACATTCTCAGTCGATGTCAAAACTCAAAGTGTTTCTTTGTTGAAATGGACAATAGTGCGTATCTTTCAAACCATCAATCATAGCATCGAACCATTTTTTTCAACATCTCCGAATGGCTAGGTAAACACTAGTGGCAACCTCATTTGGCACAAAGATTTTCTCAAATGCTGTCGACCACTCTAGGCCAAAGTGTCCCTCAAGGTCCCTTCAGCATAAAATTGATGATCGTTATGGGGTCGTATCTTGTTCAGGGTGGCATCAAACCATTAGGTGCTATAGGACCATGTTGCCTAGGCCAACAATATACTATCTTAGTTTTCAAAAATTCAAGCTCATTTATATTTGGCAACACATTCTCAATTGATCTCAAAACTCAAGGTGTTCCTTAGTTGAAATGGACAACAGTGTGTATCTTTCAAACCATCAGTCATAGGTTCAAACCGTCTATTCCAATAGCTCTGAATGGTTAGGTAAATGCCAATAGAAACCTTATTTGGAAAAGAGAGTCACTCAAATGATGTCAACTACTTTGGGTCAAAGTGTCCCACAAGGTCCCTTCAGCATGAAATCAATGCTCTTTACCAAGTTGTATCTCAAAGCTCCCATAGGGTGGCATCAAACTATCAAGTGCTATCGAACCGTGTTATCTAGGCCTACAATGACCTATCTCGATTTTTAGAGATTCAAGATCATTCATATTTGGCAACACATTCTCAGTCAATACCAAAACTTGAAGTGTTCCTTAGTCGAAATGGACAACAATGTGTATCTTTCAAACCACTAGCCATAGCATCAAACCATCTATTCCAACAGCTTTGAATGGCTAGGTAAATATTAGTGGCACCCTCTTTTGGCACAGAGAGTCTCTTGAATGCTACTAACCACTCTAGGATGAGGTGTCCCTCAAGGACCCTTCAACATGAAATCAATGATCTTTACTAGGTCATATCTCAAAGCTCATGTAGGATGGAATCAAATCATTAGGTGATACAGGACCATGTCACCTAGGCCTACAATAACCTATCTCAATTTTCATAGATTCAACCTTGTTTATATTTGACCACATCATCTTGGTCGATGTCAAAACTTGAAGTGTTACTCATTCGAAATGGACAATAGTGCTTATCTTTTAAACCGTTGGTCGTAGCATCGAACCATCTATTCCAATAGCTTCAAATGGCTGGGTAAAGACCAGTAGCAATCTCATTTGGCACAGAGAGTCACTCAAACACTGCTGACCACTCTAGGCTGAAGTGTCCCTCAAGGTCCCTCCAACATGAAATCAGAAATCTTTACAGGGTCATATCTCTAAGCTCGTGCAAGGTGGAATCAAACAATCAGGTGATACGAAACTGTGTTGCCTAGGCCTACAATAACCTCTCTCATTTTTTAGAGATTAAAGATTGTTTATATTTAGCAAAAAATTCTCAGTCGATGTCGAAACTTGAAGTGTTCCTCAGTCAAAATAGACAATAGTGCGTATCTTTCAAACTATCAGTTCCAACAAATCTGAATGGCCAATTAAATGCCAATTGCAACCTCTTTTGGCATAGAGATTCTCTCAAATGCTACTGACCACTCCAGGATGAACTCTCCCTCAAGGTCCCTTTAGCATGAAATTGATGATATTTAATGGGTCGTATATCAGAGCTCATGTAGGGTGGAATCAAACTATTAGGTTCTATGAGACCGTGTCTCCTAGGTCTACAATAAACTATCCCATTTTTCATAGATTCAACCTTGTTTATATTTTTAACACATTCTCAGTCGATGTCAAAACTCAAAGTGTTCCTCAGTCAAAATGGACAATAGTGCATATCTTTCAAACTGTCAGTCATATCATTAAACCATCTATTCCAACAACTCTAAATGTCTAGGTAAACACCAGTGGAAACCCCTTTTGGCATAGAGAGTTTCTCAAACACTATCGACCACTCCAGGTCAAAGTGTCCCTCAAGGTCTCTTCAGCATGAAATTAGAGATCTTTACAGGGTTGTATCTTCGAGCTCATGCAGGGTGGAATCAAACCATCAGATGCTATGAGACTATGTCACCTAGGCCTATAATAAAAATTTTGTTAGGAATGAATGTTGGATGTTCGCAGTCATTCTATAGCAGTTGTTGTTGCATTCATGACTATGATTGTCATTGATGTCAACACAGTGATCTTCTGAAGACTACCAAAGAAGCAGACAGTGTTTTGATTAGCACACATGGGATATTGTAGTTGGAGCTATGAAATGTTGAGGTTATACTCTTTGATATGTTATTTGTCTATGGTTAGGAGTGCAGATAGTAATTCATTAATTCATGAAAGTTATGAGCATTTTGGTAAAAGCAATATTCAGGCAGTGTTCCTGAGTAGCGGTTTGTGGAAATCAGATTATATCTCCTAATCAGGATGGAATCTAGTTTTGCTTAGTTAAAAGGAAGTTTGAGACACATTAATGGTGACGTGTTTCACAACATAAATTTTGAGGTTGCATGAGTGAAGATTTATTGCATTTGGAAGCTGACAGTTTTGTGTAATTTTGGTGTAGCAAATGGAAACTTTTATTTTGTAGTTATGTGCCGACTCATTTGTAATTATTTGAGTGTGGTATAAAAGAAGAAATTTTTTTCCTTATTGTATGTAGTGGTAATATGAAAGAAGTGTGAGCATGGTTTGGTTGCATGTGAATGTAAGCATGAAGTGAAGAAAAGAGCCTAAGAGATTTTGAAAGCGAAATTGTGAAGGAAGACATGCAAAGTACAAAGATCTGGAATTGAGATCTGGTGTAGCAGTGAGTGCAGTTTGGCATAGTAAGGAGGTAACATATTTCATATTATTCCACTAAATAATATTAAGGTTATTTGGATAGTGTGTTCAGTGATCTTACCCTGAAGCTATTTGGGTAGTGGGTCCTTCTGTCTTCCATAACTCTTAACAAGGTTAGAATCTTTTAACAGTGATTCAAAATCTCCTAACAGGGATTTATATGTACTGAATGTATTTCATAAGACTCCTAATAGAGTCCATCCTCTCACAAGGAATATTCATATTAGTGCATCTTTTTTGGGCATCATTCCCACCGGGGTTTACTCTTTGATCAAGAGGTTCCCTAGTCAACATATCTTGTGTTATTGTGTCATTGTCTATGAATATCTTTGTATGGTTAGTAATTGCATTACTTACATGGTTAAATGTTGTTGAAGTTGATAAAATTTATAATTATCTAATAACTGATTCACCCCCCCCATCTCAGTTATCTTGGTGGACTTTACTTTCTAACAATTGGTATCAGAGCGGCAGGTCCTTGAAAGGAAAGTTTAACAGCTTAAGGAGATCCATGGTGAATTTTAGGAAAGAAATCCCTAAGTTTGATGGATTAAATTTTGATAGCTGGAAGGAAAATATGAAGACACATCTATTGTGTTTAGGACCAGGCTATTGGTTGATTACAAAAAATGATAGGACTATAATTGAAGAAGATAGTCTTGAAACAAGTACTAAAGATGAGGTAGATCTATTTGTGTATAACATACTTGCAAGAGAAGCACTCTTGACAACACTTTCACAGAATGAATATAGTCAGGTAAAATGTTTTAAGAAATCTAATGAAATTTGGAAAGCTTTACACTCTACTTTTGAAGGTGATGAACATGCAAAAAGAGCTAGATTGCATAGTTGGATATGTGGATTTGAAGATATTAGAATGATGGAAGATGAATCTGTTAGAAGCTATATTGGCAGAATGTCAAAAATTATTACATGGATAAAATCTTGTAGAGGATCAAAGATAGAGAATGAAGTGATATGGAAAATTCTAAGGACATTTACTCTTGTATTTAAGCAGACAACACAGATGATTGAACAAGTTATACCTTGTACTACAAACTTTAAAAGAGAGACTCTTCTTGGAAGATTGGAAGCAGTAGAGATGAACCCAAGGTTATGAGGAGACTTACCTAGAATGGAGACAAAATTTAGTGCTCTTGGTATTCATCCTACTTTGTCAAGAAGTACCAGTGTGAGTGGAGATTATGCCAGCAACAGATCTAGAAATGAAGAAGATAAGAAGATTGAAGAAGGTATTGCCTTGCTTGTGAAAAGAGAACCAGATGGTAAGAAAATTTTTTAATGTTGGACTTGTCAAGAATATGGTCATTTTTCATCTAAATGTCCTAAGAGAGTTAAGAAGTACAAAAATAATTTCAAGCCTAGAAGATCTAAGGAATGTTATTATTCTAATGATGAAGATCTTGAAGCTAGTATAGAAAGAACTTTGAGTGAAAGTGATACTGAGAATAATGATGAAATAGGATTTGTAGCAATTAAAGAAGAAAAAGCATTAGTTTCCCAAGTTGAAAAGAAAGCTGATTAGATTATAGATAGTGGTTGTTCACATCATATGACTGGAGATGTGAATAAGTTCATAAAGTTTAACAATTATGATGGAGGAGTTGTTAGAGTTGGTAATAATGCATCTTGTTTGATTAAAGGTATAGGATCTATTAGTCTTGATGGAAAGACTAATACTGATGATGTTTACTTTGTTGATGGATTGAAACATAATCTTTTGAGTGTTGGACAATTAGTGGATAAGGGATATCAAGTTTGGTTTACTGAGAAAACTTGTGTGATAAAGGATAAATATGGAAATCTAATTGGAACTGGATCTAGAACCAGAGGTAATGTATTTTAGTTGAATCCTACTGAGATGACATGCTTGATTACTAAAATTGATGATAGTTGGTTGTGCCATAGAAGGTTTTGTCATATAAACTTTGATAACATTATGAAAGTGAGTACTACACTTGCAGTAAGGGATTTGCCTAAAATTATGAAGCCTACTAACATGATTTGCAAAGAATGTGTGAAGGCTAAGTAGAAGAGAAGTTCATTTCCTAGTAAGAAGTTCACATCGGCAGAGAAGTTGGAGATTGTTCATACAGACTTGAGCGGTCCTACTAGGACTAGAGGATTCTATGGAGAAAAGTATTTTATGATTCTTGTTGATTAATTTACAAGAATGATGTGGATTGCATTTCTAAAAGAAAAATATGAAGCATTTGATAAGTTTAAGATCATTAAGAATAAAGATGAGAATGAATCTGGAATGAAGATTAAATGTTTGAGATCTGATAGAGGTGAAGAATTTACTTCTAGAGATTTTAACACTTTTTGTGAAGTGAATGGTATTAAGAGACAATTTTCAGCCCTTAGAACACCTAAACAAAATGGTATTGTAGAAAGAAGAAATAGGTTAGTAACTGAAGCAACAAGAGCTATGTTATTTGAGAATAACTTGGCGAAGACATTTTAGAGAGAAGCAATGAATACAACAGTATATACAATGAACATAGTACAAATCAGAGCAGATGCAGATAAGACACCTTATGAATTATGGTTTGGACACACACCCTCAGTTAAGTATTTTAGAATTTTTGGAAGCAAATGTTATATAAAGAGAGATGATGATATTGGAAAGTTTGATCCTAGAAGTGATGAAGGTATTTTTCTTAGATATTCTTTGAAGAGAAAAGCATATAGATGTTACAATAAGAGAACTAAAACTATTTTTGAGAGCGCAAATGTTAAAGTTGATGATAAGTTTAAAATTCAGGAAAGAATGCTTGATTATGAATTTGATGAAGAAGCTAATCCTCAGCCTAACATTGAAACTACTGAATTATTCTATGCGACTGACAGTGAATTGTTGAATGAGAATCATACTACAGAAGAAACCAGAGAATAATCTAGAGAAGAATCTAAAGTTGAAGCAAGATCTGCGACTATGACACCGAACAGGTATCTATCTAGACATCATCCTATTGAACAAGTTATTGGAAGTTTGGATAGAGGAGTTATGACTAGAAATAAGGTACATTTATATTTGATTTCTCAAATTGAACCTAAATCTACCAATGAAGCTTGTGAAGATGAACATTGGATTAATGCTATGAAAGAAGAACTAGATCAAATTGAAAAGAACAAGACATGGGAATTGGTTCCTAGACCTAAAGACAAGAATGTGATTGGAACTAAATGGGTATTTAGAAACAAGATGAATGAACAAGGAGAAGTAGTAAGAAACAAAGCAAGATTAGTATGTAAGAGATACTCACAGCAAGAAGGAATTGACTATGAAGAAACCTTTGCACTAGTAGCAAGACTTGAAGTAGTAAGAATGTTTTTGGCTTATGCAGCTTTTAAGAAATTCAAAGTGTATCAGATGGATGTGAAGTCTACATTTTTGAATGGTGAATTGGAAGAAGAAGTCTACATTGAGCAGCTTGAAGGTTTTCCTTTGACTCAAGAAGGAGATATGGTATGTAAACTGAAGAAAGCATTATATGGACTAAAGCAAGTACCTACAACTTGGTATGCTAGATTGGATAAGTATTTTTTGAAATTGGATTTACTAAACGAACAACAGATAGTAATCTATACACAAAAGAAATTGAAAATGGATTATTAGTTATAGTTATTTTTGTTGATGACATTATATTTGGAGGAGAAGATGAAGCTAGTGACAAATTTGCTGATGAAATGAAGATAGAATTTGGAATGAGCATGATTGGTGAGATGAAATACTTTTTGGGATTACAGATAACACAAAATAATGATGGTATCTTTGTTAGCCAAACAAAGTACTTGAATGATTTGCTGAAAAGATTTGGAATGGAGAACTGTAAACCAGTTGGAACACCTATGGTTACAAGACACAAACTATCAAGCAAAGATGAAACACCAGTAGTTGAGTAGAAGAAATACAAATCCATGATTGGAGGATTGCAGTACTTAACACACACTAGACCGGATATACAACATTCAGTTGGCATGGTAGCAAGATTTCAAGCTGAACCTAGAGAATCACATTATGCAGTAGTAAAGAGGATATCGAGATATTTAAGAGGCACAATGGACTATGGATTGTGGTATGAAAAATTTGATGATTTCACCTTATGTGCATATACAGATGCTGATTAGGGAGTTAGAGTTGATGATAAGAAAAGCACCAATGGTGGAGCCTTTTTTCTTGGAGGAAGATTGGTTTCATGGTTGAGCAAGAAGCAAAATTGTATTTCACACAGTATAGTAGAAGTAGAGTATGTTGCAGTAGCAAACAATTGTAACTAGATAATTTGGATGAAGTAGATGCTAAAGGATATTGGAATTAAATTTGTTGAACTTGTTGTCATACATTGTGACAACACTAGCACAGTTAGTATGTCTAAGAATCCTGTATTGCATTCTAAAACTAAGCATATAAAGATCAAGTATCATGTTGTAAGAGAGAAAGTTGCTGAGAAAGAAGTCAGATTGGAGTACATAAGCAAAAAGGAATAGATAGCAGACATATTTACAAAGCCTTTGCCTAAGGATACATTTGAGTATCTGAGAGGTACGCTTGGGGTTATGCCCCAGCCTACTTTTGAGTAATGATGTAGTTGATTGCATCCGTCCAGTGGTATATGAACCCTATCTTTTTCTAGATTGGATGTTGGTACTTCCTCTATGGGGGAGTATGTGTATCTGAGTAGAGTCATGAGGACTCTTGTGAATGTATTTTCTGAAACAATGTCTTTTGACATTGAGCTATTGTTGACATAGTGATGAAATTTCTATCATTTATGTCAATGGGGGAGAAGTGTACATGAAAAACCCTATGTACCATTTGTTGGAGAGAACTCAATAGGATAATGAAGCAAGATTTCATTGATGAAGAGGATTTGAAGAACTTTCAGAGTATCAGTGTAGCAGTATTGAATTTTTGGAACATTGGATATTTTTCATCTATGTTGCCATCAATGCCAATGAGGGAGATTGTTAGGAATGAATTTTGGATGTTGGAAATCATTCTATAGTAGTTTTTGTTGCATTCATGACTATGATTGTCATTGATGTCAACATAGTGATCTTCTGAAGACTAGCAGAGAAGCGGATAGTGTTTTGATTAGCAGTTGTGGGATATTGTAGTTGGAGCTATGCAATGTTGAGGTTATACTCTTTGATATGTTATTTGTCTATGGTTAAGAGCACAGATAGTAATTCATTAATTCATGAAAGTTATGAGCATTTTGGTAAAAGCAGTATTCAGGCAGTGTTCCTGAGTAGCGGTTTGTGGAAATCGGATTATATCTCCTAATCAAGATGGAATCTAGTTTTGCATAGTTAAAGGTAAGTTTGAGACACATTTATGGTGATGTGTTTCATAGTGCAAACTTTGAGGTCGCATGAGTGAAGAGTTATTGCATTTGGAAGCTGATAGTTTTGTGTAATTTTGGTGTAGCATATGGAAACTTTTATTTTGTAATTATGTGCCGACTCATTTGTAATTATTTGAGTGTAGTATAAAAGAAGGAATGTTTTCCTTATTATATGTAGTGGTAATATGAAATAAGTGTGAGCATGGTTTGGTTGCATGCGAATGTAAGCATGAAGTGAAGAAAAGAGCCTAAGAGATTGTGAAAGCAAAATTGTGAAGGAAGACATGTGAAGTACAAAGATCTGGAATTGAGATCTGGTGTAGTAGTGAGTGTGGTTTAGCATAGTAAGGAGATAACATATTTCATATTATTTTTCTAAATAATATTAAGGTTATTTTGACAATGTGTTCAGTGATCTTACCATGAAACTATTTGGGTAGTGGGTGTAATACCTCTCCTATAGTGATACTATGATTTGACTCCTTTCTATTATGGTTAGAACTATACACTCATGTTTATGTTTTCATGGAGGATTATACGTTCATCAGATGATATTTATATGCTCAGTTATAGTTACATTGATTATATGTTTATGAGATCCTAGAAGAATGTATTAGTTTTACATGTTTTATTTAATGATTTGAATACTAACCCTTATCACGATTGTTTTATGGATACATATGTCTGATGTGTTTTCATGACTCAGGACGGAGTCGTAGTTACTCACTCAGTGAGGTCCACATGATGTACCGATCCTAGTCATCTGTCTGCAAGTATTTGATCTATATATATGTACATGTATCTCTTCTTGGTGATGCAGGATTGCAGGTACCGGGTATCATCTCCACCTGGCTCCACAGGTCTGAGCGATCCCTTAGATCCTTGATCATTGTTGTTGTCATGGAGATATCACCAAGCTTCACAGAAGAAAACCTTTATCCTTGATCATTCACCTTAGGTGGGAAGTGTCGGGTCAGTTCCTGGTAGGTTTCGAGACAAGAGAGGAGGCTGGAAATTATTATGAAATTTACAGGAGTGAAGGCGTGATTGAGCAGAGAGGAATTTTGGAAGCAGAAGGCTGGAATTTGGAAGCAGGGGACTGGAAGAGGTTTAAGGATTTCTACAACCAGGTCGTCAGAATCCAGGTTGGATCCTGAACCAAAAATAAATTTAAAATTTATTAGATTCGCATTGGAAAAGAATGTAATATTTTATTTGTCTGCAACATACATATGCTGTGTTTGTAATTAATATTTATATCTATATATATTATATATATAATATATATATATATATAAATATTAATAATCATGCTTTGAAAGATATAACTCTATAAATTAATTTATTATTCATTACGTTGGAAACTTTGGTTTAGAAAAAAATATGTTATAAAAGATTTCTTTAAAAATATATATATAAATTTTAATATGTCAAAGTTCTTTTTATATGTAAATGTTTTCAAAATATATATATATTTTATGTAAATGTTTTTTTTTAAAAATATATATATATATTATATTATATATATAATATATATGATATTATATATATAATATAATGTGTACATATATATTTTATGTTTTAAAAGGTTTCGTTATTATGTAAATAGTTTCCAAACAATAAAAATCATTTCATTTGCTGCAAAATATGTCTGTGCTGTGGTTGTAATTAATATTCATATATTATATATATATATATATATATATATATATATATATATATATATATATATATATATATATATATATATATATATATATATATATATATATATATATATATATATATATATATATATATATATATATATATATATATATGTGTGTGTGTGTGTGTGTGTAATATATATATATATATATATATATATACAAATATTAATATTTATGTCTTGAGGAAATATAACTTTATAAATTAAATTTATTGTTTAATGTTGAAAACATTTGCTTTAAAAATATATATATATATTATATATATAATATAAGGTCTACCTATATATATTATCTTTTAAAAGTTTTTGGTTTTGTAAATAGTTTCAAAAAATTTATTTAAAAAAAATATATAAAATCAAAATTGGAAGTTGGATTTATATTATATATATATATATATATATATATATATATATAATATAATACAATATTATAAAATAAATAATATGATATAATATTATAAAATAAATAATATAATATAATGTTCATGTTAATTTTGTTGTTTTAAATATAAAATAAATTAACAACACAAATGTTGTTTGTAAGTGCCGTACGGCAGCAGGCCGGCTGCCGCCGGTACCACTCAGGGTACCGCACTGCAGCGGGACCCCCGCCCTTGTTGCCTTATGTTATATCAACAAAAAAAGAAACAACAAAAAAAATATATAATGCATTTTGATTTCGGTGGGAAATATTTCGGTGACAAAATGTTTTGTTTCGGCATTTTGACTAATATATATTATATTATATATATATGATATCTATGATATTATATATATAATATAATGTATATAATTATATTTAAATGTATTTTGGGTAATTTATATTTGAGATTATATTATATATATAATATGGGTAATATTATATATAATATAATATATTTTATTAATTATTTAAAATTTAATATTATATTATATATAATATATGTAATATTATATATATAATATAATATATGTTTTTTTTTGGGTTATAATAATTATTTAATTGAAAAATTGAGTATTATATTATAATATATGTAGTATTATATATATAATATGATAGATGTATTTTTAAAAGTTATGGGTTATAATGGTTATATTATATTATATATATATATATATATATATATATATATATATATATATATATATATATATATATATATATATATATATATATATATATATATATATATATATATATATATATATATATATATATCTATAAATATTATATATATATATATAATATAATATATGGTTTTGTAATTATAAACCATTTCTAAGGCATATGAAATTCAATTAGCAAATTATATAAGATATTATGTATGTTGCAATTAAGATGAAATAAAATTCAGGAACTAGATGTAGTGAGTAAGTCATATTTATCTTATTTGCAATTTATAGTGAAAACTCTTTTTCTACTTAGATAAATGTTAAGTGGGGACTAGAAAACTGAAAACAAAACCCTTTTGCTTTCTAACTTATCAACAATCAAACCTGCTAAACTTTAGGATCTCCTAGCACGGGGGGGTGAAACTTTACCAGTTTCACATGGTTGGGTGGAAAAATCTTTCTATCGAGGTATCTTGTGCAGATGTAAACAACTGAAGATTCATATTTGTCTGTGCACCTGTTGAAGAATGAAGACCTGTACTTATTCATGTTGTTGTAAACTTATGTATTTCTCCTATGAGGAGTTTAAATGTAATGTAAATTTCAAATGATGTAATAATGGGTAGACGTAGGAAAAGGTTATATGGGATGTTTATTTAATGGAAAGATGTAATCTTGTTATGTATCAAGTTATGTAAAATGTTGATGAATCATTTGTTGTACTATTGCAATATGTTAGTTAGACGAAATGGAATTATAGTAATTGATCGAAATGGAATTATAGTAATTGATCTTTAGATGGAAATTAACTATGAATGTGTTTAAGTATTTTCCAATAAAGAACTTGAAATGGAATTTGTATGGTTAGTAAATGTTGTTAATAGTTTATCAGTTTTTAATAATTTATACATTTACATTTAAGGGAACCTTGGAAAGAAGTTAGAATATGTTTTGTTTATTTGCAAACTTTTAAAGTTCAAAATTTTCATAAAACTCTACTTAGGTTTTCTTTTACAAAGTAAACCTTTGTGCATTTCCCTGGTTCCCTTGCGGGGCATGACAGTGGGTCCTTCTATCTTCCATAACTCTTAACAGGGTTAGAATCTTTTAACAGGGATTCAAAATATCCTAATAGGGATTTTATATGTACTGAATGTATTTCATAAGACTCCTAACAGAGTCCATCCTCTCACAAGGAATATTCATATTAGTGCATCTTTTGTGGGCATCATTCCCACCGGGTTTAGTCTTTGATCAAGAGGTTCCCTAGTCACATATCTTGTGTTATTGTGTCATTGTGTATGAATATCTTTGTATGGTTAGTAATTGCATTACTTACATGGTTAAATGCTATTGAAGATGATAAAATTTATAATTATCTGATAACTGATTCACCTCCCCCCTTTTAGTTATCTTGGTGGACTTTACTTTCTAACACTTTTTGGGTTTTCAGAGATTCGAGATCATTTATATTTTGCAACACATTCTTTGATGATGTCAAAACTTGAAGTGTTCCTCTGTCGAAATGGACAAGAGTGCATTTCTTTCAACCATTGGTCATAGTATCAAATCATCTATTCCAACAACTCCAAATGGCTGGGTAAACACTAATGGCAAACTCATTTGACAAAGAGAGTCACTCAAACGATGCTGACCACTCTGGGCCAAAGTGTCCCTCAAGGTCCCTTCAACATGAAATTGGTGATCTTTACAAGGTCATATCTTGGAGCTCGTGTGGGGGTGGAATCAAACCATCTGGTGCTAGTAGATCATGTCACCTAGGCCTATAATAATCTGTCTTAGTTTTGAGGGATTCAATCTTGTTTATATTTGGAAATACATTCTCAGTTGATGTCAAAACTCATAGTGTTCCTTAGTTGAAATGAGAAACATTGCATACCTTTCAAACTATCAGTTGTAGTATCAAACCATCTGTTCCAAAAACTCTAAATAGTTAGGTAAACGCCTATGGAAACCTCATTTGGAACACTGAGTCGCTCAAATTTTTTTGACCACTCCAGGCTGAAGTGTCCCTCAAGGTCCCTTCAGCATAAAATTGATGATCTTTATTGGGTAAGATCTTGGAGCTCGTGCGGGGTGGAATCAAACTGTCAGGTGCTACAGAACCCTATTACCTAGGCCTATAATAACCTATCTCCATTTTTAGAGATTCAAGGTCCTTTATATTTGGCAACACATTCTCGGTTGATGTCAAAACTTGTAGTGTTCCTTAGTTAAAATGAGCAACATTGTGTATCTTTCAAACTGTTGGTCATAGTATCAAACTGTTTGTTCAAATAACTCTAAATTGTTAGGTAAATGCTATTAACAACCTCGTTTGGCATACCGAGTCACTCAAATACTACCAACCACTCCAGGACCAAGTGTCCCTCAAGGTGCGAGCAGGAGGATGAGTGCAAGAATGTATTATATCCTTGGTTTTTAGTTTATTCATGCAGGGATGTAATTTGATGTTGTTTGAAGATTATTGAATGAATATGGGCTACTAGACTGTGTGGTATGTATGGAAGAACTGGTACATGTAACCCTAATGAAGGCACGAGGGTCACTTGGTTCACTTGAGTTCTTGCAATTTCTCATAGTTTTTGGATGTATAATTGATATCCATACTTTTGCATGATTGAGATACATTGTAAACACCTCTTTTGAATCTATTTTATAGTCATTTTATTGATTTTGTGCATTTCTTTTTGATTGGTCTAAAATAGTGTTGGGAATTATCTTGTTTTAAGATGTAAATGGAATGATCCATCCCCCTTTTGTAATTACTGTCACTTGGGGATGGATCCAATCATTTTATTATAACATTATAACAATTTGAATACAAGAATGAGAAGGATTTTGTAGGTGGGCATTGACTGGAGGAGTTGTTGGGTTTGAGGAGTGACCAAGGGTCATTAAGATGAAGCCATAGGTATATTAGAAGAGAATCAAGCCCTTGGAGATGGTAATTTTATGATTGAATCCATCTAAGAATGGTATAAGAATGGTGGAACAACTTTCATTTGATTGGTATGGTGTTTAGAGGTCATATATTAAGAGAGCCCTATTTTATAGGGGTTTTTAAGACCAATTTGGGGCTTTCATATGCAGAAGTGTCATAGAGTCAAATTGATGGAATATTCTTCTAATTAGATTCATTTCATAGGAAATTTACAAAGCATAAGGCATCCACATAAACATAAATTAGTATACATCAATACAAAAAACACATGAATTCCATACCTAAAACATAAAAAAAAAATATTCATAAGGCTTGAAGCCAAATATATATGTCCAATAATGTCATATATTGAATATATCCAATAAAGTTAAACTGGCTTCCTCAAAGCCAAATGGATGTACAATGTATCACTTATAAAATATACAAAAATTATGTCCACTAATGCCATATAGGCATACAACCCATATCCCTAATCTAGTCCATTCCCATTGGGGGAAGAGAAACAATCTTGAGTTGTCTTTGATCATCACATTGATGGAGATGCAATGGATGTTGTAGTCTTCTGAGTGCACTCACTAGTCCTCCTATCTAGACTATTCTACAGCTCCAACTGACAGACAAAATTTAAGTATCAATAACTAATATACATCAAAATTGAATTATACAATGACATAAAATAGAATATTCACTTACCGCTAGCAAATAGTCATGATGTTCATCCTTCGAAGGTGGATGCTGATGATCTAGAGTAATAAGTCCCTACAAAAATGATCAAAATAATAATTAAAATACATACATGAATATCATTATAAAATTCAATGCAAATTATTAAAATAATAATTAAAATTAAGTGATCTCTTTCATACCTCAGTTAGTGCTTCAGAACTAGCTATTGTTGTAGCTACTCCACGATCCAAAGCATCATGAATAGAAGGAGTCTCTTGTTAGAAATAGGGAATACTAATGGGGGGGTGAATCAGTATTCTACAAACTTTTTCTTTTGCCCAATTATGGATATAACATATTATCTTAATGCATGCATAATATAGAAAACTAAACAACATGCATAGTAGTAAAACAAATAAACTCATAACATATTATTTGCTCTTGAGGAAACCCTGGCCAAGGGAAAACCCTGGTGGGGATGGTACCCACAAAGATCCACTAATAAAAAGTATCCTATTAAGGATGTTGATCCTTTTAGGAGCCTATTACATGCATATAGTGTCTCAGTCCTAATTAAGGGACTTTAGGCCTTGTTAGAAGCCTCAAACCTGCTAGGAGTTGGTAGTAAAAAATAGGATTACAAGATGAGCCCACTACCCAAACAAGTAATGTACAATGTTTACTGATTACAAAATAAGTCAAGGTACATAACCTTATACTTTGTTAGCACCTTGAAAAAATTTCATGGCTTCATCATCTTTCCCCTGATCTCTGTAGTTGTTTTTAGGTCTCTGGCATAAACCCTTAGTGCAAATTTTTGAAAATCTAGCCATTGCATAAAAAAAACCCTTTGTGATGCCCTGGCCCTATTCTATTTTAAAGTTACTTTTTCGAGCCACTTAAAAACCTTTAGGTGCACGTGCTTTGTATTTTGGTCAGCCACCATTTAAATTCTTACTAAGTTTTTACCCCCGGCAGCCTTTAATTTTTACTATAGTCCTCAGCACCTAATTTTTCCCTAAAGCCTAAGTCTCAGCAATTAATATTTCCTATGTTTTGACTTAATCTTTCCTAGGCCTAGTTCTGACACTATCTTGATCCAACAGTTGTCATGAAAGAACAAGGGTTTTGTCAGAGGCTTGTGATTTTGTGACGGCCGTTGATTCCTTTTCATGACGTAGCCTTTCTTTGCAGGTAGGTCCCCTGCTATGTGTACACAAATGTCGGCTTCTCATTGGTCCATGTATTATTACAGTGGTAGTTGTCAGTGGGACCTAAGTGTTTGGCTTGTCAGAGGGTCTTGACACTGTCAGAAAATCAACGACGGGCACATGATCTTATGGGATGTGTCAGAGGTTCAAGATCACGAGCTGACCATCGATTCTACCTTTTTCAGAGGGGATAAAGTGCGGTGGGTCCACATGCCAGGTGTACTGATTTGGTGATATTTCATTGGTCCACATAGTAATGACAGGATATGATGTCAGTGGGGCTAGGTTTTTCATGGTTTAGTGGGTTCTGACACTTGCAAAGCATCGACAGTTGGTGTATAATCTGATGGTTTTTTTCTGACACATGTGAACTTAAGACAGCCATTGATCTCTTTCGGTGTCAGAGGATTGTCAGGGCAGGGTAAGATTCTTCATCTGAAAGTTGTCTCATGATCTAGAGGAATCTTGGAGGTCTATGCAAAGATGAGACAATCATCAATCTTCTTGATGCGGGCCTGGTGAATTTTCTCCATCTTTTGGTGGTTTGGACAAGGTTTTGGTGGCCCAATTTTTTTTCAAAAGGTATCCCTTATTCACGTGAAAAGGTGGCAGTACTCTAAATGGTTTAGCAACTTAGCGAACAAGTGTTCACATAGTAGCTAAATAATTTAGCAAAGGCATAAAGTATTCTGTGACTTGGAGGTATCCTTTAGTCACCAATTCGGTAAGTTTGGCTAGGGCCCTATTAAGTGATAAATCATAAAGACCATGAAAAGGAGGGATTGGATATTCAGGACTTAAAGTTGATTGAGATTCAAATGCAGACTGTCAATTTGCTGTTGGCGCTATGAAACTAACTGTTTAATTTCAAATTCAGTTTTCTAAGGGTTTCCTGTGACCAGAAGGACTAAAATTCAATGCAAAAGTGACTGGAGCTGGTAGGAGATGATTTTTTTGCCATTGTAGTGTGGTCTAGGGTGTGCCATGATCATTTGCAGGGGTTTGTACTGTGTTTTTTTTTGTGCTCGAGGCATGTTGCAGGTGGCCAAAAGGGTTGACATATTAGGAATTCCATGATTTGTAGTACTTTCCTAGAGATCTATCATAAGTGCAAATCTTTCTCAGGCATGGCCAGCTAGTTTTCATCCCCTGCATTTAATTTTTTGACTATTTCTAGTTGATCTAGTGGGTGAAACCCTAACCCTAGTCACCCGAAGCTTGATGCATCCTCTTTGAAGATTCCAAGGTGACTAGGGAGTATATATTGTAGCCTTTTTTATTTTGTAAGGGTTGTTGTTGATAGTATTATATTGAGCAAGGAGAGCCTAGATTTTGGGTCTGTTTCTTTGGCATTTTGTTGTTTGATAATGTATTGATTCTGCAAGTCTTAATGAGAATATAGTTGAATTCCAATCTCATAGTGGTGTATGTCTTTTTGTTTTTTTCTTGAGCTCATATATGTTAATTTCACAAAGTGGGTTAGCATATGGCAAACAAAGAGTATTTTGAGATTATCTTTGAGTTCCTAACAAAGTTAGGATTAAAGTCTTTTAGGTAGTCTCAGTGAGTTCATGGCTTGATAATAATTTGATGTCCTGATATGTGAGTGAGAGGGATAATAGGCAAAGCACTTATCCTGAATTTAATTGTGTTTGAGTTAGGGTCTTCAGTTTATGTATGCTATTAGGAGACTCTATGCCCTGGTTAAGGCACTGATCCCTTCTCTAGAGGCAGTCCATCATCATCAATCACACACAAAAATATAAATGGTGAAATCTTTCAATCAATTAGTAAAGGGTATATTGTTATAATATCTAGTGATTCCTTTGAAGAAGTGAATCAAGGGTACACTCACCTAAGCATTAGGTCTCAAAGTGTAGGAGGATCTCATTGTTGATCCTTGTTAATTGGCCTTCTTCCTTGTAGACTTTGGAGTGTGATAGAGTCAAAGTTATATTAAAGTTATCCGTCAGAGTATAAATCTACAAGTTGAAGATCAAAGGGAACTCCCAAAAAAATGGTGACTCTACTGGGGAGAGTCTAGAGATAAAAAGTTGTTAAGTGCACTCTTGTTTTCCTATTGTATTCAGTTAAAAGTTTTCCCACTTTGGTGGGTGGCAACTCAAAAGGTTAGAACCAGTGTCATACTATAAAAGATGGACAAAAGGAGGAATACTAGGTCCTTTGTCAGAAAAAATTTGGAGGTCACTCTGGAACAATTGCCTAGACAATAGAAGAAGAGTTGGATCAGTAGAAATGGTGATTCTACTAGTGCTCCCATAAGAGAACAAAGAAATACAAGAGGTGGAGCACCACATGTTTCCTCAAGTGAGGAAGGTTCACAAGACAAAGTTTCTAGATCAGATGGTGGTCCCTAAAGGCTATATTTCAAGACAAGGGCCCATTGCCTACAGGTCAGAATGAACAAACCAGAGAGATGGGTTTGGAGATTGATTTAGATGTTGATGAAGATAATTTTAGAAGGGAGCCCATGAGACCATGCCAAGTGCATTTCCCATATCAACATCCTACTGATGTGGAGGTGTCATCAAGCTCTGAAGACAATATGATAGATCCACATGACCTAGATGCACTTACGTTGCAATTGGAAAAGTAGGATTCCATATACAAAAGGTTACAAGAGGAGAGAGAGGTTGAAAAAGTAAATGCTCTATTGGAGAGGCAGTCTCTTTTAAGTAAAATTAATGAGATGAAGGAGAGAAACAAGATGCTTGTTTCTACTCCTAAAGTGTTGTAGCATGATGTTTTTGGTGATCTTGAAGCTCTAAGAAGTGAGCAGGAACACTTGTTGCAAGACCATGAGTTTGATGAAGAAGGCCCTATGATCAGACAAGTGCAAATTTATGCTTCTTTTCCTAAGGGTAAAGTTGGACATGTGATCACTAGGCCTACTATAGTTATTAATAAAAAATGAAAGCAGAAGATGGTGGGTGTCCAAATAAACAAATCAGTGACAATACTAGGGATCCCACCACCTAAATCAAATAGGGAGACGAAGATAGAAAGAAAAGGAAAAGAGGATGAAGCTCTTGCTCAAGAGTTTGAAAGAGCTGAAGTTGATGCTGCTATTGCTGAGAAAAGAAGAAAGATCCAGTTCTTGAAGGCTTCATCAGCTAATGTTCATGGCCCTTCTACTACTGAACTAGGTATGCCATCTATGAACACTACTATTCCACTTAGTAATGATACCACTAGTAATCTAATTCCTAATGTATCTACTAAATCATTTGTTGATCCTAATAGATAGTCAAATGTGAAAGTGGGTGGGAATGTAGATAAAAATAATAATTCTAGTGGGAACACTAGTTTAGGATTTCAAAGAAGACCTATGCAATTAGAAGGCTATATGCAAATTAGTTTTGATGGGATACCAGGCTACCCAAATGCTTTTCCAAATGATATAAGAGATAAGGTACCTAAGTTTTCTGGTAATAATGCTATTAGTTGTGAGGAGCATCTTAGGTTATTTGTTGATATGCTTAATGATTCTGAGGTAGAGCATGAGGATGTAGTCATGAAATTGTTTATTCAATCTCTAATGGAGGATACTAGAGATTGGTTGAAGAGACTTCCTGATAAGTGTATTGATACTTGGGATACCTTTGAGAGATGTTTTAAAGAGTAGTATGGTGACAGGCCTAATGCTAGTTTCATGTTAAATGAATTCAATACCATAAGTTAAAATCATAATGAGTCTGTAGCTAAATTCAACATGAGATTTTAGAAGGGTATGCATAAGTTGTTCCAAGTTATGTGGTTGAATGACAATGTTTGTCTAACTACATACTTCAATGCATTTGATGGAAATATGGGTTATTTGTTGAGGGACAAGGAACCAAGAACTCTTAGAGATGCTTTTAGGATTGCTGTCAATAATGAGAACAATATGAAAATATTAGGGAAGTTGGGTGGGAAGAGAGATGACCCTAAGTTGTTTGGGGACAAGAAATGCAAAAAAGAAAATGATAGGAATGTTGGAACTAGAAGGCAAGAAGAAGATAAATTAGATAAGGTGCTCAATGCATTGAAGGATTTGAAGGCACCTGCAAATAGGAACATCAATGCTCCTACCAATGAGAGGCCTTAGTTCAACAACAATTTCAATAAGTAGAATAGATTGCAGAACTACCCCTACAACACCTAATGGAAGGATGGCAAGCCTGTTTTCCCTACTGCAAGAGGAAACAATGAAAGAGGTGTCCCTGACCCTCTAAAAAAGGCTTCAATAAATGTCATGGAGGACATACCTTGGTGTGTTACATGCTAGTCCCCTCATTCTGCAGAGCATTGTGTGGTTGCACATTCTACGACTGCAAATCAAGATTGTGGCGATGAGAAGATAGATCAAGAAGAAGATCAAGATGATGTTGGATGCAACATGGTTACTTCATATCTAAGATATGAAGATGATTTTGATTTTGATGAAGAAGTAGATATAAATGTGAAGAAACACAATAAGGCCCTTTTTCATCAAGAGGTATTTTCTGATGGTGAAGACATTGATGAGAAGACATGTAACATGAACTCTTCTTCTAAGCTAGTAAATTTAAGAAGACCTTCCAGGGAAGAGATGGATGGGATTACTACAGAAATGATTGCCCAAGTGCAAACTAGAGGCATGGTGGCAAGGAATACAAATGAGAAAGTTGTAGGAATGTTTATAAAGAGTACCAACTCTGGAGAGCCTAATGAGAACAAATCAAAAGGTGATCACATGGTGAAATTAAAGAATGTAAAAGGTAAGAATTGTGAGCCTAAGGGAGTTGGAGTTGAAAGATT
The DNA here is from genome assembly GCA_027943335.1 of Chamaecyparis obtusa. Classification (NCBI taxonomy): domain Eukaryota; kingdom Viridiplantae; phylum Streptophyta; class Pinopsida; order Cupressales; family Cupressaceae; genus Chamaecyparis; species Chamaecyparis obtusa. The sequence continues at coordinate 633,068 of BSBK01007630.1, read as the reverse complement.
TTCTAGTGAGATTGAGAAGCCAGTTAACAAAATGGCTAAGAATGAAAAGATGAGGGTGGTTAATACACCTAATGTATCAGACAAGCAAAAGGATACTAAGGCAATGCAGATTGAGATTCCTCCCTCTGCTCCTGTTGATATGTTATCTATATTGTCCCAAATTATAGTTAAGGTTCCATTGTCAGAATTGTTGAGGATCCTTGAACACAAAGATAGAGCTATTGCATGGGTAGATAATGTTCATAACAATGATGTTGCATGGAATGGATCTCAGGATAAAGCTTTGAAAGGAGTTGCTACTTAGGGAATTGTATCTCAAATCCCTCCTATATATTTGGATAGTTCTATCAATGCTAGCCTTGAAAACATTGATCCATTTTTTTAAGTGTCCTTGTGAATGGAATGAAATTAAGAAATTGTATGATTGATAGTGGTGCCTCTAATACTATTATGGCTTTTAAGATTATGGAAAAGTTGGGCCTTAAAGTTGATACAGTTCAAGGCAGATGTTGCGCAATGGATCAGAGGGAGGTACCAGTCATTGGGACTATCAATGCAATGCCATATAGGTTGGCAACTTATCTAGAGAAAGAACTAACAATGAGTGTTTTGGTGGTGGACATCCCTCCTCATTATGGGATGCTACTATCTAGAAGGTGGAGTTCTACCATGGGTGGAAGTTTACAGTGTGATCTGTCCTATGAAACTTTCAAGATTGATGATCAGTTTGTCAAGATTGATTGAGAGCCAAGAGTATGCCACATGATTGAGAGAAATATTGATAATGAAACTACATGTTCTGTGGATACTGATATTAATGCTTTTAGGGCAGAGATCCCTGTACTTGAGAAGGAACCTATTTTTTCACCTATCTTTATTGAGGTAAGTGTTAATTCTGTGAAGGGTGATTTTTGGGTAATGTACTTTGATGGTGCAAATTGCAAGGATGGAGTAGGAGTAGGTATTTTACTTATTTCTCCTGATGGAAACACCTACAAATTTTCTTTCACATTGAATTTTTTTTGTACCAACAATATAGTAGAATATGAGGCATTATTGTTAGGACTGAGGTTGGCACAAAAACATGGTATTAAGTGCTTAAGTGTTGTTGGTGATTCTGAGTTGGTGGTGTCCCAAGTTAGGTCAGTATATGCTTCCAAGAACAAGAGGTTAAAACAATATAGGAATGCAATTTGGGATTTGATTGAACATTTTGATGCCTTCAATATTGAGTGGAAGGATAGGAGTGACAATAAGATGGCTGACTTGTTAGCCAATATAGCAATCAATCCCAGTGATATTACATTTACTGGTATCTCTAAAGTTGAAATTCAGGTTAGGCCTAGTATACTAGACAATATTGAAAATTGGGCAAGTTTTTGATGATGATAATTATATCTTGAAGTTTATGAGTTGTGAAGATTAGTATCATGGTCAAGAATTTGATTGTTCAGCCTTGGTTGAGTTAGTAGAAGGAAAAGAGGTTGTCTTTGGCAATGAAGTTATCCAGCTTAGAACTAACAAGGTGCCCAAGGGGCTTGTTGTTTTGGAGACTATCTTTGATAACCAGGATATAGTTCAAAAGAATATCAAAAGAGAAGATCATGCTGATCTAGAGGAGATAAATCTTGGAACATATGAGGCACTTAAGATGGTATACATTGGTAGGGACGTGTCTCACAATGTGAAAAAATCTATGATTTAATTAGTAAGAAAATTCAGGCATGTTTTTGCATGGTCATATGATGAGCTAAAGGTTTATAGAGAAGACTTGTTTTAGCATATCATTCCTTTGAAAGAAGATGCTAGACCTTTCAAGAAAAAACAAAGGCATATTAATGCTACTCTGGCACCCAAGATGCAAGAAGAATTAATGAAGTTAAGAGATGCTGGCATTATCAAGCCTATAAGGCATTCTTCTTGGGTGTCAAACCTTGTTCCTATTAGAAAAAACAATGGTGACACCAGGCTTTGTGTGGACTTCAGGAATTTGAACATCAGCTCATTAAAGGATAATTATTGTCTGCCCAATATGGAAGCTATGTTACAGAGGGTAACTAGATCAGAATTGATGTCTAGGATGGATGGTTTCTCTGGTTACAATAAGGTAATTGTAAAATAATCAGAACAATTCAAGATAGCTTTCACAACACCTTGGGGGACATATGTTTATGTGAGAATGCCTTTTGGTCTCACAAATGCTGGTGCAACTTTTCAGAGAGCAATGGATGTTGCTTTTGCAGATTTTATAAATGATTTCCTTGTTGTCTATCAAGATGATTTAACTACCTATTCCAAGAGAGAAGAAGACCATTGTATTCATTTAGAGAAAATATTTGTGAGGGCTTTGGAGTATGAAATTTCATTAAATCTAAGGAAATGTGCATTTGGTGTCACTGAAGGTAAGCTGCTTGGCCACTTAGTTGGGAAGCAAGGAGTTAGAATTGACCCTGAGAGGGTGGTAGCCATTGATAAGATTCAAAGGCCAAAAAATGTTAAAGGGATTCAGTCCTTCTTTGGTCAGGTCAACTTCTTAAGGAGGTTTGTGACAAATTTTGCAGAGGTTACTAGACCTATATCCAAGATGTTGAAGAAAGGATCTGCCATTACATGGGAAGGTGAGCCTGATGAGGCTTTCAAAAATATCAAGCAGGCTATCAAAGATGCACCAATGCTTAAGGAACCTAATTATAATGTCCTAATGCATATCTTTTCCTTTGCATCTTTTCATACTATTGCTGTAGTTTTGTTACAAAAGAATAAGGATGGTTTTGAGTAGCCTATTGCATTCTTCAGTAAATCTTTGCAGGCTGCTGAATCGAAGTATGACATAAATGAGAAACAAGCATATGCACTTGTGAAGGTAGTCAAGGCTTTTAGGTGTTACTTGATGGGAGAAGTTGTGATTTCTTTTGTGCCAAGTGCAGTAGTGAAGGATATTTTCTCATAGCAAGAGGTGTCTGGGAGAAGATGTAGATGGATCAATAGGATCCAAGAATTCAACATTAATGTCTAGATTACCAAGTTGGTTAGAGGACAAGGATTGGAAAAAATGATGGCCCAATCCAATCTTGATGCAAATAAGATAAATCATTCTGAAATTGATTATACATGTGATATGGATGATTGTGTTTGGTATCAAGATATTATCTATTATCTAAGAAACATTAAATTTCAAGTAGACATGGATAAAAATAAGAAGAGGACATTAAAATTATAGGCCATCAAGTATGTAAGTGTGAAATGTAAATTGTATAGAAAGAATTTAGATTGCATACTTTTGAAGTGTGTTGATGAAGATCAGGCTAACAAGTTGTTAGAGGAAATGTATGAGGGAGTTTGTGGTGGGCATTATATGGGTAAAAAAACTACTCATAAAATCTTGAGAGTAGGATTCTGCTGGCCCACAATCTGCAAGGATGCAGAACAGTTGGTAAGGAGGTGTGATGCTTGTCAAAGGTTCTCTGGTAAGCTTAAATTTTCAGGTAACATGCCATTAAAACCAGTAGAGGTACAAGCTCCTTTCTAACAATGGGGAATTGATTTCATAGGGGAGATACCAAACAAGTCAAGTGGAGGACACTCATGGATCTTAGCTGCCACTAATTACTTTACAAAGTGGGTAGAGGCTATACCTACAAGAAATCCAACTAGTAAGGTGGTAATTGATTTTCTGTTGAATAATATTGTTACCAGGTTTGGGTGCCATGAGAGAATAGTTAGTGACAATGCAATGTGCTTCAGGTCTTTTGAATTTAAGGACTTTTGCAAAGGTTTAGGAATTCAAATTTCTAATTCCTCACCTTATCATCCACAAGGAAATGGTCAAGAAGAATCTACTAATAGGAGTTTGATTAAGATCCTCAGGAGGATTCTTGAAAAGAATAAGAAGGCATGGAATTCAAAACTGTCATTAGCTGTATGCGCTGATAGGGTAACTGTGAAGAGGGAAATTGGTTGTGCACCATTTGACCTAGTATATGGAATACATGCAAGAATGCCTCACAATAATTTATTGGAAATGTATAAGTTTGTTCAATTATATGATGATGATATAGATGATGAAATGCAGTTGAGAATTGAGGACCTCATTAGGTTGGATGAAACAAGAAGAGAGTCAGTTGCAAGAAATGTCAAATTGCAATTACAGGTTAAGAATTTGTATGACAAGAAGACTGTTGACAGGATGTTTGAGCCTGGTGATCTAGTGTTAATTTGGAATGCCAGACTAGAGGATAAAGGAAAACATGGTAAATTTGATCCCATCTAGTTAGGGTCGTATCTAATTCATGAGAAATGGGGCCAAGATTCATATATGGTCAAAGAATTGAATGGTGGAGTTCAGGAGTTGCCAGTTCATGGACAATTCTTGAAGAAATACTTCAATTGAGGGTATTTTATTTCCATGAACAGTAGCTAGGTCTATACATTCTATAAATTTTTGTAAACTTCCTTGCCCCTATCCTATTTTGTCTAGGGTTTTTGGTCCTGTTGCTCTCTGTTGTCATTTTTTCCAATGGGATGGTCTACTTTAACCAGTGATCCTAAGTCCTTGCTATGCCTGTAGGAGGCATAAATCCCTAGACAGAGCCACTATTAGCACCTTGAAAAAATTTCATGGCTTCATCATCTTTCCCCTGATCTCTATAGTTGGTTTTAGGTCTTTGGCATAAACCCTTAGTGCAAATTTTTTAAAATCTAGCCGTTGCATAAAAAAACCCTTTGTGATGCCCTAGCCCTGTTCTATTTTAAAGTTACTTTTCCAAGCCACTTAAAAACCTTTAGGTGCACGTGCTTTATATTTTGGTCAGCCCCCGTTTAAATTCTTCCTAAGTTTTTACCCCCAATGGCCTTTAATTTTTCCTATAGTCCTCAGCACCTAATTTTTCCCTAAAGCCTAAGTCTCAGCAATTAATATTTCCTATGTTTTGACTTAATCTTTCCTGGGCTTGGTTCTAACACCATCTTGATCCAATGGTTGTCGTGAAAGTGCAAGGGTTTTGTCAGAGGCTTGCACTTTTGTGATGACCATTGATTCCTTTTCATGACATAGCCTTTCTTTGCAGGTGGGTCCCCTGCTACGTGTACACAAATGGCAGCTTCTCATTGGTCCATGTATTATTACAGTGGCAGTTGTCAGTGGGACCTGAGTTTCTGGCTTGCCAGAGGGTCCTGACACTATCAGAAAATTAATGATAGGTGCATGATCTTATGAGAGATGTCAGAGGTTCAAGATCATGCACTGACCATCGATTCTACCTTTTTCAGAGGGGATAAAGTGTGGCGGGTCCACATGCCAGGTGTGTTGATTTGGTGGTATTTGATTAGTCCACACAGTAATGATTGGATATGATGTTAGTGAAGCCAGGTTTTTCATGGTTCAATGGGTTCTGACACTTGCAGAGCATCGACGGTCAGCGTATAATCTGATGGTTTTTTTTTGACACATGCGAACTTAAAATAGTTGTTGATATCTTTTAGTGTCAGAGGATTGTCAGGGCAGGGTAAGATTCTTCATCTGACAGTTGTCTCATGATCTGGAGGAATCTTGGAGGTCTATGCGAAGATGAGACAATTGTCGATCTTCCTGATGCGGGCCTGGTGAATTTTCTCAATCTTTTGGTAGTTTGGACAAGGTTTTGGCAGCCCAACAAATTTTCAAAAGGTTTCGCTTATTCACATGAAAAGGTGGTAGTACTCTAAATGGTTTAGCGACTTAGCGAACAAGTGTTTGCATAGTAGCTAAATAATTTGGCAAAGGCATAAAGTATTCTATGACTTGGAGGTATCCTTCAGTCACCAGTTCGCTAAGTTTGGCTAGGGTCCTATTAAGTGATAAATCATAAAGACCACGAAAAGGAGGGATAAGACAGTCAGGACTTAAAGTTGATCTTGATTCAAATGCGGACTACTGATTTGCTACTGGCGCTATGAAATGGACTATTTGATTTCAAATTCAAATTTCTAAGGGTTTCGTGCGACCAGAAGGACTAAAATTCAATGCAAAAGCGACTGGAGCTGGTAGGAGATAATTTGTTTGCCATTGCAGTGTGGTCCAGGGTGTGCCATGATCATTTGTAGGGGTTTGTACTATGTTTTTTTTTGTGCTCGAGGCATGTTACAGGTGGCCAAAAGGGTTGACATATTAGGAATTCCATGATTTGCAGTACTTTCCCAGAGATCTATCATAAGTGCAAATCTTTCTCAAGCATGGCCGACTAGTTTTCATCCCCTACATTTAATTTTTTGACTATTTCTAGTTGATCTGGTGGGTGAAACCCTAACCCTAGTCACCTGAAGCTTGATGCATCCTCTTTGAGGATTCCAAGGTGACTAGGGAGTATATATTGTAGCCTTTTTGATTTTGTAAAGGTTGTTGTTGATGGTATTATATTGAGCAAGGAGAGTCTGGATTTTGGGTCTGTTTCTTTGGCATTTTGTTGTTTGATAATGTATTGATTCTACAAGTCTTAATGAGAATATAGTTGAATTCCAATCTCATAGTGGTGTATGTCTTTTTGTTTTGTTCTTGATCTCATATATATTACTTTCACAAAGTGGGTTAGCATATGGTAAACAAAGAGTATTTTGAGATTATCTTTGAGTTCCTAACAAAGTTAGGATTAAAGTCTTTCAGGTAGTCTCAGTGAGTTCATGGCTTGATAAGAATTTGATGTCCTGATATGTGAGTGAGAGGGATAATAGGCAAAGCACTTATCCTAAATTCAATTGTGTTTGAGTTAGGGTCTTTGGTTGATGTATGCTATTAGGTGACTCTATGCCCTAGTTAAGGCACTAATCCCTTCTCTAGAGGTAGTCCGTCATCATCAATCACACAGAAATATAAATGGTGAAATCTTTCAATCAATTAGTAAAGGGTATATTGGTATAATATCTAGTGATTCCTTTGAAGAAGTGAATCAAGGGTACACCCACTTGATCATTAAGGCTCAAAGTGTAGGAGGATCTCATTGTTGATCCTTGTTAATTGGCCCTCTTCCTTGTAGACTTTGGAGTGGTGATAGAGTCAAAGTTATATTAAAGTTATCTATCAAAGTATAAATCTACAAGTTCAAGATCAAAGGGCACTCCCAACATATTTCTTGCAAATTTGCATCAATATCTCTTTGCTAGTTTTTCACTATCACTATTACATTCATATGTGCATGTGTATTTATAATTACATCATTACATCTCTTTATACAAGTTATTAAGGCTAATAACTCTTATAGTCGGCTTGTCATAAGGTTTATAAAAAATATATCTTTACCCAAGGGTTAACATCTAGGATTTCATCCCTTTATATTCTTAAGACATTATTTTGATAAACAAAATAATCCCTTAACTCTTTACCAATTCTATCTTCATATTGTGTCCTGTCGGCTTAACACTGTCTTTAGTAAAACTATCATAACTTCTTTTGTACATGTCGTACTAACTTTCACTTTTAGGTGAGTCTTCTATAGTCACCATAGTATCTATTTTCAAGTTCGTAAGCACTAAACTTACTCCAATCAACATCGCTAACCAAAACTATCTTCAGGTACACTAGCAAAAACATTGTCTCATACATAGACAATTTTGCATTGTGCTCTGTCATACTTGCTCTCTATCCTATGCGATATTCATGTAGATCATATGTTTCCATAATGACAACATCTAAGCCAAATTTCCAACAATCTCCTCCTTTTTCATTGGTGGAAACATACGAGAAAATTGGCTAAGTCATAGGACTTAAAAAATCTCAAAATTGTGGCCATAACAAAAAAGTATGAATAAACTATCTTTATAACTCCATAGATATTATAAACATACTGTAATCCCCTTAAGATTATACATCCTTATCATATCTAATAATTTTCTGCTATATTTAGACAAAAAAATGTGAGGGTGTCAAAACTATGTTTAGACAAAAATGTTATACCTTGATTCAATATTGCAAAGCTGGTAGGCTTGCAACACAATCTACAAAGTTCATGTTCATGGTCTCTAACTCTTTCTCCCATGCCTTCTTAATGGGATCTGCAACACCGAGTAGTGCACACAATCCATAAGATGCAATTTCATAAGCTTGGAGGTTTGCATAACTAAACTTCTGAAAAGATGTCTTGGATGAAAGACATTCTTCTAGTTGTCCTTCAACAATGCTTAATTTGATATAAATATGCTCTCTTAGAAGAGAGAATCTTTTTAGCTTCCTATCCTTGTCATCACATAGAATTCTGATCTCATCATAAATTTTACAAATTTTATTCTCAATGTCGAGTATCTTCACATTGGGGCTTGAAAGAAGATTTACCTCTGCTTGAATTTCTACTTCTTTGATCTTAATCTTCTAAATTTCTTCAGATACAAGATTATCAGATTTTGTACACTGAATGTACAAAGTTTAACCTCTGTCCAAGTTCTTTCTTAAATCTTTTATACAGATATCAAGACTGTTGATATCATTCCTGATATTCTGACTAATATCCAGAAGTAGTTTGGCCTCATAGGCTACTTGTGCCTTCACCTTAGGTATATTAGATAAGTTGGTAAACTCATCATCAAATGTACTCATTACTTTCTTTTCTCTCTCAAGTGGATCTACCTCTGCAATCTATGTGGTTACAATGCTTTGTAACTTCTCAGTTAATTCCTTTAGGGATCCTTCAAGGCTTTTCACTTTCTTATTCTTCGGACCAATAATTTTATTCAAAGATGTGATCAATTCCATCTGATCATCATCATATACCTCTTTTCCCAAAATTTCAAATATAGATCCAATTTGAGTTTTCTTACCAGTCTCAGGTGTAAGACTGATTTCTTCTTGACTAGGGGCTGCTTCTTGCTTCTTTGTCTCCTTAGACTCTTCAATTCTCATGTCTCTCTGTTCTCCTTTAGCACTGTCCTGCTCTTCAAAAGCTGAATTGTCAACAATGTTCTCAAGGTTCTTAGAAAGATTATCATCACTATCTAAAGTGATTTTGGTTCCTTCCACATCCATAGTCTCATCTTCAATGTTAATGGCTGGTGGAGAGGGATTTTCCTACTATTCTACTTCCTTTTCTTGCTTTGTTGGTACTCGTGCATCTGATTGTCTTCCAACATTTTTTTTCATTACTTTATCTATTGCTTGTTCTGTTTCCTTATTAATTTCTTCATATTTGCCTCCCATAATCATAATTGTCCTTTTCTTGGTCCTCAAATGAGTTTTTAGATCTTTCATTATTTTCTTGAAGTGTTCTTCATTTCTTACATCACATAGCTTTCTTACAAGGTTTTCTCTGATATTATTGTCTTCTTTTATTTCTCTTTTCTTTCTATTTATTAACTTTTCATACAAAACATCAGGTATTTTTCCCTTAATTATGTCAAACTTCTTATCAGACAATATCATGTGCTTTGCCATTGCATTCTCAAGGTTCAATCTCTTTGCATAATCATAGAGGTCATAGTACTTGTTCATTTTTTAAAAATCTCCATCTTGTATGATCTGTTCATTAAATTTTTCTATCCTTGGTTTCCAAGTTTTCTTCTTTACTGGGGTCTCTTCATCATCTTTAATTTTGGCAATCTTTCTTTGAACTGGTGGTACTAAAGTTTTCTGCCTTTTACCCTGTCTAGTAGCAATCTCTTTCATTCTTTTACTAGGTGTAGATGATCTAGTGGGCTTCCTAACTTCTTGTTCTTTCTCAGTTTCTTCCACTTTCACTTTGATCTGTATATTTGCTTGATGTACTACAACTGATGATAAAGGTGGAATAGACAAAATTTCCCTATGTCTAATGTCTCTAACTACTACTGCTGTCCATTTTGCTATAAAAAATTCTTGTTCAGTCATCCCTATGTCCTTTAATATCTTCTTAATTGTACTTTCTACTCTTTTCTTTGATTATTTCTCTTCTAGGATAGTCTTTGCGGAGTTGAAATTCTCCTCAAAGTTTCCAAATCTGTTGTTGTGAATGTCCATCTTGCTTTTAAGTAATCTAATCACATACTCTTTTATCTCTCTTTCAGAAATTTCATAGCCAAGAGGGTCTATGAATTCTACTCTAGGTTCTACTACTTCAATAAATATAAAGTTAGTATCAACCATAAAGCATATCTCATTCTTATACTTTTCTACTAAAGACTAAGGGATCCTTATTTTGCTTGTCATCAATTTTTGAAATGTTTTGATTACTAACATTGCACTCTCATTTACCTTGTCAATAACATGTCTCAAGTATACCTTGTTAATCCTTTCCATTGTAGATTGACCATCATTCCAATCATTACCAATAGTGTAAGGAAATCTTCTCAACAAATGGAAAAACATATAAGTGATCAATGATGAGAATCTAAACTGGGAATACTTAGTTTTCTTAATCTTTTCCAAATTCTCAATCAACTGAATTCTCAAAATCTCACACATGTCAACTTGTACTTTATCAACACAAATTAAATAGGCTACATGTATCATTCCAACTGCCATGTCATCTTCTCTTGAGTTTGCACAAAACTTAGTTGTAAGGATCTTGCATAAATATCTAACATCATCTTGTTGTATCTTACTAATTACTATTCCTCTGCCATTGTAAGATGAATTTGTGTTGTCTATAATTGTTTTTCTCATAATCTTCTCATTCAAAGGTATGGATCTAGTTTTAGATAGTCCAGTTACCTCATGAATTAGGTCAGCTATGATTTCTATCACTCTATCATCTAACCAAAACTTCCCATTGTGAATTCTACTCAAGATTATCTTAGTACATTCTTCATCATTAAAATCATATTGTAAATCATACTTAATGATCTCATTTTATTTCAAATGTTCAAACCCTACTTTCAATGACATATATTGTTTGTAAATCTTTGGATATTCTTTAATAATATCCAAAGATGTATCCCAAACTTTGGTCACTATCACTAAGAGTCTCAATCTTGCATCCCAAATAGCTTCTAACATTTTCTAGATGTAAGACTCTGTCTGGTACAGATGATAAGGCTAACTTAGGGTCTTCCTCCAAGGGTTATATTGGTTCCCTTTTGATTTTAGGTCTATTGTTATCTCTAACATTATGAATCAATAAAAAATCCATGACTTCTACAAATTCCTTAACCGATTTAAAGATCTGCTAAGTAAAATACCTCGATTTCATGATTTTAGGGCTTGCGTAGATTCAACACAAAAATCCTTCACCAAATCCTTGCAAAACTTCTTTCAATCATTGCTCTTAGATCTCCTTAGCACTTGTATTCACCTTAAAGATCAAATAATACCGATCATAACATTTTATCCTTTCAATCTCTCATAAATCTGACATTGCATTCAATTCTTTTGCTGCTTCTTTCCAAAAAGTTGTTTTTGCTAACCTGCAAAACTTAAAATTTCTTGTGATCTCGCAAAACACAATATTTTTTTATGCGCTCTTAACCATAGCATTAATACATCATATACTACATTGCATTAAATGTGCATGACTTAATTCATCATATATCAACTTCTACACTAATCTAAGTTCCTATTCTACTATATTTTTCATAAATTAAGTACTTTGAGATGGGTTAGGTAGAGATTCATTCTTACCACTTGATACTTCACCTTTCTGATTACCTTCAAAGCTAAATGTGTCTTCTTGATTTGTGGCTTTGACAAACTTCACTTATTCTTCATTACTACAACATCCTTTCTGACTGTTGCTTGCATTTTCATTTCTCCTTGCATAACTTGTAGGGTTAGGATTAGGATGAGAAACCCTATTGTTCATTTTTCAAAACCTTGTTGCATGTCCAATCTTGTTACATATCTGACAAACTATTCTATTGTTTCCATATCTTGGTCTAGACTGATTGATTTATGATATGCAATTTCTGGCAATGTGTCCAACTTTGTTGCATCTATAACATACTACTCCATTTCTCTTGTTCATATCTTCAGCAGGTCTTTTATCTGCATGGTTAGTATTTCTAAACATTCTACTACTATTATTATTTTCAAAAAAATTAGGTTTTCTACATTCAATAGCTCTATGTCCAAAACCATGACAGTTATAACAATAACCATTAAGAGGTTTAAATTTCTTACCTATGTAATCTTTCTTCATATGACCAAAAGTATTACAAGAAAAGCATCTACCTTTAAATTCTCTTTGTGTACCTTTAGGTGACTCCTCTTGCTTAGGTAGTTCTTCTTCTTTAGGTGTATCTTCATATTTATCAACTTCATTAGATTTATTTTCATCTATGCTTTCAGATACTTTCAGATTTGGTTCCTTGCTTTCTTCACTTGCTTTAGATGAGTTGAATCCAAGACTAGTTTTATCATAGAATGGTTTTCGATAAGACATTTGTTCATCAATCTTCTCACTAGTTGAATATAGTCTTTCAAGTTGCTACTTAGATTGAGTCAGTTCACTTTTCATAATTGTATTGTATTTCTCAAGTTCAGCAGACTGCAAATTGACTTTCTCAAGTTTAGATGTCACTTTACCAAGTTTAGATTTTAGCCCTTCATTTTCAAGCTTCATATTTTTATTCTCAAATTTTAGATTTGCTTCATTCTTTCTATTTCCATCTTTCAGAGTTAGCTTTAGATTTTCTATCTTCAATTCATGTTTAAGGATCTCATTCTCTTTTTCTAGGTTGTCATAACAATCTTCAATTTGAATTTTGGATTCCTTTTCTGATTTTAGATCTTCTAACTTGTTTCTCAGTTTCTCAATGAGGTTCTTTGCATCATCATATTTTCCTTTTAGAGTGTCTCTTTCTTCAGTAAGCCTATCAATATGTTCAAGAGCTTCTTCAAGATTCTTCTATAGGTGATCCATATCCATAGATCTTACTCAAGCTACTAGGCTTTCCTTGAATGGTTATTTTCCAGGTAACTAAGCTCTGATACAAATTGTTAGAAATAGGGAATACTAAGAGAGGGGGCTGAATTAGTATACTACAAAATTTTTCTTTTGCCCAATTATGGATATAACAGATTATCTTAATGCATGCATAACATAGAAAACTAAAAAACATGCATAGTAATAAAACAAATGCACTCATAACATATTATTTGTTCTTGAGGAAACCCTAGCTAAGGGAAAACCCTGGTGGGGATGGTACCCACAAAGATCCACTAATCAAAAGTATCTTGTTAAGGATGTTGACACTGTTAGGAGCTTATTACATGCACATAGTGTCTTAGTCCTAATTAAGGGACTTTAGGCCTTGTTAGAAGCCTCAACCCTGATAGGAGTTGGTAGTACAAAATAGGATTACAAGATGAGCCCACTGCCCAAACAAGTAATGTACAATATTTACTGATTACAAAATAAGTCAAGGTACATAACCTTATATTTCTTGCAACTTCGCATCAATATCTCTTCGCTACTTTTTCACTATCGCTATTACATTCATATGTGCATGCGTACTTATAATTACATCATTACATATCTTTATACAAGTTATTAAGGCTAATAACTCTTATAGTCGGCTTGTCATAAGCTTTATAAAAAACATATCTTTACCCAAGGGTTAACATCTAGGATGTCATCCCTTTATATTGATGGAATATGGATGAAGTGACTGAGAGGGGGGGGGGGGTGAATCAGTCAACCATAAAAACACTTCACAATTAATTCTTTGCAAATCCCTTAGGATATCTTAACAATGTTATCTGTTTTAGTACTCGGTAAATAGATTATAGTAAACTTGAAGATGCAGAAAGTATTAGCAATATTATCTTTAGGTATTCATCAGCACATGTATATGATTGAGGAAGAAATTAAGAACACAAGAGACACAAGATTTAACGTGGAAACCCAATATGGGAAAAACCACCAATGTATCTAGATACTGATTTTCACTTTTCTGAAGTGATGCCCGGTTAGAAGCCAACCCGGTAAAAGGTTACAAAACACATTGTTAGGTGTGACCTTGTTAGAGGATTTAAAACACCCTGCAAGGAGTGGCCTGGTAAGAGGTCTTGAAAACAATTCAATGGAATTGTCACCTTGTTAGAGGATTTACAATATGGTTGTTAAGCCAACTCGGTTAAGAGATTTAGAATTCACTGTTACAATGATAAGAAGGTAACAATGAAAAAGTGACCTGTATAATAATGCAACTGTCTTGCTGATTACAGATCTCTGTTCTGCATAATTCTGATCCTTTCTGATCGAATAAATCTCTGCTGCTCCTCAAGGATATCTGAACATCCTTCACAAATTCGCATATACCTTTCCTTCTTTTCTTCTATTTATTTTCTGCTATGTTTTTTTATTTTTCACATTTGACCTTTTATTTATATGATTTTGGATTAGTCAAATCGACATTATTTAGTATAACAGTCGGCTGAATTAAGAAAACTCTATTTGCAAAAATCCTTCAAGGGCTGATAGTGCTCGGTGACCATAACTATCTATAATCTTTCGGAGACCAAGGGAACTTGGTAAACACCGACAATCCTTTACCTTCGATAACTGACTAAACTCGGTAAACACTAACTTTTCTTCGATGATCGAGTGAACTCGGTAAACACTATCTTTTCTTTGATGACCGTCTGAAATCGGTAAACATTATCATTTCTTCAATGACCGACTGAACTCGGTAAACACTATCTTTCTTCAGCAACCGAGTGAACTCGGTAGACACTGCTTTTCTTTGATAACCGAGTGGACTCGGTAAGCACTAATATTCCTGTCTGGCAGACCGACAGAGCTCGGTAGAAACTGATTGCTGCGGACTATAACATTGTGTGACATCAAAGACAATACATAATTGAGTAGCAATTTCTTTCAGACAATTGTTTCCAACAATCTCCCTCTTTGGCATTGATGGCAACACAATATGTCATAGCATAAGAAATTTGAAAGAGTTAGCTCAGTTTGGATTCAAATCTCCCTCTGTCAGCAAATCTTCAAATCTCCCTCTGTCAGCAAACTTCCTGTATCCTAAAAATTCTTCCTTCTGACTATTGAAAATTTCTTGAAGTGATAGCAAAGACATAGCAAACACTCCCTCTTTGACCACATGCCAAAGACAATTCACATATTACCGATGAAAATTAATGTACCTCAAGTACTGATTCATATGCAATGATTCCTTTAATATGCTGCATCAACAGGTTGATTTTCAATCATGTTCAGGTTGATGCATCACTAAAACTATATTTAGTGAGCCTCGGATAGGGGAATGACCCCTAACTTACCTCTTAGATAAACAAATGCATCCTTAGGTAATGGTTTGGTAAAAATGTCTGCAATCTGTTCTTTTGTATGAATATATTCTAATCTGATTTCCTTGTCTTGCACCAATTCTCTAACAAAGTGATATTTAATAGCAATGTGCTTGGTTTTGGAATGCATCACTGGATTCTTAGAAATGTTTATTGCACTGGTATTGTCACAAAATATAACAACTGGTTCTTTGATTTCAACCTTCATACCTTCTAATAGCTGTTTAAACCAAACAATATTTGAACAGTTTACTGCAGCAGCAACATATTCTGCTTCGGCTGTGGATTGAGATGTACAATTCTGCTTTTTACTAGTCCAGGATACCAGTCTTTTTCCAAGAAAAAATGCTCCACCACTTGTGCTTTTTCTGTCATCAATGTTTCCTGCCCAATCAGCATCAGTAAACACTTTCAAGTCTAGATTGCTTCCAAATTTATACCACAAACCATACTCTTCAGTTCCTCTTAAGTATCTTAAGATTCTTTTGATTGCCATCATGTGATTTTCCTTAGGTTTTGCTGAGAATCTAGCTACTATACCGACTGCTAAGGCAATATCAGGTCTTGTATGTACTACATACTGCAATTTTCCAATCATAGATCGGTATAGGGTCTGATCAACTTCTTTTGAATCATCATTTTTGGTAAGTTTCAGTCCAGTACACATGGGTGTACCAACTGGTTTTGAATCTTCCATACCAAACTTCTTAAGTATCTCCTTAATGTATTTGGATTGAGTAATGTATATACCATTCTTGCTTTGCTGAATTTGAAGACCAACAAAGAATTTTATTAAACCAAACATAGACATTTCAAATTCTCTGTTCATTTGCTCTGAAAATTCTTTGCACTGATCCTCATTCCCTGTAAATATAGTATCATCCACAAATATTTCTGCCAATACAATTTTGTCATCCAGTCCTTCTTTAATATACAGATTACTATTATCATTAGCTCTTTTGAAATTAATCTGGACCAAATAGTTATGAAGTCTTTCATACCATGCTCTAGGAGCTTGTTTTAAACCATACGATGCTTTGTGTAACCTGTAGACCATATCCCTTTTATCTGGATCAACAAAACCTTCAGGTTGTTCAATGTAGACTTCTTCATCAAGAATTCCATTTAGAAATGCAAATTTTATATCCATCTGATATACCTTAAATCCTTTGTGTGCTGCATAAGCAAGTAGAGTTCTTACACCTTCTAATCTTGCAATAGGACCAAAAGTTTCTCCATAATCTATACCTTCTTCTTGAGAATAACCTTTACATACCAATCTAGCTTTGTTTCTAGATACTTGACCATCTTCATTCAGTTTATTTCTGAATACCCATTTTGTTCCAATTACATTCTTATCTTTAGGTCTAGGTACAAGAGTCCAAGTTTTGTTCTTTTGTATTTGTTCTAATTCTTCATTCATTGCTTCAATCCAACTTTCATTTTCCAATGCATCTTTGATATTTCTAGGTTCAAAATCAGTAAGTAGACATGTACCTTTTAGCTTGCTTCTTGTCATAGTACCATCTAATTTTTTTCCAATGATTTGATCTGGTGTATGATGTCTTCTGACATATTTGGCTAATATAGGTTCCTTGCCTCTTGAATGATTCATGCTATTGTCTTCTAGGATCTCTTCTTTAGGTTGCTCAGGCTCGGTAGATATTTGCTTGGTAACTTCAGGCTGAGACTCGGTCTAAATTTCTTCTTGTGACTCGGTTTGAACTTCTTCCTGTGACTCGGTAACTGTGCTCGGCTCGGTAGATATAGCTTCCTTATTGATAGTTGTGTCTGTCAATGTTTCAGGTTCAATGTAAACGAATCTTCTGTAGTTCTCAGGTTCCCTTTTGCTTTCTTCCTCAGTCTTTTCTGCAAACTCATCAAATTTTACATGTATACTTTCTATGATTTTGTGAGTAGATAAGTTCAGACATTTGTATGCCTTGCTTTTGCTAGAATATCCTAGGAATATTCCTTCATCACTTTTCACATCAAATTTATTTCTTCTAGATTCTTTTAAGATATAACACTTGCTACCAAATATTTTCATGTAACTTACATTAGGTTTATAGCCATACCATAATTCATAAGGAGTTTTGAATGTGTCTTTCTTCAATTGTACTCGGTTCAAGGTATGAACTGCAGTGCTGATAGCTTCCTTCCAGTACTTTATAACAATGTTCTTTTCTATCATTAGAGTCCTTGCACAATCCATAATAGATATGTTTCTTCTTTCTGCTATTCCATTCTGCTCAGCAGTTCTAGGAGCTGATACCTGTCTTTTGATTCCTCTTTCAATGCAGAAGTTGTTAAAATCATGGGAGATGAATTCACCACCTCTGTCTGATCTTAAGCATTTCAATCTTTTCCCTGTTTCTTTTTCTACTCTTGCTAAGTACCATTTGAACTTTTCAAATGCCTCTGATTTTTCTCTTAAATACATAATAGTCATCATTCTAGAATAATCATCAACGAAAAGAATAAAGAATTTATCTCCAGTATAGCTTTGTATTCCAATAGGTCCACATAAATCAGTATGCACAATTTAAAAAATTTCTTTAGACTGATAGTTCTTACTCTTGAAACTAGTTTTACTCATTTTGCCAATCTGACAATTCTTACATAGACCAGTGTCAGGTTTCTTCAAAGTAGGAATGCCTCTAACCTTCTTGAATTTGCTTATTTTTATCATGTTATCAAAATTCACATGACATAACCTTTTGTGCCATAGCCAACTTTCTTCTATTTGAGCAATAAAGCATGAATATTCATTGAGATCAAGATAAAATAAGTTACCTTTTGTTTGTTTGCCTGATCCAATGAGTTTTCCTTTTCCATCCACCAGTCTTGCTTGACCATTCATGAATTCAACCTTGAAACCAGTGTTGATTAGCTGTGCTACACTTAGAAGATTATGTTTTAGTCCTTCAACCCAATAAGCATTATCACATATGAGTTCTTTGGTTAATGAGATTCTTCCTTTTCCTTTTATACAACAAGGTTCATTGTTTCCAAATCTTACATTACCATTGTCACAGTCTTCTAGATATTCAAATTTTGTCTTGTCACCAGTCATATGGTGTGAACATCCGCTGTCTATTATCCATATATCATCTTTGCTTATATGAGAAATAAGTGCCATCTTATCTTCATCATCATCAGATTCATCTTTTATAGCAATAAAGATAATTTCTTCTTCACTATCATCAGAATCTTTAGCCATAAAACATGATTTCTTACCTTTATCCTTGTATGATTTGAAATTCTTTTTGCCATAGTACTTGTGACTTCTCTTTTCTTCTTTGACTTGCTTGTTTGGGCACCTAGCTGCAATATGTCCAATTTCTTCACATGAAAAATAGATTAAAGGAGTTTTTCCTTTATACTTACCTTTCCCTCTAGAGTACTTCTTTGCAAGTGATGCTTCTACAAATTCAAGATCACTATCAGAACTTTCTTCTGATTCTTCTTCACTTTCTGACTGAACTTCTTTAATTTTCTTGTTCTTCTTTAGTGACACCTTGGCCTCAAATGCTGATTCAATATTTTTGGAACTAGGAACATAGTTATCATAGTTGTCTAATTCAAAAGCTGTTAATCTTCCAACTAAAGCATCCAAAGTTATACTGTGGTTTGCTTCACATCTTCTTTCTTGAATAGCTGATACTCTTATTGCATAGATAGGGAGTAGTGTTCTCAGTACCTTACTTATAACAGTCTCATCTGAGATTGTTCCTCCAGAAGCTCTAATTGCACTTACACTTGCTTTGATTCTTTCAACATATTTTGCAATGTTTTCATCTTCCTTCATATTCATCTTGTCAAACTGTCCTCTTAGGCTTTCTACTTTGGCTCTTTTCACATTTGCATCACCACCATATATTTTCTTCAGTGCCACCCACATTTCATATGCAGTAGTGCAATCTTTAATATCATCAAATTCTTCATAGGTGAGAGCAGATGCAATGTCTATCATCATGGTGTTGTGAGTCTTTTTATCTGCAATGTCTTGAACAGTTAATGCGCCATTAGGAATTGTGTACTCTTCATCAATGTATTTGCATCCTGAATCACCAATGGAAGCCAGATGAAGTCGCATGAGACCTTGCCATGCTGAAAAGTTATCTTTGTTAAGCTTTGGAATTTCCCTCTTGTAAGACATCCTGATCTTTAGCTTAGGTCTTTGAAACCCTTCCTGCAAGCACCAAAAGCTCTGATACCAATTGATGGAATATGGATGAAGTGACTGAGAGGGGGGGGGGGGGGGTGAATCAGTCAACCATAAAAACACTTCACAATTAATTCTTTGCAGATCCCTTAGGATATCTTAACAATGTTATCTGTTTTAGTACTCGGTAAATAGATTATAGTAAACTTGAAGATGCAGAAAGTATTAGCAATATTATCTTTAGGTATTCATCAGCACATGTATATGATTGAGGAAGCAATTAAGAACACAAGAGACACAAGATTTAACGTGGAAACCCAATATGGGAAAAACCACCAATGTATCTAGATACTGATTTTCACTTTTCTGAAGTGATGCCCGGTTAGAAGCCAACCCGGTAAAAGGTTACAAAACACACTGTTAGGTGTGACCTTGTTAGAGGATTTAAAACACCCTGCAAGGAGTGGCCTGGTAAGAGGTCTTGAAAACAATTCAATGGAATTGTCACCTTGTTAGAGGATTTACAATATGGTTGTTAAGCCAACTCGGTTAAGAGATTTAGAATTCACTGTTACAATGATAAGAAGGTAACAATGAAAAAGTGACCTGTATAATAATGCAACTGTCTTGCTGATTACAGATCTCTGTTCTGCATAATTCTGATCCTTTCTGATCGAATAAATCTCTGCTGCTCCTCAAGGATGTCTGAACATCCTTCACAAATTCGCATATACCTTTCCTTCTTTTCTTCTGTTTATTTTCTGCTGTGTTTTTTTATTTTTCACATTTGACCTTTTATTTATATGATTTTGGATTAGTCAAATCGACATTATTTAGTATAACAGTCGGCTAAATTAAGCAAACTCTATTTGCAAAAATCCTTCAAGGGCCGACAGTGCTCGGTGACCATAACTTTCTATAATCTTTCAGAGACCGAGGGAACTCGGTAAACACCGACAATCCTTTACCTTCGATAACCGACTGAACTTGGTAAACACTAACTTTTCTTCGATGACCGAGTGAACTCGGTAAACACTATCTTTTCTTCGATGACCGACTGAACTCCGTAAACATTATCTTTTCTTCGATGACCGACTGAACTCGGTAAACACTATCTTTCTTTGGCAACCGAGTGAACTCGGTAGACACTGCTTTTCTTTGATAACCGATTGGACTCGGTAAGCACTAATATTCCTGTCTGGCAGACCGACAGAGCTCGGTAGAAACTGATTGCTGCAGACTATGACATTGTGTGACATCAAAGACAATACATAATTGAGTAGCAATTTCCTTCAGACAATTGTTTCCAACATGTTGACACTGTTAGGAGCTTATTACATGCACATAGTGTCTTAGTCCTAATTAAGGGACTTTAGGCCTTGTTAGAAGCCTCAACCCTGCTAGGAGTTGGTAGTACAAAATAGGATTACAAGATGAGCCCACTGCCCAAACAAGTAATGTACAATATTTACTGATTACAAAATAAGTCAAGGTACATAACCTTATATTGCTTACAACTTCGCATCAATATCTCTTCGCTACTTTTTCACTATCGCTATTACATTCATATGTGCATGCGTACTTATAATTACATCATTACATATCTTTATACAAGTTATTAAGGCTAATAACTCTTATAGTCGGCTTGTCATAAGCTTTATAAAAAACATATCTTTACCCAAGGGTTAACATCTAGGATGTCATCCCTTTATATTGTTAAGACATTATTTTGATAAAAAAAATAATCCCTCAACTCTTTACCAATTCTGTCTTCTCATGAACTACAACTGATTTATAACCTAATTTAAGAATCCATGATATAGTGATCACCGAGGAGCTTCTGATTAGATATGTAAGATGATTAAATCAGTATTATGTTGTCATTGATGTCAAATAAGTTTGACAATACTTATTTTGTAAGTTAATACACCAACAAATCTCAGAAAAGGAGTGAAAGAGATGAAGAACATAAAAATCTACATGAGGAAGATGTATATGATAGATGACGAGAAGGAATACATTGGGTAACTTATTTATAAGTCTATGAACTTATGATATTGACTTAAGTATGTTGCATTCATCCATGATGAACAATAGATCTGAAGACACAAAGCAGTGTTTTCGGTTAATGAAGCATTTCAGTATACACTGACAAAGCATAGTGTATACCGACCACAGTGTAAACTAAGCTTGTGTTTATCGATGCATTTCTTTGTTAACCGAGCAGTAGAAAAAGGAACTAAATGATTAGTTTAGCCGATAGGATTGATGAGCTAGAAAGTATATGATTTCGAGATAACAGATAAAGTTTGTTATGGGAATCAACGACTAACATAATTCAAGAAAGATCTGATGAATTGAATTGAAATGTGTTATTTACACATCAGCCAAGGAAGGTAAAGTGGAAAAATCAACGATGATGATTAAGCAGAAAAATCTGATGGAGGAGAAGAAAATGATTTACAAGTCTATATAAGAGACAAAGATTTTACATTGAAATGTATATTGGAGAAGAATACTATAGGATTTACACGTGAACAAGTTTTCACACACATCTGATCAAACTAGTTAAGAAGGAACCAAGCTGCAGAGTATACCAAGTGTCAGGAAGCTATTACCGAGTGACAGTAAGTCATTGAAATTGATTGAAATAGAATTAAATACTGATCAAAGGATTTGAATGAGCTTAACATTGATCTGTACATCTGCAATTGAGTTGCATTAAGACAGATCATGTACTGTTACATTTTAACCATTGTACACAATCAAATCTTTTAACCAAGTGGACTAGGAAAGTCTTTATTATGTTGCATTCATAGAATGGACATTGTTATCCTATCAACCCAATAGTGAATGTTGGTTGGACAATAACGATTAGTGTTAAATCCTCTAACAAGGTCACACCTAATAGTGTGTTTGTAACCTTTAATAGGGTTGGGTCTTCACTGACCTCACTTCTGAAGAGTGAATATTTTTGGGTTGCCTGCCCTAGGTGGTTTTTCCCTTCACAGGGTTTCCACGTTAAATATTTTATGTTATGTGTTGATTATGATATTTTTTTTGATGTCATATTTACATATTGCATATTTGATTTGATCAGTAATCATTATATGTTATTGACTGGTAATCAGTTAAAGCATAGACAGTATAAGTATTTCAAGTTACTGGGCATCAGAAGTTTGAAACAAATTTTTTCTGGATTATACATTTAGAATTGGGACACTGGATAACTGATTCCCCCCCCCCCTCAGTTATTCTAACAATTGGTATTAGAGAATTGGTTGCTTGGAATAGAGTTTTAAGGACTTCAGTAAGAAGATCCCAAAATGTATAAGAGGGAAGTGCCAAACATGAACAAATATAACTTCATAGTATGGCAAAGCAGAATGAAGTTGCACATATCTGGAATTGGGAATTCTACCCTAGACCTAATGGAGAATGGCTACATACAACCGACTATTGGTCCCCTGAAACTTGATCAACTGAGAGACAGGGATGAACACAATGTTACTATGATGGAGATTGTTGTTGCCTATACCGATGCCGAATTTGAAGATATCAAGAGCTACACAACTGCCAAAGCTATGTGGGATAAACTTGCTCAAGTTTACAGTGGAGATGTGAATGTTAAAAGAGATAGAGCTAAAATCCTAAGGGGTAGATTTGATGATATGAAGATGAAGGAAGGAGAAAACATAGTGCAATACACAAACAAACTGAAAGAGGTAGTACATGCTATTAGAGCATCTGATAGTGTTATTGACAAAGAAAAAATGGTAAGAAAGGTTCTCAGGACACTATTGTAGGTTTATGCAATAAAAATTTTTGCTATTCATGAAACAAGATCTGCTTCAAGTAATGCCCTTACTCTTGACAATCTGATTGGTAAACTTACAACCTTTGAATTGAATAACTTTGATAATAGTGTTGTACCGACTGTTGAATTTACTTTTATGACTTCTCTGAAGTTTGGTAAGTCTAGTAGTTGAAACAATAAGGATGATAGTGATAGCAATACCGATGATGAGCTTGATGAACTTGAAGCTCTTATGGCCTGAAGGTTACCTAAAGGTAAAGGAAGGTATAGAGGCAAGTTACCTTTAGCATGCTTTAATTGTAAAGAAGTTGGCCACATTGCTGCTAGATGTCCACATAAGAAAGATGATGAAAGAACCAAATACCGATCTAAAGGAAGCTATGGGAGAAGAAACAAAAGGAGCTACCGATAATCAATAGATACAATCGAGATAGTAATGACAAAGGTAAAAAGGTATGTTATATAGCTGAAGATAATGAATCTGAATCTGAATCTGATGATGATGTAGAAGTAGTATTTGTTGCTATGAAAGATGACTCAAAAGAAGAAGAAAAATATGATGAAACATCATTGATCTCTAAAGTTCATAGGAATGATACATGGATCATAGAGAGTGGTTGTACACATCACATGACTGGTGATGATGAGAAGTTTGATAAACTTGAAGAATACAATGGAGGATCAGTGAGAATGGGTAATGATGCACCCTGTATGGTAAGAGGCAAAGGTTCACTAATGATTAATGATAAGATAAAGTGTGAAAATTCTTATTAGGTAAAAGTATTGAACTATAATCTGCTAAGTGTGGCATAGCTGAACAATTCAGGCCGCTGACTTACTTTTGAGAGAAAAAGGGTAAAGATCTATGATGATAGAGGAAGACTTGTAGAAACTGGTACACAATCCAGAGGTAATCTATTTTATCTTGATATTGATTAGTCTTCTTGTTTGATAATGAAAGATGAAGATGCATGGTTGTGGCATAAAAGGTTATGTCATGTAAATTTTGATAACATGATTAAAATCAGTAGAAGGAAAAGAGTTAGAGGTCTACCTAACTTGTCTAAGCCAGATCATGTTATGTGCCATGAATGTCAGAAAGGTAAGATGACTAAGTCTAGTTTCAAAAGAAAAGACTATTCAACAAAGAAGATACTTGAGTTGGTTCATACCGACCTTTTTGGTCCTATGAGAACTCAGAGTTATTATGGTGATATATACTTTAATCTTTTTGTTGATGACTATACTAGATTGATGACTTTCATGTTCTTAAAAGAAAAATCTGAGGCATTCAAGATGTTTAAATGGTATAAGGCAAAAGTGGAAAAAGAAACAAGTAAAGAAATAAAATGCTTAAGATCTGATAGAGGAGGTGAATTTATCTCTGACGAATTTACTAATTTCTGTAATGAGCATGGTATTAAAAGATAGGTCTCAGCACCGAGGACACCTCAGCAGAATAGCATTGTTGAAAGAAGGAATAGGTTAATAGTTGACTATGCTAGGACACTAATGCTACAAAAGAATGTTGCTTAGACATATTGGAGGGAAGCTATCAGTATAGTTGTTTATGTACTTAATCGAGTTCAATTGAAGAAAGACACCAACAAGACACCCTATGAGTTATGGTTTGGACACAAATGGATAGTAAGTTATTTTAGAATTTTTGGAAGTAAATGTTTTATTCTGAAGGATGAAAGGAATGAAAAATTTGACTCAAAAGGTGATGAAGGGATATTCTTAGGATATTCTACTAAAAGCAAAGCATATAAGTGTCTGAATAAAACTACTAATAAAATGATAGAGTACTAATGTTCTGGTACATGAGTTTGATGAAAAAAATGTAAAAGAAAGGAGAAAGGAACCGGAAGACTATGGTAGATTCACTTACATTGAACAACTTGAGTATATACTGACACAACAAATAGTGTTAACCGGTCAGCAGGAAAACCCTATTGAGGAACAAGAAGGACAAATTGAAGAGTAGGATGGAGCTACCGAGCAAATAAATGAATCTACCCAGGATGAACAAGAAAGAAGAGATTGAGTATTGGCTATATTTGTTAGAAGACATCATCATAAAACACAAATTATTGGAGACATACAAGCTGGCATGATGACAAGGAGCAAAGAAAGACAAGGTACATGTCTAGTTTGTGAATATGAACAAAAAAATGTGAAAGTTGCATTGGAGAATGAGGAATGGATTAATGAAATGAAAGAAGAAATAGAGAAAATTGAGAAGAACAAAACCTAGAGTTTAGTACCCTGACCTAAAGATAAAAATATTATTAGTACTAAATGGATTTTCAAGAACAAACTGAATGAGAATGGAGAAGTGACGAGAAATAAAGTTAGATTGGTATGCAAGGGATATGCACAGGAAGAAGCCATTGACTATGGTGAAACATTTGTACCTGTTGCTATATAAGGAGTTAGAATGTTACTTGCATATGTTGCACACAAGAAATTTAACGTATATCAAATGGATGTGAAGTCAGCATTTCTAAATGGAATACTAGAAGAAGAGGTCTACATAGAACAACTAGAAGGGTTTGTTGATCCAAATAACTGAGACATGGTATGTAGACTACATAAAGATTTATATGGTTTGAAGCAAGCACCAAGAGCCTGGTATGAGAGGCTGCATACTTACTTGTTAAGTATTGGATTTGTAAGAACTAGTGAAAACAACAATTTATATATGAAAGGAGATATTGATGATACTATTCTTATTGCTGAAATATTTGTGGATGATATTATTTTTGGAGGCCAAGATCATTTATGTAAAGCCTTTGCTGATGAAATGAGAAAAGAGTTTGAAATGTCTATGTTTAGAGAGATTAAATTCTTTCTAGGACTACAAGTGATTTAGCAGAGGGATGGGATATTCATCACACAATCTAAATACATAAAGGAAGTCTTGAAGACATTTTTCATGGAAGATGCTAAACCTGTGGGAACATCGATGGCTACTAGATGTAAACTGAAAAAGGAAGATGAAACTATAGAGGTAAACCAAACACTGTACCGATCAATGATTGGTAAGTTAATGTAAGTAGTTGACAGTAGACCAGATATAGCACATGCTATGGGAATTGTTGCTAGATTTAATGCTAACCCTAGAGAATCACACATGGTTGCTACTAAAAGAATTTTGAGATACCTGAAAAAGAAAGAAGATTATGGACTGTGGTATCCTAAGGAAGGCAAATTTGAACTGAAGGTATACACCGATGCTAATTGGGCTGGAAATGAGGATGACAGGAAAAACACCACCAGAGGAGCATTCTTCTTTGGTGAAAGACTTGTTACTTGGACAAGTAAAAAGTAGGCTTGCATTTCTTAGTCTACAGTGGAAGCGGAGTATGTTGCTGTTATACACTAAGTTTGCACCCTTGTTTCAAGCTCTTGTAGTCTTGATAACCTAGTATAACATGGGAATCATCTCCAAGTGTGGGACCTATGCTAACTAAGATGAGACCTCTAGGTTCTAGGCTGGTTCCTCTTGGATAATCACCTTAATTTGCTTCTAGATAGGAAAAGTAAATATTTTGAGGGAAAGGGATAGAAGGAATGCTTGGGAAGGGAAATGACTGAAAGCAAACTACCTACTAGGTGATACACTAAAATTAGGGTATGAATTGCATTATAGAGGGATAGAATCAATGAAAGGCTTAGGTCTAGTAGATCACAACTTACTAAATAGGCTTGCATAAGTGTTTCATAGGAGGGCCTGAACATGAGACACAACCTATGACCTGTAAGCAGACATTCACTTCTACAAATTGGTGTAGGATTGAGACAAGACTGTTAGGGGGCTGAAGTATACCCACAAAAACATCTAAATTAGATCAAACACAATAAAAAACAAAATTATAGAAAGTAAGAGGGATTAGGAACCCTAAGTTGTCATTGAAAACATGCATAGACTTCAATTCATTAAGAGATGATCCAAACAAGGAAGCATGGGGACATGAAGAATTGTCACAAAATACCTCTGCAATGTTTGAATAATCAATGGGAGATTACAAATAGTAGAAGACCAGAGGGTAGAGAAGATACCACGAATAGCCTTCTGAGAAAAGATGACTTTCTTTCAAAAGTGGACTCTCTCCTTTACAAAATGTGAACTCTCTGAGCACTAAGGCTCTAAAAATATAATATATACCAACTCCACTGTACACAGGCAGGAGTCAAAACCTAATTAGGGTTACATGGATTTTACATATAATAATCAAACCCTAACTACCTTTCCAGCACAATTACATTATGTAATTCTAAAAATATCCTAGCTGATCAGATATGTCTATATCTTTGCGTGTACATCTCCTTACTGAGTCCACCTGCAGGCACAACTGACTTGATCCAACTACCTTTTTGCAACCTGAACTCACCATGAATGCTAAAATGGTACCTCACAAGGACAAGAATCGACTCATGATGGTTGTCCAGACCTTTACCATCAACCTCCCAACTGCAAATGTCCTGAAGAATTTATTCTGAGCTACCCCTGTCATTCATATCTTGTTGGATCAAACACTGGCAAAACCCTCATAGAAAGATATTTAAATTTGAAAATAAATGGTTACCAGGTTTGGTTTAAAATGTGATCATTGATCCTTTTATTTCCCAGTAGATCGAGCATCTCATACCAATTTCACAACAGTCGCGGGCCCCTTGAAAAGTCAAAAGACCACATCATCATCAGTGCCCAATAGAAAATGAGCATGTCAGAGAAGACCGACACCTCAGAAGTCAAAGGAACCTGGACCCTACATCGGACGGTGGTCGCATGATCACATGGGCTCAAAAGATTCCATGTGATCACGCAACCACCGTAGATCTTTCTTCCCTACCATTTTTCTAAGATACTCGGCCCTACTGACAGATTTCCACATCACTAGCTCATGACCAATCAAAAGCTTTACACATCAGCCCATCTAATAATGCGTACCCATGACCTTCTTTATCTTCATCAAATGGTTGTCATTATACCACAACTTAAATAGCATGCATCTTACCTTAGCGGTATAACGACGATCGTCGATCCTACTCTAAACTAAATCCTTTGAGGAAGCCGACCCCACTAACAAACTTTCACCTATTCAAAACCCTAGCCAATGAGGAGCGAGCATATTAGAAAAGAGGACCCACTGTCAGAGCCGTGGCAATAAAGAAGCATCAATGGCTATCGCATGATTGCAAGGGTAAGGAATATTCCTTGTGAACATGTGACAACTATCAGATCCTTGAGGAAAGACAACCATCGGGCCCCGCTGACACCTCTCCATGTCACCAAACCCATGGCCAACCAGAAGTAGACACCTTAGACTACATGGCAATGGACCCATTGATAGCAGCATTGTATTGGAAGGAAGATTGATGGCCATCGTTACACCACGTGCTTAAATAGGCAACATCTTTCCTTAGTGGTGTAGCAACAACCACAGGATTTTTCTGAGGTTTAACCTTTGCAAAAAAAGAATGGGCTTGCTGATATAGGTGTCATCATGTTGCATGATCGCAAGGGCTCAAAAGATTCCTTGTGAACATGCGAAAACCACAAGTTTCAAAGGGAAGGTCGGGAGGAAATATTTATCAAAAACTTAGGCTTTGGTAGGAAAAATTAAAAGGGATCCTGCCCAACAACCTAGAGACTTAACACATGAAGGTGGTCAAATTTTTAGCACATGTGTTTTAAAGATTTAAGTGGCCTGAAAAGGTAATGAAGAATTAGAATCGGCCAAAGGGGTTTTTAGGGTTTTGTAGCAAGGGCTATATTTTCAAATGTACTTGGAGGCCAAAGGGTTTAAAACATTTGTAGAGACCAGAAGACAAGGCAAAAGCTCATAAAATTTTTTGATGGTGTTCAACAGGGTAAAATGAAGCTTTAGCTCAACTTGTGACCAAAATGCATAGAATAGGGAATTTTGGGTAATAGTTGCTGTTGCAACTAATTGTTCAAACATTGCATATATTAAGCAAGTATTGGAAGGAATGAATGAGGTAATCACTGAGCCAATGATTATATACTGTGATAATACAAGTTCTATTAACATTTCAAAGAATCTAGTGATGCATTCTAAGACAAAGCACATATCTATTAAGTATCATTACTTAAGAGAACAAGTACAGGAGAAGCAAGTGAAGTTTGAATTTGTTACATCTAAAGAACAACTTGCATATATCTTTACAAAGCCTCTACCAAAGGACACATTTGAATATTTGAGGACAAGACTAGGGGTTCATCCCCTATCTACCAGTCACTAATGTGATTCAAATGTTGCATCAGCCTAATCTTATCAAAAGATCATTCATGTTGATGCATCATAGTTCACACTTTGGATCATGTCTAAGGCTGTGAAAAGTTTGGAGAACTGGAACTGATTGGCATATCAGTATACAGAGATACAAAGACTGCAATGAACAATAGAGAGTTACATGGCTAATACATAATTGTTTGTTTATTTGTTTCCTTTGGCATTGTTTTCAAAGGGAGAGATAAACAAATATGAAATACATAATGAGATATCTATCTAAGGGAGTTGAACATTGAAGATCAATTATAGAGAACAGAAATATGATAATGCTATTTAGTAACATAGTGATTAAATATATTAAGCCAAGAGAGAGCTTGCACAACATTTGTTCACAAGTTGTAGAATACATGTTTGGTATGTGTATGGTATATTTCATATTAATTGAGTTGCCATCAATGCCAAAGGGAGAGATTGATGAACTACAACTGATTTAGAACCTGATTGAAGGATTTTTGATATAGTGATCACCAAGGAGCTTCTGATAAGATATGTAAGATGATTAAATCAGTATTATGTTGTCATTGATGTCAACTAAGTTTGACAGTACTTATTTTGTAAGTTACTATACCGACAAATCTAGGAAAAGGAGTAAAAGAGATAAAGAATAGAAAAATCTACATGATGAAGATGTATATGACAGATGAGGATAAGGAATACATTGGGTAACTTATTTATAAGTCTATGACCTTATGATATTGACTTAGGTATGTTGCATTCATCTATGATGAATAATAGAGCTGAAGACACAAAGTAGTGTTGTCAGTTAATGAAGCATTTCAATATACACCGATGGAGCGTAGTGTATACCGACCATAGTGTAAACCGAGCTTGTGTTTATCAACGCATTTCTTTGTTAACCGAGTAGGAGAAAAAGGAACTAAATGATTAGTTTAGCCGATATGATTGATGAGCTAGAAAGTGTATGATTTTGAGATAACCGATAAAGTTTGTTATGGAAATCAATGGCTAACATAATTCAAGAAAGATCTAATGAATTAAATTGAAACATTTTATTTACACATTAGCCGAGGAAGGTAAATCGGCAAAATTAACGATGATGATTAAGCAGAAAAATATGATGGAGGAGAAGAAAATGATTTACAAGTCTATATAAGAGATAGATTTTACATTGAAACGTATGCTGAAGAAGAATACTATAGGATTTATGTGTGAACAAGTTTTCATGCACATTTGATCAAACTGGTTTAGAAGGAACCGAGTGTTAGGAAGCTATTACCGAGCGATATTAAGTCATTGAAATTGATTGAAACAAAATTGAATACTGATCAAAGGATTTGAATGAGCTTAGCATTGATTTGTACATTTGCAATTGAGTTGTATTAAGACAGATCACCTACTATTACATTTTAACCATTGTACATAGTCAAATCTCTTAACCGAGTGGACTAGGAAAGTCTTTATTATGTTGCATTCATAGAATGGACATTGTTACTCTATCAACCCCATAGTGAATGCTGGTTGGATGATAACGGTTAGTGTTAAATCCTCTAAAAAGGTCACACCTAATAGTGTGTTTGTAACCTTTAACAAGGTTGTGTCTTCACCGACCTCACTTCAGAAGAGTGAATATTTTTGGGTTGTCAGTCCCAAGTGGTTTTTCCCTTCATAGGGTTTCCACGTTAAATATTTTGTGTTATGTGTTGATTATGATATTTGTTTTGATGTCATATTTACATATTACATATTTGATTTGATCGGTAATCATTATATGTTATTGAGTGGTAATCGGTAAAAGCACAGACAGTATAAGTATTTCAAGTTACTGAGCATCAAAAGTTTGAAGCAATTTTTTTTTGGATTATACATTTAGAATTGGGACACTGGATAACTGATTCCCCCCCCCCCTTAGTTATTCTAACATCTTCATATTCTATCATGTCGGCTTAACACTGTCTCCAGTAAAACTGTCATAACTTCTTCCGTACATGTCGTACTAACTTGTGCTTTCAGGTGAGTCTTCTATAGTCATGATAGTATCTATGTTCAAGTGTGTAAGCACTAAACTTACTCTAATCAACATCACTAACCAAAACTATCTTTGGGTACACTGGCAAAAAAAAATGTCTCATACATAGACAATTTTGCATTGCGCTCTATCATACTTGCTCTCTATCCTATGCGATCTTCATGTAGATCATTGTTGGAAATATTCAGGAATTAACCGAGTTACTGAGAGGGGAGGGGTGAATCAGTAACTCCAAATTTTCTTCTAATTACAGATGTATTAACATGTGATTTACTTTAACCTTTTGCATACAGAAAGCATGAAACTTAAAAGCATTCACAATAATGACACATAGATTTGGTTACCCAGAAACCTTCCAAAAGAAAGTAAAACTGGGGTGGGGATGAAACCCACAAAGCTTTAATACTGCAGAATAAAGTTGGCCGGTTAAGGCTTACAATTTGATCACTTCTGATGATCTGCCCTGTTAGGAGCAATAAGGATTGCTAAATCCACCCTGTTAAAGGATTTACAAACATACAATGAAGTATGCACTTGGTAAAGAGATTTTACAAAAGACTGTTAAGTCTACCCGGTTAAAGGATTTAGTACTGATTCACCTGTTAGAATGAAATAGTAGATCTCTGGCTTTGCAACTGGATTGCTGATTGAGATTCGCTGATGTACTGATCACCTTCTGTGATGAATTTGTCTTTGCTGTTCCTTATACTTCTGAAGCCTTCTGTAATTCGCTTATCTCTGCCTTTCTTTTTCTTTCACATATGTTTCATCATTCATACATCTTTTCATTTTTACAACATTGTTTATATACAAGTCTTAAATAATTAATTACAATTACAATTACACAGTCGGCTTGACAAATAAACATAAGTGCTACTAAGTCGGCCCAAGTATGGTTACACGGTTCTTGCAAACTGACTCGGTGACTTTCTGATACTCGGCGTCCACTGCATTACTCGGCATCATCATGCACTCGGTAGAAGTGAAGGCACGGTTCATACTAATCACTCGGTAGGTTTTGAACTCGGTAAATACTGGTGACTCGGTAGACATGATGTTACTTGATTTACATTGTCCTGTTCGGTTTGTACTAACTTCCTCGGTTTGCACTGTTTGCTCGGTTTGCACGGTTTGCTCGGCTTGCACTATTTGCTCGGTTTGCACTGTCTGCTCAGTTTGCACTGTCTTATTGGTTTGCACTGTCTGCTTGGTTTGCACTGTCTGCTCAGTTTGCACTGTCTGCTTGGTTTGCACTGTTTTCTCGGTTTGCACTGTCTGCTCGGTTTGCACTGTCTGCTCGATTTGCACTGTCTGCTCAGTTTGCACTGTTTTCTCAGTTTGCACTGTTTGCTCGGTTTGCACTGTCTCCTCGGTTTGCACTATTTGCTCGGTTTGCACTGTGAACGCAAATAAGTGTTGTCACTAATGGCAATTCTGCTTAATGCCAACAGATCATATGTTGCCATAATGACAACATCTAAGTATCTAACTTAGCCAAATTTCCAACATCTCTGATGTCAATAACTAAAATGAAAGAACAAAATTATTATGTAGTTATTAAGATTACATATATTTTTTACAACCCTAGGTATGTGCAGGATCATGGTATGCCAAACTAGGCCCTTAAGTGGTGTTACCTACAGATTTTGTGTAATTATTGTAGGCTTCCTTTCCCAAAATCACCCTATAATTTTATAAGGTGTTATTTATTTTTGTTTACCTTTGCACAAACACCTTGTCAGTTGAACTTGAACCATCAAACTCAAGTAGTTCAATGTTCAACATTCAATAACATTTGTCGGTATGGTTTCATTTTCATTGGCAAGTCTAATGGCATTTCCACTTTGCATCACGCGCTTATCTCTTGAACTATGAATATTGAACTAAGTTTGGTTCAAACTTCCGAGTTCAATGGTCTTTATTGTCTCGCAAAGCTCTTCACTATTTTCCTTTATGGCTTAAATTTTTCCCTTTTATTTTGATTAAATCATACCGATGAAAAGTCCCTTGTCATGTATGTTGAACTTGAATTGTGAACTCTCATAATTCTAGGTTCGGAGTTCAATGTTGGCTAGTAATTTGAAAAAAGTAAAAATGACATGACATATGTGATAGCTGGCACTTCATTATGTTATCCGCGCGTGTTGAAAGTGTGTGATTAATTGATGTGACTTTAAATTGTCATTTCAAGTAAGGGAAAAGTACAGTAATTAATGATACATATGTCGTGAGACATTCAATAATCATTAATTCAAAAGTTGTGAGCTATTAATTCATCTTGTGCTGAATCTCTCAGAGATTTGTAAACTACTTGCGATAAATATCAAGAGTCCAGCCATATTTTCTCATAATGCTAAGAAGATTTCATGCTGCAGCTATCAGGGAAGGTATTCTCCTCTTGTCTCAGAGCTCTGTCATTCGCATAAAACTAGGTGAGCCCTTTTGCTAGCTTCATCCTTCATTGCAGTATTATTTTAAGATGCATTTCTATGTCAGCTTGCTATTTTCTCCTGTTAAAATTTCTAAATTTGAAAGCCTAAGATGAAGGACCCCGTGCCCAATTTTGGAAATACTTCCCCGTTATTATGTTCCTTGCCCAATTGTGAAGATACCCATATCAAAATCGGAGCTCTTAAAGATATTATAGCCTGCATTAAGGAACCTATCCTAGGCTCCATGCTAGACAAAGCTATCCAAAGTGGCTTAACTGATGCAGCCGCATTTCCTATAGTAGCTCCTTGTCATGAATTAATTGTGAAATTTTCTAGGAGATATAGTTTTGAGGAGAAATGCATAAGGAAAATTGATGGGAGCCCACTTGTTTTCATAACTAGGGAGGTAGTGCAAAAAGCCCTAGGAATCCCAGAGAAAGACCCATATGAGGGTTGGAATATGCCTTCTTCTTATTCAGTTTTTGCTACTAAGAGACAAGTGTACAGAAATGAGATCACTCAGTATTGGCTCCAGAAGGCTCAGAAAGGAGGGTCTCGGCTTCCAAAGCCATTGACTATAGATCATTTTAAACTTAGGGTGGCAAACTTGGTTATCATGTTGAATAGGATTAAGGGAAACCAACATGCATATTACTGGCATGATTGGATGTATTTTTATATTCAAGTGACTTTGGGTGGAAAATGACACATAGATTGGGCTGAGATAATAGCAAATGAACTCAACCACCAATTGGCTAATTTCCTTACCGGTAGTGGCTTTTATATGTCCTCGTATTTGTTCTATATTTTAGCCTGCACCCGTGAATGGAAGGGTTTATTCCATGAACAACCTGTTCCCAATATGAAAATCTATGATTGTTACCCTCACCTTCAGAAGGAATTTTATATGGTCAATTTCCTTAAAGTAAATGGTGTGTTTTTTAGGAAATTGACACATGAGCTCCAGGGGAATACTGACCAACGAATATCTGAGGAGGCCAAGTCTTTTGTGAATATTTATGGAAGTTTCTTCATTCAATTCAGGAGATTTACATACTTGAGAGTGGGTGGTTTTGAAGGAGAACCATTTAAATTACCCCGTTATGCTTTTGACAGCTTGGTAATTGCTGAGGTGTCCCATCAATTAGCTTACGTGCACAAAGGAGTCAAGGAGAGAAAAGGTAGAGCTAAGTCTTGTTTCCCAGTTGAATTGGGATATTTTACCTGTAAAACATCTTCTGATGCACTAAACCTAGAGCATGAACTTAGAAAGTTGAATATGAAAACATTTGCATTGATGAAAGACTTCGATAGTAGAGGTTTTGCAGTTAAACACTTCAGTTTTCCTTCTGAGTTTTATTATATCTCACAAATGGAAGATTACTGGGAAGGTTGCGATAATGATTTCGAAGTGCAGAGAAGAATGTGGTCTAGATTCACTCTAGGGAAAATTATTGCATTAAATATTTAGGTTGATGTTTATACCATAGATAAAGATGATGGTACTGAAATCATTGATGACCAGTTTGAAACTAGGGTCAGAGGCACTCCACTTCCTGAAATTGATTGGAGTGTTGAGGAGAGGGAAAGTTTAACAATTAAGACTCTCAGTGTAGTAAAAAGAACTGAGAAATGGATTAATAGTAAAAGACCCCCTCCTTCAAAAAGACATAATCCTAGAAGAGCTACTCATGCTAAAAATGCTACTGATAAACCCATGACCACTGCTGATAAAGTTGTTTCCTTTGCAGGTACTAGGTCCAAGAAAAGTTCCCCTATTATTTCAGCAATTAAAGTTACTCCTATTTCCTCATCAATAGGGAGGACCCCAAGAAGGAAGGTTAACAAGGAAGCCGACGAGGTTGTGAAGGACAGTGAAGTAATAGACCTTGAAGGTATGGATTCCCACATGCTGAGAAAGTTGATTTGAGTAATGTTGAGGAGGAAATGATGACCCCGACACATGCTAAGACAGCTTCAGAAAAGCTTCCGGCAAGTATAACAAATGATGCTTTGCAGACACCCTCCCCAGCCCTTAGTTGGTTAGGGACTTCTATTTCAAATAAGAAACAGAATGTTTTACCAATTACTCTTCCTGTGGAAGACATGGTGAGAAAATGTTTGGGGGCTTCTATGAAACCCAAAAGAATCAAGATGGAGTCCATGATTGAAGTAGATGAAAAGACTGGGAGATGGGCAGTGGAAAGGGCTTTGCCCAAGACTGACAAGAATGTTTCAGAGGCTACAGTTGATGACTATATCATAGAGAAAATAGATCTTGGGATTGCTAGTAGGGCTGCAGATGCTAAACACTTAGAAACTTCCACAAGGAAGATTTTGCACAGGACTTTCAAAGATGAGAAGGATAAAAAAGATTTGAAGGCAACAATACAGAGACTGTCAGAATTCATTCAAGCTATTCAAGAACCTAACCCACTTCCCCTTACTCAAGTTCCTCATACTTTTGACCCCCGCTCACCTGAAGTTTGTAAAACATTGGATCAAATTCAGTGGAATAAAATGATTGCTGAAGTCTTCAACAAATGGATTGTGAGCATGATACAGTGAGGGGGAAATTATGTCACTCCACTAATTGAAACTCACGGGAATGTCACACAGGTTATTTCAGAACTGCTAGCTGAATTATCAGAGTGGAGGAAAGAGAGGAAGAAATGGGGCAGCATTGCTGATCAACTTACAGAGATTAGCTATTATGGCATGATGACATTTCTTGCAGAAAAACCAGTTTCAGGTTTAAATGAAGAGGTCCTGTACATTGATGTGAAAAGTATAGAATGGAGTAATTCAATCATCAAGGATAGATGTGATGGAGAGACCCATCTCCTAACTGATTTAAAAGGCCTTATTGATATCATGCAAAAAAACATGAAATGTTTAAACATTGTATTGATTGATGAAGAAACTCAGAACATGAAGAAGGCAGACAAAATAACTCAAGAATGGGAAGCGGGGATAGCTATGATCAGAGATAGTAAAGAACTAACAACAGAAGATCTAACTTCCGTGGTGAATACTGAAGCTATGCTCATTGCTTGTGTGGATCACCTGGAGTCTCACAAGGCAAGTCTAGGACAAATTTGCAAAGACAGGAAGGTACTTGCACATCGAATCACCCTCGTCAGTTTGCCATATCATGCCATGATTATTGGTGCATCTATGGCACATGAGGAGTGGAAGCAAGCACGCGCATCTAGGGCCTCACCGAACTGAACCTTGATCATCCAGCTCAGCCGAAGATAATAGATTTCCTTGGAAATCATTTTCTTAGGGTGTTAGCTTTCAGTTCCTTTCCAGTTTTCATGCAAAGTAGTTATGTTTTATCCGAAACTCTAGGAGTTTCATTGACATTCATAATTTTTGATAAGTTGTACGAGATGGCTATATAAGGCCAGGAAAAACTTTTGAAAGGAGTTAGTTAGTTGTTGAAGAAAGTAATAGAATAGTATAGCTTAGAGTTAAAGTTTCCTACAAAAACTTGATTTGAAAAGACTTTTCTACCAGTGAATGAAAAAACTTATTTGATATAAATATGTTGGTTTATGTTTATGAGTGGGCTTATATTGGAGTATTATTTAGTGGATGAAATCTTTTCTTGAATTAAGTTGTGTTATTTTATTTTGTTAATCAAAGTTAAATAAAAGTTTAAAGCTATGGTTTTTATTAGTTCAAACCTGTGAGCTTTATAGTGATATCTTGATCATAAGTGATCAAATCATATTGATGAAAGATTGCTCATAGCCTTAGTAACTTTCTGGTTAAAAGTTAAATATTTGTAGTAATGCATGGTTTGGTAAAATATATTCATTGAAGATATTACTGGGAGCTGTACCACAATTTAGAGAATTAAACATTTGAAGTTTAATTCATTTGTTAGTAAAGATTTGGAATTTCGTAAAGGGTGATAGAGCAAATTAAGATCGAGAATAGAAAAGACAAATTTATTTACTAACAAGTGGCAAAGGAAATTTAGAAAATCAGGTTTAGGCAAATTGACATAAAAATTTGAACAAGTTATAAATTTTATATTAAAAACATGTAAGAAGAGAATCTAGGTAGAAAATTGAATTTAGTTTCTAAGATACTAGGCCTTTTTTGAAAAACAATTATTCTATATGTTAAAAATTTTAAATTTCAATGTAGTAGTATGCAAATTTCAGGAAAAAAATAAGTAGGTGTATCTCTGACCACCTCAAATGATAAATTTTTTTTACAAGATTCAAGATATAAGTAGTAGACTCATGTTTAGATGTGAAACATATTTTTTTGTAATTTTTTTTCATGCAAATAATTAAATATGATTTTTCTTCTACAACTTTTTGAAAAAACTCCCATGTCTGACCATGTTAACTTAGTCTAAACTTTATTAAATTGAAAACCTTTTTTATTTTTCTTGTAGTAGGCGAAGCATAGAATATGACACATATTTTGGATTTTAATAATGTTATACAGTTTCAAGGTTATAGCTATTTTTCAGTAAGTCTATCAACTAGGACTAGAAAGATAACAAGTAGGTGTATGTTTGACCACATTAAACAAAAACAAATGATAATATTTTTTTATAATATTGTAGATAAAAGTAGTAGACTCGTGTCCGTATGTGATGTATATATTTTTGTATTTTGTTTTCTAAGTAAATAATTAATTATGATTTTTTTGCTACAAATTTTCCTGAATATAAAAACTCTCATGTTTGACCACCTTAACTTAGTCTAAACTTCATCTAATTAAAAGAATTGTTTATTATTATTGTATTAGGTGAAGCACAAAATGTGATGTATATTTCAGATATTAAAAATGTTATATTGTTTAAAATTTATAGTTATTTTTCAAACAGTCTATCAATCAGGACTTCTTTTTCACATCACCATTTTTTGGCATACCATGATCCTGCACATACCCCCTACTAATGAATAAA
Organism: Chamaecyparis obtusa; assembly: GCA_027943335.1. Classification (NCBI taxonomy): domain Eukaryota; kingdom Viridiplantae; phylum Streptophyta; class Pinopsida; order Cupressales; family Cupressaceae; genus Chamaecyparis; species Chamaecyparis obtusa. The sequence continues at coordinate 594,215 of BSBK01007630.1, read as the reverse complement.
TGATACCTCTGTGAAGGTTCCACCACATCCTTTAGTGTGCAGTGTCGATGTCAAAGCTCCAACATTCAACTAGTGCACATGTACATGGAAATTTATAAGACAACCATTCATATAAGAATGTACTACTGACATCTTAATTATAATACATTATTACATGTATATACCTGTGGACTCAATGATGATGTCACAAAGCCAGCTAAAAGAATGTGATCACCACAATGAAGACTTTGCCTTTGTATTTTGATCATAATTTGTCTAGTAATTTTTTTATTCATTCATTTATTAATTAAACATAGTCAAGTAAATCAAATTAACATGCAAATAAAGATACCTCAAGGAAAGTGGCATGATGCCCTTTGCTATCTGTTGTGAATATTAATGGTCCACTAGTGAACTAATGCACATGCAAAATAAGTTATGATATAATCATTCATATAATTAAATAATAATCAAATATATTAATTAAAATGTTTTATTCGATACATACTTGTGGACTTGACGATGATGTGTATAAGGGGGCAAGAGGATCATTGCCACTACCACCACCATTGACACTCTTGTCTTGAATTTTGATCATAATCAATAGATACTAAATTAATTAGTTATTTTTTTATAAATGAAATATGATCACAAAAATTTAATGAGCTTGGAAATATTTACCCATGTGTCAATGCCAAATGTCATATTTATAAAATCATCAGTCATCATTCCATGATCCTCCTCCTTGCTCTCGATAGTACAAAATGTGCAAAAAGATCTACATGACCGAAAAATATGTCCCCTCAAAGATTTACCATAGTCACCCTCAACTAAAGGAGTGGCATACTGAATGAGAGTCTATGTCAGAGAACTAATTGTTCCTAGTGTGTCCAACTCTACATGTTCCTACACAACGGAAGGAATACTAACATGATCCAAATGTGGCTTGCCAATAGGAATGCTAGGTGCATTAGGGTCATGATGTTCCCCCATTCTATCAAATGATGACCCCCTTCCTCTACCCTAAGAATCTATAAAGTCAAAATAATTTGGCACCTCCTTGAGTACAAACTCGCAATAGAGTTTCCTTAAGAAATATATAGGAACCTCATGATTATTACAGGTAGGGGAATCAAAGACTATCCACCATCTCTCCCAAAATTTATTTTTAATGTCTTTATTCAAGCACCAATGAATTGGTAACCTCCTTGTTGTAGTTCTAAGAGTATGAGTGTCCCTTGGTTTTTTAAAGAGTTTGCAAATGTTATCTTTTGTGATTTTTTTTTCTTTTTTATGTCCTCATATGATAATTTATTTGCATAATATTATTTTTATTCTTCTTTTTTATCATGTCATAAATTAAGTTACCCACTAACTGAGCCTACATGGGTCAAGATTGATTTTAATGATTTTGCAAGTCTTTCCCTTCTAGGATTTATAGCAATAGAATCTCTTAACCTCCTAATTAAATATTCTAATTCTTTTTTCCCTCTTTCAATTTCGTTCATCAAATTTTCTTGTGTTCCAGGAGGAGGTTTCTTGATTGGTGGAAGCGGGTGAGGTTCATTTTCTTGGTTATTTTCTTCATTCATTTCTTCATGAGGAGATGGAGGGGTTGGTTGAGGGTTTTGTTCAGGGAGATCATTTCTTCTTGGAAATTAAAAAAACTAGATTTTAAAATCTTAATTACACATTACATCTAAGAAAATAAATTTTAACAAAATAAATTGCTTCAAAACTGAAATTTCAATACAAATAAGAGGCATGGTTTGTAAAAACACTTACCTCTTCTTCCAGATCGAGCTTGACAATGTCGTGGAGACATTCTTTATGCAAATTGATGGATGAATGAAATGAAATGGATTGAACAAGCAAAAGGATTTTGCGTATGCACTTGGGAAGCCCTCTTTTTCTGAAAGCGTGGGTTTGTGGAAAGAAATATGGTCTTTCCCAAATGCAAAAAACACTTTATGGTTTTTTTCAAAGCATCTTTAGTGCGTACACACTATGGTCTATGGGGGCCTAAAAAGCAAGTGGCACCATTTTGGTCCCCCATCTTTGTGTATATACCCTTAAGTCCACATAGACCTGTAGGAGTACCAAGACCATAGGTAACTTCTAGGTTGTATTCTTATTCTTAAATGGTGGACCGAGGTTACATAGTGGCCAGGGAGGATCGCAATATGCAGGTTGTGTGATGACACTCACCTAGATGGTATACTAGAAACCTAAGCTATGTGTATAGTATGATTATATCTTGTTATGTCTTTTCTTTTTCTTTCAAGTTATTATTTTTTAAAGCCTTAGGTTTCTTTAGGCCTTGTGAGTATCTTGGTTCTATCTCCTAGCACGAGGGGTGGAACTTCTCTAAGTTTCACATGGTTGGGTGGTAAATATCTTTCAAGCTACTAGTTGTGGTTCATGGCCTGGATGTGTTTCAGATTTCTTGCAATGATAAATATTTCTCAATTTATATTATGTACTATTGTAATGTAAGATGTAAAAGATATATTTTTAAGCCTTCATGCCATTTGATGTAATGTTAAATGTTATCCTAGATTTAAATGCATATTGTTGACAGTTTGTTGGTTAGCCTATGAGATGGACATGGATATAAAAATAAATGCAAAAATATTTTAATTGGGACCAAATTAGGAGACTTCATCTTGGGTTGGAGTCTCTATGATTTTATTTTCTTATAGTTTCTTTGTAAAAGTTGGGAAATTAGGCCTATTTAGAGGGTTGCAGGGTACTAGTCCAGGGTGTTGTTCTAAAGGAGTGATATTTAAGTATGACAAATGTTAAATAAACCCCAAAATGGTGTCTAAGAATGTAATTATTTTGGCATGTACTTTGGAGAAGTTTAGAGTAAAATTCATAATATTTGATTGATAGGGATACTAGGATTAAGCCTAGATAGCACCCAAGTATGAGATAGTTATTGAACTAGTGGTTTGGATGAACAAAGTAAATTGAATAAAGTTGGATAGGTTATGTTGAGACCATAAAAGCTATTGGAATGTAAGTTGATAGAGTTGGGAGTCAGGTTTGTGTACTTGGGTGGAGCATTGTGAAGGAGAACAACTAGCAAACCTCATAGGTTGAAAGACATAGTTGATTTCAGTCCATTTAATTATTGATTGATTCTTGAGTTTCGGATAGATACATTTGCATCAATAGGTCAAAATTTTGGCTCATTGAGTTATTGTTTAAAGAATGTTGGCATGAATTATTTTGATTCCTACTTAGACACATGAACTCCATTCCACATCATCCCATATGGGAAGATAAAATCCATTTTGGAGTGGTGTATTTTTATGATTGAGGAGGCATGACCAATAATAAAATTCCCAACAAACTTCTACAATGAAGAGGATGATATTTTTTTTCTTTTGTGCATTTAAAGGACCTTTTTTTCTTATATTGTATATTTCATGTAGTTAGTATAAATATGGCACTTATACATGATCATAAGCTTGTTTATCCTTTGTGTTTATAAAAGGTAATTATAGGCTATTTTGAAAGGATTTGAAGTCTAAGTTTAAGAAGTCATGTCCAATCTTGTATAGGGTTTTATCTTAATGTAATAGCATAAATTATTGGCATTGAATATGATATATTACATAGAAAATATCTTATTAGAATGAACATCAAACTTTGAATTATCTATATTAGTTGTTTACTCATGTTGGACCCAAATATTTTAAAATTAATAAAAAATATTTTTTAATTTAAATCCCCATGTTATTTTAATGGCATGTATTTTTATTTCTACATCTTTTCAAGAAATTTAAGGTAACATATAAGGATTTGAGAAGATTTCTTACAGTTTATTGATACGAACTTAAGGCTTGCTTGGTTATTACTACATATTTTCTACTAGAATATTTTCAGTGATGTCACATTTTTTTGAGCAACATGAGGTATAATATTTTTGATAGACTATGGATCTATGTTTTGGTTTACACTCCTACACAACTATAGGTATCGATTTGTTGTTTTGGAAACAAGTTTATGTATCAAGGAAGGTTGTGTATTCAATATTTTAGCTGATAATACTACATGGTGTGAAAGATGCTAGTTCTGGATGCTATGTCTAGAGATACTCTATTTCTATAGTACATGACAATTAGATCAAGTGGTCTATAATCTATTTGGTGATAAGATTTTGTCATGCAATTTTGAGGAATGATCATGGATTGGATGTGGTAAGTACATTAAAGTTAGTGGGAATTATTATTATATTTTTGATGAATTAGTAAAATAAAATGTGTAAAGCATTTTTTGGAAATAGTATTTCAAGCAATTTGGTTCTTAATCATTTTAGAAAATAGTGTGTGCAACCAACCTAATGTATGAAAAAATTGACATATATTTGACATATCCTCTTGACATTAAAAGTAGTTGATGATGAGAAAATAAGAAAAATAGTTCCTATCAAATATTGTGATGGTAATTAGATTAGATTTAGACAAACTATGTATATTTTGTATGATGGAATATGGATGAAGTGACTGAGAGGGGGGGGGGGGGGGGGTGAATCAGTCAACCATAAAACACTTCACAATTATTTCTTTCCAGATCCCTTAGGATATCTTAATGAATATTATCTGTTTTAGCACTCGGTAAATAGATTGCAGTAACTTTGAAGATGCAGAAAGTATTAGCAAAATATCTTTAGATATTCATTAGCACATGTATATGATTAAGATAGCAATTAAGAACACAAGAGACACAAGATTTAACGTGGAAACCCAATATGGGAAAAACCACCAATGTATCTAGATACTGATTTTCACTTTTCTGAAGTGATGCCTGGTTAGAAGCCAACCTGATAAAAGGTTACAAAACACACTGTTAGGTGTGACCTTGTTAGAGGATTTAATCACCCTGCTAGGAGTGGCCTGGTAAGAGGTCTTGAAAACAATTCAATGGAATTGTCACCTTGTTAGAGGATTTACAATATGGTTGTTAAACCAACTCGGTTAAGAGATTTAGAATTCACTGTTACAATGATAAAAAAAGGTAACAATGAAAATGACCTGTATAATAATGCAACTGCCTTGCTGATTACAGATCTCTGTTCTGCATAAGTGTGATCCTTCCTGATCGAATAAATCTCTGCTGCACCTCAAGGATATCTGATCATCCTTCACAATTTCGCACACACCTTTTCTGCTTTTCTTCTTTAAATCTTCTGCTATATTTCTTATTTATTTTTCACATTTGACCTTTTATTTATATGATTTTAGATTTGTCAAATTGACATTATTTAGCATAACAGTCGGCTGAATTAAACAAACTTTATTTGCAAAAATCCTTCAAGGGCCGACAGTGCTTGGTGACCATAACTTTTACAATCTTTCGGAGACCGAGGGAACTCGGTAAACACTGACAATCCTTTACCTTCGATAACCGACTGAACTCGGTAAACACTAACTTTTCTTTGACAACCGACTGAACTCGATAAACACTGAATTTCCTTTGATGACCGACTGAACTCGGTAAACACTGAATTTCCTTTGACGATCGACTGAACTCGGTAAACACTGAATTTTCTTTGATAACCGAGTGAACTCGGTAGACGCTGATTTTCTTTGATAACCGAGTGGACTCGGTAAGCACTAATTTCTTTGTCTAGCAGACCGACTGAGCTCGGTAGGAACTGATTGCTGCAGACTATGACATTGTGTGACATCAAAGACAATACATAATTTGAGTAGCAATTTCCTTCAGACAATTGTTTCCAACAATCTCCCTCTTTGGCATTGATGGAAACACAATATGTCATAGCATAAGAAATTTGAAAGAATTAGCTCGGTTCAGATTCAAATCTCCCTCTATCAGCAAACTTCCTGCTTCTTAAAAATTCTTCCTTCTGACTATTGAAAATTTCTTGAAGTAATAGCAAAGACATAGCAAACACTCCCTCTTTGACAACACATGCTAAAGACAATTCACATAATACCAGTGTAAATTAATGTACCTCAAGTACTGATTCATATGCAATGATTCCTTGAATATGCTGCATCAACAGGTTGATTTTCAATCATGTTCTGGTTGATGCATCACTAAAACTGTATTTAGTGAGCCTCAGATAGGGGAATGACCCCTAACTTACCTCTTAGATACACAAATGCATCCTTAGGTAATGGTTTGGTGAAAATGTCTGCAATCTGCTCTTTTGTATGAATATATTCTAATCTAATTTCCTTGTCCTGCACCAATTCTCTAACAAAATGATATTTAATAGCAATATGCTTGGTTTTGGAATGCATCACTGGATTCTTCAAAATGTTTATTGCACTGGCATTGTCACAAAATATAACAACTGGTTCTTTGATTTCAACCTTCATACCTTCTAATAGCTGTTTAAACCAAACAATATTTGAACAATTTACTACAGCAGCAACATATTCTGCTTCAGCTGTGGATTGAGATGTGCAATTCTACTTTTTACTAGTCCAGGATACCAGTCTTTTTCCAAGAAAAAATGCTCCACCACTTGTGCTTTTTCTGTCATCAATGTTCCCTGCCCAATCAGCATCAGTAAACACTTTTAAGTCTAGATTGCCTCCAAATTTATACCACAAACCATATTCTTCAGTTCCTCTTAAGTATCTTAAGATTCTTTTGATTGCCATCATATGATTTTCCTTAGGTTTTACTGAAAATCTAGCTACTATACCGACTGCTAAGGCAATATCAGGTCTTGTATGTACTACATATTGCAATTTTCCAATCATAGATCGGTATAGGGTCTGATCAACTTCTTTTGAATCATCATTTTTGGTAAGTTTCAGTCCAGTACACATTGGTGTACCAACTGGTTTTGAATCTTCCATACCAAATTTCTTAAGTATTTCCTTAATGTATTTTGATTGAGTAATGTATATACCGTTCCTGCTTTGCTGAATTTGAAGACCAACAAAGAATTTTATTAAACCAAACATAGACATTTCAAATTCTTTGTTCATTTTCTCTGAAAATTCTTTGCACTGATCCTCATTCCTTGTAAATATAGTATCATCTACAAATATTTCTGCCAATACAATTTTGTCATCCGGTCCTTCTTTAATATACAGATTGCTGTTATCATTTGCTCTTTTGAAATTAATCTGAATCAAATAGTTATGGAGTCTTTCATACCATGCTCTAGGAGCTTGTTTTAAACCATACAATGCTTTGTGTAACCTGCAGACCATGTCCTTTTTATCTGGATCAACAAAACCTTCAGGTTGTTCAATGTAGACTTCTTCATCAAGAATTCCATTAAGAAATGTAGATTTTATATCCATCTGATATACCTTAAATCCTTTGTGTGCTGCATAAGCAAGTAGAGTTCTTACACCTTCTAATCTTGCAACAGGAGCAAAAGTTTCTCCATAATCTATACCTTCTTCTTGAGAATATCCTTTACATACCAATCTAGCTTTGTTTCTAGATACTTGACCATCTTCATTCAGCTTATTCCTGAATACCCATTTTGTTCCAATTACATTCTTATCTTTAGGTCTAGGTACAAGAGTCCATGTTTTGTTCTTTTGTATTTGTTCTAATTCTTCATTCATTGCTTCAATCCAACTTTCATTTTCCAATGCATCTTTGATATTTCTAGGTTCAAAATCAGTAAGCAGACATGTAATTTTTAGCTTGCTTCTTGTCATAGTACCATCTGATTTGTTTCCAATAATTTGATCTGGTGTATGATGTCTTCTGACATATTTGGCTAGTATAGGTTCCTTGCTTTTTGAATGATTCATGTTGTTGTCTTCTAGGATCTCTTCTTCAGGTTGCTCGGGCTTGGTAGATATTTGCTCGGTAACTTCAGGCTGAGACTCGGTCTGAATTTCTTCCTGTGACTCGGTTTGAACTTCTTCCTGTGACTCAGTTTGTGACTCGGTAACTATGCTCAGCTCGGTAGATATAGTTTCCTCATTGATAGCTGTGTCTGCCAATGTTTCAGGTTCAATGTAAACAAATCTTCTGTAGTTCTCAGGTTCCCTTTTTCTTTCTTCCTCAGTCTTTTCTGCAAAATCATCAAATTTTACATGTATACTTTCTATGACTTTGTGAGTAGACAAATTCAGACATTTGTATGCCTTGCTTTTGCTAGAATATCCTAGGAATATTCCTTCATCACTTTTCACATCAAATTTATTTCTTCTGGATTCTTTTAAGATATAACACTTGCTACCAAATATTTTCATGTAACTTACATTGGGTTTATAGCCATACCATAATTCATAAGGAGTTTTGAATGTGTCTTTCTTCAATTGTACTCAGTTCAAGGTATGAACTGTAGTGCTGATAGCTTCCTTCCAGTACTTTATAGCGATGTTCTTTTCTATCATTAGAGTCCTTGCACAATCCATAATAGATCTGTTTCTTCTTTCTGCTATTCCATTCTGCTCAGGAGTTCTAGGAGCTGATACCTGCCTTTTGATTCCTTTTTCAATGCAAAAATTGTTAAAATCATGGGAGATGAATTCACCACCTCTGTCTGATCTTAAGCATTTCAATCTTTTCCCTGTTTCCTTTTCCATTCTTGCTAAGTACCATTTGAACTTTTCAAATGCTTCTGATTTTTCTCTTAAATACATAACAGTCATCATTCTAGAATAATCATCAACGAAAAGAATAAAGAATTTATCTCCAGTATAGCTTTGTATTCCAATAGGTCCACATAAATCAGTATGCACAATTTCCAAAATCTCTTTAGACTGATAGTTCTTACTCTTGAAACTAGTTTTACTCATTTTGCCAATCTGACAATTCTTACATAGACCAGTATCAGGTTTCTTCAAAGTAGGAATGCCTCTAACCTTCTTGAATTTGCTTATTTTTATCATGTTATCAAAATTCACATGACATAACCTTTTGTGCCATAGCCAACTTTCTTCAATTTGAGCAATAAAGCATGAATATTCACTGAGATCAAGATAAAATAAGTTACCTTTTGTTTGTTTGCCTGATCCAATGAGTTTTCCTTTTTCATCCAGCAGTCTTTCTTGACCATTCATGAATTCAACCTTGAAACCAGTGTTGATTAGCTATGCTACACTTAGAAGATTATGTTTTAGTCCTTCAACCCAATAAGCATTATCACATATGAGTTCTTTGGTTAATGAGATTCTTCCCTTTCCTTTTATACAACAAGGTTCATTGTTTCCAAATCTTACATTGCCACTATCACAGTCTTCTAGATATTCAAATTTTGTCTTGTCACCAGTCATGTGGTGTGAACATCCACTGTCTATTATCCATATATCATCTTTTCTTATATGAGAAATAAGTGCCATCTTATCTTCATCATCATCAGATTCATCTTTTATAGCAATAAAGACAATTTCTTCTTCACTATCATCAGAATCTTTAGCCATAAAATATGTTTTCTTACCTTTATCCTTGAATGATTTGAAATTCTTTTTGCCATAGTACTTGTGACTTCTCTTCTCTTCCTTGACTTGCTTGTTTGGGCACCTAGCTGCAATATGTCCAATTTCTTCACATGAAAAATAGATTAAAAGAGTTTTACCTTTATATTTACCTTTCCCTTTAGAGTACTTCTTTGCAAGTAATGCTTCTACAATTTCAAGATCACTATTAGAACTTTCTTCTGATACTTCTTCACTTTCTGACTGAACTTCTTTAATTTTCTTGTTCTTCTTTAGTGAAACCTTGGCCTCAAATGCTGATTCAATATTTTTGGAATTTGGAACATAGTTATCATAGTTGTCTAATTCAAAAGCTATCAATCTTCCAACTAAAGCATCCAAAGTTATATTGTGGTTTGTTTCACATCTTCTTTCTTGAATAGCTGATACTCTTATTGCATAAATAGGGAGTAATGTTCTAAGTACCTTACTTATAACAGTTTCATCAGAGATTGTTCCTCCAGAAGCTCTAATTGCACTTACACTTGCTTTGATTCTTTCAACATATTTTGTAATGTTTTCATCTTCTTTCATATTCATCTTGTCAAACTGTCCTCTTAGGCTTTCTGCTTTGGCTCTTTTCACATTTGCATCACCACCATATATTTTCTTCAGTGTCATCCACATTTCATATGCAGTAGTGCATTCTTTAATATCATCAAATTCTTCATAGCTGAGAGCAGATGCAATGTCTATCATCATGGTGTTATGAGTCTTTTTCTCTGCAATGTCTTCAATAGTTAATGCACCAGTAGGAACTGTGTATTCTTCATCAATGTATTTGCATCCTGAATCACCAATGGAAGCCAGATGAAGTTGCATTAGACCTTGCCATGCTGAAAAGTTATCTTTGTTGAGCTTTGGAATTTCCCTCTTGTAAGACATCCTGATCTTTAGCTTAGGTCCTTGAAACCCTTCCTGCAAGCACCAAATGCTCTGATACCAATTGATGGAATATGGATGAAGTGACTGAGACAGGGGGGGGATGAATCAGTCAACCATAAAACACTTCACAATTATTTCTTTCCAGATCCCTTAGGATATCTTAATGAATATTATCTGTTTTAGCACTCGGTAAATAGATTGCAGTAACTTTGAAGATGCAGAAAGTATTAGCAAAATATCTTTAGATATTCATCAGCACATGTATATGATTAAGATAGCAATTAAGAACACAAGAGACACAAGATTTAACGTGGAAACCCAATATGGGAAAAACCACCAATGTATCTAGATACTGATTTTCACTTTTCTGAAGTGATGCCCGGTTAGAAGCCAACCCGGTAAAAGGTTACAAAACACACTGTTAGGTGTGACCTTGTTAGAGGATTTAATCACCCTGCTAGGAGTGGCCTGGTAAGAGGTCTTGAAAACAATTCAATGGAATTGTCACCTTGTTAGAGGATTTACAATATGGTTGTTAAACCAACTCGGTTAAGAGATTTAGAATTCACTGTTACAATGATAAAAAAGGTAACAATGAAAATGACTTGTATAATAATGCAACTACCTTGCTGATTACAGATCTCTGTTCTGCATAAGTGTGATCCTTCCTGATCGAATAAATCTCTGCTACACCTCAAGGATATCTGATCATCCTTCACAATTTCGCACACACCTTTTCTGCTTTTCTTCTTTAAATCTTCTGCTATATTTCTTATTTATTTTTCACATTTGACCTTTTATTTATATGATTTTAGATTTGTCAAATCGACATTATTTAGCATAACAGTCGGCTGAATTAAGCAAACTTTATTTGCAAAAATCCTTCAAGGGCCGACAATGCTCGGTGACCATAACTTTTACAATCTTTCGGAGACTGAGGGAACTCGGTAAACACTGACAATCCTTTACCTTCGATAACCGACTGAACTCGGTAAACACTAATTTTTCTTCGACAACCGACTGAACTCGGTAAACACTGAATTTCCTTTGACGGCCGACTGAACTCGGTAAACACTGAATTTCCTTTGACGACCGGCAGAACTCGGTAAACACTAAATTTTCTTTGATAACCGAGTGAACTTGGTAGACGCTGATTTTCTTTGATAACTGAGTGGACTCGGTAAGCACTAATTTTTTTGTCTGGCAGACTGACTGAGCTCGGTAGGAACTGATTGCTGCGGACTATGACATTGTGTGACATCAAAGACAATACATAATTTGAGTAGCAATTTCCTTCAGACAATTGTTTCCAACATTGTATGCTTCACTTCAAGGAAATTTTTCTCCATGCATATTTGAGATGCAATTATAATAGAACTTCAATTTTGTAGTTCTGAGTGGTGATCCCTTTGGCAATGGCTCATGTAGTGGGTACCACTATAATATTTTATATCTATTTATAAGGTACCAAAAGTTAATCATCTCCATACTTTTTTCCTATTTTGGGTTTCCACATAAAAATACTCATATTATGTATTTTTTGTTGTAATTTATGTTTTTGTTTTTTACTATAATTAATTATGTTATGTGGAAGGTATTTAAAGGTTCTAATAGTGTAAGGCAAAATTGACTCAGCCTAGTCCCTCTTATTATTCTTGATGTGAAATAATTAGTGCCAAATCCTAGCCTTTTTATTGGTGACCCATAAGTGTGTTTGTGTGGGTTTAGGCCTTGAATCATCTTAACCTTCTTAACTCTATATCATACATCCTTTTAAGAAAATTCACAATATTTAAAGAGTCTCTTTCAACCTAAATTTCCCTAAATCCATTGGAGATAACCATTGTAATACCAATGTAGGTGGAAAATTTTAGAGGATCAAAGTTGATCATTATGTGTATAACAATTATTTTGGTGATCACACTTTAGTTATTATTTTAAATATTGGTGATATACTTAGAATTTGGAATAATATAATAATAAATAGATAATATAACAATTAAATGCTTAGGAAATTATAAAGTATTCTAAATTTTACTTGAAAAGTAATTATTTTTTAATCAACCTTGACATTTATACATTAAATAATTATCACAATTTTATAAAATTTAATAATCAAAATATTGCTATCTAATTGAAGTTAATGTATACTTTAATTAGTTACAAGCACTTACTTAATTTAAATAAATTATCTTAACAAAAGGAAATTGTATCTCCTACCTCTCAACCTCTCTATGACTACGTTGCTCCCCTCCTTCCTCCCTTATTTCTTCCCCTCAAGAACTTGGCTTTGTGAAGATTATTTTGAAAGTAAATGAGTTGTGTATTTCCTACAAGAAGCAAAATGAGATCATGTGTTGACTTTTGGCACAAGTGCACAATGCTAGAAAGATAATCAATAGACTTGAAGCCTTAATAGAGGTAGATGCTGGGCATCATATTGGTTTAAGGCAGTGTATGATGAGAGGGTTTGGATTGCAAATGATGACTTATCCATCTAGATAAACAATTAGGATAATCTAAATGTGGAGCTCAAGGAACTTAAAGCTATGGTGGCCTTAGATAACAAAAGGAACTAAATAGTGCATGCTATTGTGAGGATTAAGTGTAATCATGAGGAACTAAATGGAATTTTGATTAGGTGGTAACCTATAGAAGGGATATATTGAGCAAGAGATAAAGTACATACTGTATGGTGAAAATGTGACCACACTTCTATGAATCCCTACATGCAAGGTTGCTCAACAATGAGGCCTCAGAAAGCGACTCATAGCTCTCTAGGTATGGAGTTGCAAGGAGCTTGATAGATTTGCTCTTAGCTAGAGCTATGAAACTAGTGACCTTGGTAGTCAACCATACAATGAGAGATTCACAATGAAGACAAAGGTAAGAGTGTCAATATCTTCAATGAAATCAAAGTATGCAATGCAATGCAAATCTAAATGAGAATGCAAACTATTCTATGGAAATGAAAGTACAAATTAAGCTATTGAAAAGAAATACAAATGATTACAACCTTCCTAATTAAGCTATGTGAGGTTATCTATTGCATAAGAGAAACTAAGCTATGAAATGAAGCTATGGATGCTATGATAATGCAAAAAATAAAGTCTAAACTATGAAGCAATGAGGAAATCCAAGAAGAGCTTGATGTAGCAATGATCTCCAAAAGCTCCAAATGCACCTAGAAAACCTGCAACATAACCTTAGCCTAAAAGAGATGGATATGCAAATGAAGGAGAGAGCTCTCCTTTTATAAGAAATGAGGTGAAATGGACCATTGAGATTAAGAGGCAAAAGACTTAATCAACGGTGGAGCTTGAAAGAGGAGGAATCCATGTGCACAAGTATCCTCCAATGAGAAAATAGGAGTTGACTTTTGTGTCCATATGGGACAAAAAGTACTTTTTCCCTTTTTATAAAATAAGAATGATGCTTTATTTGTGCAACTTAGGATAAGAGGAAAAGGTGGGGCTTTTTATTTAAATAAAAGGGGAGGAAATATTCCTTTTAAGTAAATAAAAGCTTAGGATAAAATGATTAATCGAAGGATAAAAATCCAATATATGATCAAAACTAAGATTTGATTAAGAAATTGATAATGTTGAAAATATTGATTATTGATAAAATTGATTTAAGATTGATAAATCAAATAAATGGGGTCCAAAGTCTAGGCGACCATTTTTGGGTGCATACATTTACCCCTCTTTGACTAATGTGTGATTGATTTGGGAACACATGTAGTCAAAGAATGAAGTTGAAATGTGAGATTGATTTGTGATCACAAAATAACTCAGATATGAGGTCGATTCGGGATCACTTCTGGACAAAGCATAAACAAAGGCCTTTGAACATGAGGTCAATTCGGGATCACATTCAAAGTAAGAGGTAAGAATCTCAAATTTGAGCAAAAACTCACAAAAGATGTCTGAATCAAGAAAATCAATGAATCAGGGATGAGAATCCCATAAATACTACCCCCTCAGAATCAAAATTGAAATCAGATGAAGAGGAACAACAAAATCGATAAGGTTGATCAAATCATAAGAAAATCATAATCGAATGTAAAGGTCAATAGATTAACCATTAGGCAATGAAACATGCCCCAGTGATGAAGCAGAAGAATAGAAATAGAAGACTAGAAATTGAGCGAATGAAAGACTAGAAAATGGAGACACATGGAAAGGAAGAAATTCCATCAAAGATCAAAGAATTATGCCTCAAAAGGTCAGTCAATTGCCCAGAAGAAGGAAAAAAGTTTGAAATGCGATTTTAACTATCAAGATGACCTCAAATTTTGAATTCGAGTCTGAAAAGAGATCCAGGACGTCGAAATTAGGTAGGTGTGTAGTTTTTGTGCAATTTCGAGGTGTTCTAAAAATTAGGTCAAAAAGTCAAAATGCTATGAATAGAAAAGGATGCGATGTGAAAGACAAGGAGCAAAAGACATGATCAGGAAGAAGTGAAAGGTGAGCGTAGTTGACTGGTAGGTCCATGAAAGATAAAAGGAGAGCTCTCTCTACATGTAGAATGCAAAACTAAACTATGATGAACCTAAGAATGCAAGCTACTATGAAAATGGTTGACTTGCAAGGTCACAACACCTGTAGACATCTAATTATCATCATCGAGCATTATTGGTAGCATTGTAAGATCATACAATGCACACTAGTATAACTATGTAGATCTGAATATGATCTATATCGGATAGGAGTGTGAAAATCTCACCTAGGCACTAGAGACATGTAGGTCAAGATGAATAATGCAGTGAGATTACCTAAGCTTGATATGGTGAGATTATGTTTGTATCAAGACACATGAAAGTCAGGATAACTAGAAACATGCCCTCGTAAAACAGTCAAGGATAATACTTTGTCAATCTTTAGTGTCAAGTAAGACCAGCATAAATGCTCATGATAGTTAGGATCAATAAAATATTCCTACAAGCAGATAAAGAAATAAAACATGTTCTCATACCCTTAGTCTTCTAGCTATGCATCATCGAAAACTTCTCAGGGAGAGACCACTCATCAAAGAAATCCTCATAGACAGCACACAAAGAAAAATAAAGTCAACATATCTCAACGAGTTGATTGTTTAAGTGCGTGTGTGTTGGTCATAAAGTCAAACTCTGAGTATCGCATCTGCAAATGAGCAATATTGTGTCATACTAGACTATAGGGTAAGACATCTAATAAGTGTTAAGAAACACTCAACGCAAGGGTAGTGTTGAGAAACACTGTTTGAAATTTTTTGAGACTTTTATAATTTCTGAAATCTCTGAATGTTAGGGTGAAAATGTTTGATTTCAATCACAAATTTAACAACATTTGGACAGGTTTGCAAATAGTAGAGAATCAAACATGTCTTCAAACACTTGAAACAAGGGCAAAAGCAACCTTGCCAAGACAAACACTTATGATATCAAAAATAAAATTGCACCCTATGAATGCTACCGATTGTTTGTATGTTGAAAATGTTTACACTGGTATCACACAATCGAAGACACTTCAAGCAATATCTACCTACAAGACAAGACTCAATACTTACCAACTTAGCCCACAAATTGATGCCCCCTTGCCTCACACCAAGTGGTTGCCCACAAGAGATATTGACTTTGTCATGGAAGTGTCAAATAACACAATCAAAGGGACACATATGGTGAGTATCTTGGGGTGATCCAGGTTAGTCCACTTGGATCAATCCTTGCACTAAGAAGATAAGCGACTAAATAAAGGTGGCTTCTAACCTATGGTTCTTAGTAAGGGCTTCCATTCATAACACCCCTCTTACTCCTCATAAAAGACTAGGACCTCGCGGCCTCAAGAGTACCTTAAGCATTCTTGCTTGACATTTTCCTCGTGGTCGCAATCCCATAAGCTACTCACATCAAGCGAAGACAAGTGCTATGTCTACCGAGGTTTTGTGTCCTCGATAGGCTTGAGATTATAGTGGGTTGGAATAGCTCAATATTAGCTTGTCCCCACTTGGGTCATTCCTCTTGATTGCTCAAGAGCAGGCCCGCTAAAGGATTCTAAATCTAAACAAAGAGTAGATCAATTTTTGAGGTTCAAGATCTTTGGTTCACCACAAGGGTGAAAAGCATACTCTTTTATCTCAAAAATTTCTCCCAAACACACCAAGCAAAGATTCAATTACCCCCTTGCTTTCAAAATCCCAAGATGGGTCAAGATTTCTGTTTCACCATAAGGGTGAAGAGCATACTCTCCTACCACCTCAAAATTCTTACAACAAGGTATTAAGTGCCTATGAAATGAAACAACTAGTATATGCCATACTCAATAAAAAAAGTAATTAAACAAACACTTGATTTGGTTTTTATGCTTAGGGTAGCCCTGCAAAAACCATTAGTAGCCCTCTTTGACATGCATTTTTTTGGCAAATTTCAAGCAACGAGAGCACCTACAAGCACAACTTGTTAGCTCCACAATAGTTAGCACATCAAAAATCAAATAATCTGCAAGGAAAATAGCTAGTCAAATGACAAAATCTGAAAATGAAACTAGCATGGTTGGATTAGGCTTGAAAAGACCTTTCCAATGATATATCACACTTAAATATTTGATACCATTTGTGAAAATTTCTTAAAAAAATGAATGCCCATTTTCTAGAGTGGCACGAATTTGAAAATGCTAGAATTTTCAAAAATTTTCAAAAAGATAGCAGAGAACCTAAAACTTGCAAGATAACAAAAAAAAGTTAAAAACAAGCTCACTGCCAGGTACAGGCGATAGCACAGTCACCAGAAATGTCGTGCAACACTTTTCCATATACGGGTGCGACACTTTATCTCTGGGCGATAGTTCGCACTATTACAAGCGACAAAACTTCTCAAATAGTGCGACACTTTCTATCAAATGGGGTGACACTTTTAACTAGTAAAGTGTCACGCCGCTATACAAATAACTGTCGCACGACACTAGAAAAATGTCGCATGACACTCTGAGACAGAAAAATCAGAGACCGAAAATAAAGCCGAAAATTGACGAATTTTTTTGCGAAAATGTAGAAAATAAAAGACAAAGTTAAACTACTTTGCCCCACGGTGGGTGCCAAAAATGTATGGTGAAAATGTGACCACACTTCTATGAATCCTTACATGCAAGATTGCTCAACAATGAGGCCTCACAAAATGACTCATAGCTCTCTAGACATGGAGTTGCAAGGAACTTCATAGATTTGCTCTCAACTAAAGCTATGAAACTAGTGACCTTGCTAGTCAACCATACAATGAGAGATTTACAATGAAGACAAAGGCAAGAGTGTCAATATCTTCAATGAAATCAAAGTATGCAATGCAATGCAAATCTAAATGAGAATGCAAACTATTCTATGGAAATAAAAGTACAAATTAAGCTATTGAAAAGAAATACAAAGGATTACAACCTTCCTAATTAAGCTATGTGAGGTTATCTATTGCATAAGAGAAACTAAGCTATGAAATGAAGCTATAGATGCTATGATAATGCAAGAAATGAAGTCTAAACTATGAAGCAATGAGGAAATCCAAGAAGAGCTTGATGTAGCAATGATCTCCAAAAGCTCCAAATGCACCTAGAAAACCTGCAGCATAACATTAGCCTAAAAGAGATGGATATGCAAATGAAGGAGAGAGCTCTCATTTTATAAGAAATGAGGTGAAATGGACCATTGAGATTAAGAGGCAAAAGACTTAATCAACGGTGGAGCTTGAAAGAGGAGAAATCCATGTGCACAAGTATCCTCTAATGAGAAAATAGGAGTTGACTTTTGTATCCATATGGGACAAAAAATACTTTTTCCCTTTTTATAAAATAAGAATGATGCTTTATTTGTGCAACTTAGGATAAGAGGAAAAACTGGAGCTTTTTATTTAAATAAAAAGGGAGGAAATATTCTTTTTAAGTAACTAAAAACTTAGTATAAAATGATTAATCCAAGGATAAAAATCCAATATATGATCGAAACTAAGATTTGATCAAGAAATTGATAATGTTGAAAATATTGATTATTGATAAAACTAATTCAGAATTGATAAATCAAATAAATGGGGCCCAAAATCTAGGCGACCATTTTTGGGTGCATACACATACAATTTCTCTAAAAAGAGTTAGAATATCTTCAAATTAAGAGAAACAAAGGGATATTGTATTTGTTCTATCATGGAGTCTCTCAATGATGCATCCCCTACTCTAGGAAAAGGAAAAAGAGGGTCCTTTGTCTAGTAGTGGAGAGATTCAAGTCAAGAATGGAAGTTTTCCAAGATCCCCACCTTGTAGATCTTCTTGATGTGTCTTGTAAGGGTGGTTTTATTGTTTAGTTTTCATTTTTTCAATTTTTTGTTTTCTAATTTTGATTTGGATTTATTGTTGCCTCTTGTTGGATTTTCTTACTCTTTGGAGATCCCTTTCTTATGCTTGATTGCTGATTTATAAGAGTTTGAAACCTCTCTCATGTTATCTAATCAAAACAAAACAAAATTTTATTTTTATTTACATTAACCAAAAATAGTATTATATTGAGAGTGGGATCTCATGGAGGGCCTTAAGCTTCTTTTATGAGGAATAGGAGGTCCCATGAAAAAAAAAATGATTACCATGGGGCTATTTAGAATCTTTTTCCTTGGAAATAGAAGCTCCTACTTTTTAAAATTTCATAGGTGAGCGGGTGAAAATGAGGTGGGAATAGAAAGCCACTTGTGAAACACACAAGTTTAGATTTTTGTTCAAACTAATTTTGGAAAGAAATTTATTTTTTAACATATTTTTATCCCTAAAGAAATTATAATATTGCATTCATGAAATCAGCAGCTTCATTAAATTTTAGAGCTTAAACTTTTAAGATAAACTGAACTAAAAATTTCATGGAACCAGCAGCTATAAAATATCCTAAATATCTGAAGCAGGTCCAGCTTTTTTTTTCATGAAGTCCACTTCCACAAGACCTCAGCCTGATTAGCACAATTACATATGCGAGAATATAAGTAAACGCCTATCGATAAAAATAATTCTTTACTCAAAATTTTAAAATGGTTTCGTAGATTCAAAATGACACAAGTTTCAAACTCAATCCCTCCATTTCTCTGTGCCAGAAACCTGTAACTGACTAGCAGGCACAAAGCATTTAGACTCTCAAAAAAAGGGTTGGTTTCATCTTAAATAAATATTTCTTGCATTGAGGGAAAGTAACTATTTCTTCGGAAATAAATATTCTTCTGTAACTCAGCGAATACTATCTTCCTAGTAAAAAGATCAAAGGAAGCATGTACTAGTAATTATTGTACAAATAATGAAAAAGGTCTTTTTAAGGCGTGAATCCGGTTTAAGGCCAAAGATAATAAAAAAATCCTTTGATGATGTGAAAAGAACACGCAATTCATGAGTAACAGCCTCCCAATTTGGCCTCTGTTGGAGGTAAAGAACGTTTAGACATTTTACATTTATGGAGGGTTTTATATTTTTAATGAGGTTTTAGTTATTTAATATAGGAATATGAATTTATGGATTTTATCATTATGTCGTATAGCTGAAGGTTGGAATTTAAGATCGTACGATCATTCTTATTAATTTTGTTCGATCACTTAAATTACATTTTTTATTTTAGGTTAATATTGATTAATCAGTAACAGTAACACAGAACGATCAAAAGGGATTTCCCTCTGACAAGAGCGACCAAGACAGAACTAAAGAAGCAGTAGCCAAACTTCTCTGGATTAATAACCATGTAAGGAACTGGGTTACTTTTGAAATCAATGAAAAACTGTCTGGAAAAATCAAACACCACTCTTAAGTTCCACCGAGATCCAATTTGATGAAAAACCTGAACAAGCTATAAGCTGCACCATTTGGAATAAAAAACGACACTTTTGGAAAACACATATATATATACAAAATCTTCTCTCGAAAGAAGGAGAAATTAAAAAAAACCTGAATATGCTTGCCATGATATTCAGCTTTATTAGTGTTTCTTTCACCTCTTTCAAATCTCTAGTATATTCAAGGGGATTCATATCAATCATCATTGAGAGAATTCACTAACGATTTGAGGACTTCTACCTGTGTTGTAAGACATGAAATATAATCTGCTGTTTCTCTGAGCAAACATGAAGTACCCATTGATTTCCCACCTGGAACCAACCTTCGCAATTCCCTTGTACTTCTGTTTAGAGCCCCGGCATTCGATGAGGTCACAGGTTCGAGTCTCTTAGAGCAGAAATATGTATATAAGCTCTGACTGGAATTCTTGTGACTCTTCATGTGGGCATGTTTTCTTCTGGACTGAAATCTGAAACGGGATTGGTGTCTTGCCCTCTGTGCCATTATTGCCCGGAATTTGTTGGGTTCCAGAATTTTCCTGAGTGCGGGTCTGTTATTGTCATCCCTAGAAACTCTGTTAAGAAGGGCGTGGCCCCAGGCTGAGCGGTTAGCAGTTAGGGCAAGGGATACATCTGCTGCCAGCTTTACATTGTGACTCGAACACGGGTCATCAGATTCGTCGCCTTTACTACTACTTGTAGACTTCTGAAGGTTTTTGAGGGCTGGAATAAGGCGCCTGAGATAGAGTTCCCTAAAGAAGAAATTCATGGTTTACAAACAAAATCAGATGGATGGGTAAATTTAGGGTTTTTTCTGAGGTCTTGTTATTGAAGATAATTTGTAGTGTAGGAATGAGAGGATATCCGTAGAGATAAATTATGGAGCAAGGTAGAAGAAAGAGGTGGATAAGGAAGCGCACATGGAAGCACATGCAGCCATCACATCTGCTCTCTTGTTAATAATATTAATCTTTCCTATACTGAAAGACAGCGACTTAATTCTGCCGACCTGGCCATCTAATCTCGATGATGTTACTCTCATCAGTACTGTTTCCTCCGTGAAGGAACTGTAGATAATTTATTGCCATATCAATCATTCTTTCGTAGATGACAAGAGGCCGTTGCCATTATTTTTTGGTGGACGTAAGCATTCTTTATCAGTCAAGTAATCTTCCACTCTTAAAGTAATCTCCTCTCTCATAAATATAGAATACACATTTCCAAAGAGGAGACTTGTAGATATAGGATACACATTTTCAAATATGAGAGTGCTGTTCTTTATCAATATAGCATATTCTTTTTTCAAATAAAAGACAATAAAATATTCTATTCTCATAATCAATCATAAGATACATATTTCCAAATGAAGAACAATTGTGATATTTTATAATAATTCAAGTTGTCACGTTAATATTTTATAATAATTCAATTATAATTCTTTTGACTCTTTATTTTAATGATGGATTTCAAGTGTCATCCAAAATCTTTCTCGCGGTTCATTTTCGTAGGGTATCTGCGGCTGACTCAGCGGTGCATCGTGGCGTCCACATCTTCTACGCTCCTCCCCCGATGTTACAGGTGTGCACGTTCCTTTTCGCATCTGTTGTTTTAAAATTATAATATGTCTGGACCGCCTTTATTACCTTCTGCGGAAGTCTTTACTCCTGCCATTACGCCCATTAATGAATCCGTAGCCTCCCCTGCATCTAAACCAACTAACAGCGAAAATGATAAACATAATGATTTTTCATCTGCTAAAACTTTCTCTGAAGCGGTGGCTAACACCACGGTCGCTGCTTCGGCTAAGTTCTGTCTTTCGCTTCAGCATGAAAATGCCGAACCAGGTAAGGGTTCTATGGATACTTTGAAGTCTTTTTCCATTTCGCCTAATCCGGAAATGCTTGGGGAAATTGAGAAGGAAAAAAGCAGATTAAAAAACTATGCCATTTTCTTTGCTGCTGTTGATATCGATAGATGCCCTGCTAGGAAGTTTCTTGATGATTGGTTTTACAATTATTGGAATCTGAAATTAGGGCATAGCATATCCTTCTGTAGACAGTTGCAGAAGGGTTTATTTGTCATATTCTTTAAAACGGCGGAAGCACAGGAAGCTGTTCTCAAACGGCAATATTGGAATGTTGGTAATACTACCTTTCGTGCAGTGGCATGGACTCCGGATGCCATCCATGAAGAGGTGCTTGCATTATCGGCACCAAGATGGATCATTGTCAAAAGTCTGCCCCCATATCTCTGGCGTTTTATTACTCAACTCCTCGAACCACTTGGTAAAGTCATTAGATTTGATGAATCTTCTAGGTTAGTTCCTCACATGGACGCCAGGGCTTTAGTTTCGATTAAACTTGGTATAGAAATACCTTCGACTCTTGAGATCAACATTCTTGGAGAGGTCATTTCTTGTCCCCTGGAAATCCTTGGGGGTCTGAATGCTTGTTTTTTATGTAAAAAAGAAGGACATCTCCGCCGTGATTGCCCCATTATCAATAAAAATAATAATACAAAAAATGAGGCCAACCCTAATCCTAAATCTGGTGAAATAGCTACCAAGAAAAACAAAGCTCCTCCTGCTAATACCGCTGTGGTATCTCCTGTGCTTTCTCCCACACCTGTAACACTCATAAATGAACAAACATCTACCAAAATAGCCGAACCTACTATAGATGTTAATATGTCAGATGGGTTTCAGGAAGTAAAAAAGAAATTAGACAAGAAAAGAAGAAGAAAAATTGAAAACTCGGAAGCTCGTGGTAATATAACTAACAAAGCTAATATTCCACCCGTGACTCCTACGACCTATGATCCTCCCACACATGTTGATATTAATCCTACCCCCGCTGAAGCTAAAACCTTCAAAGAAATTGAGGAAGGATATTATCTGGAAATAGTGCCAGCAGATAAAACTAACAAGATAATTATACCAACCGAACCCACAAAAGATAATAATATGTCTGCTCTGTCGCTTAGGTCTGAAAATGGGAATATCTGCTCTAAGAACTCTGAAGCGGATGTGGATGACTTAGAATGGCAGAAAGACTTCCCCAGATCTAAGAGAAGGGGTAGACCGCCGGGCTCAAAAAACAAAAGTCCTGGAGGGTTCAGGACTGAAGAACTATCATCTCAAAACATTTCTAATAGGACAGAGGGGTCCATGGAACTTATAGGCGTCCCCACTAACAACAATTTTGAATGAATTTTATCTCATGGAATGTAAGGGGACTTGAATCCCCGGATAGGAAATATATTGTTAAGCATTTTGTAGACACCATTAAGAACAAAGACTTCATTATGTTACAAGAACTCAAAGCAGTTGATTTCATGCTAGATTGTAGTCTTGACATTATTTGGAATGACTCCCTAAAAATTTGTACAGCTCACTCAAAAGGCAGGGGTGGCACTGCTTTGCTTATCAATCCGAAATGGGCCAAATACATTATTGATAAAGGTAGATCACCATGTAATAGTGCTGTATGGGTATCTATCTGTATCAATAATGTATCCTTTGGTATCTATTCTGTATATGCGCCTAATGACCCTATGGAGAGGGCTAATGTTTGGATTTGGTTAAAGTCCCTTCCTGATATCCCATGGATTGTGGGAGGTGACTTCAACATGGTTGAAGCACCAATTGATAAATCAAGTGGCAGACCCTTTAACTGGAAGCCGGCTGAAATTGATCCTTGGAATAATATGATCCATTGTAAAAAACTTTTCGATCCTATTAAAAACAATGGTAATAACTCTCCTACTATTAGATACACATGGTGTAATTTTCAGCAAGGCTACTCCCGCATATATGCTAGACTTGATCGATTCTATGCTCAATCGAATAGTTTCTCTTTTGTCCCTGACAAATTTGGAAATGTTGTATCAGTTCATCCGACGGCCCTCTCTGATCATCATCCCATATCTGCCAGTATCCAACTCACTGGTAATCCTCAAACTCCTCGAAATGGTAACACCAGATACATCCTCAATACCTCTCTGCTGAAAGATGATGACATCTTGATTGCTATCCAACTCATTAGTTCGGTCAACAAGAATGGATACCCGACCCTTTCATGCTGTGATAGATGGCAAAAAAATATGCTGGCCTGGAAAGCCCTACTTTAAACTCTTGGACAAAAAGAGGCCAAGAATTATAGAATGGTTGAGAAGAATCTCGCTGATAAGCTGAATTCTGCTGAAACTCTTCTGCAGAATAACCCTTCCAATCATAATCTGATACCTATTGTTTCGACCGCTAGGGATCACCTTCGCTTGCATCAACAAAAACTTGTCAATGGTGCCAAATTAAGATGCAGGGCACATTGGCTTCAATTCGGAGATAAAGGCTCCAAATTCTTTTTTAACTACCTAAAACAAAAACATATCAATGAAAACATTACTTGCATTTATGTTGATAACAAGGAGTTAGTTGATCCTAATGATATTAAGAAAGCCTTTTCTAATTATTACTGTACTTTATTTACTTCAGAGGATAACAGAGAATCCTCTGCTCTCAGGAACACAATTTGTTCCATTATCCCCAAAAAACTATCACAGACCGATTCGGACATTCTTGGCCAAAATATAACTAAACAAGAAATTATTAATGCTATCTCTTCTCTTAAGAAAGATAAAACTCCTGGTCCTGACGGGATCCCGGCTAAGTTTTATCAAGCAAATATTAGATGGATAAGCTTGGAGCTCCTTGACCTTTATAATGAAGC
This sequence comes from Chamaecyparis obtusa, assembly GCA_027943335.1. Taxonomy (NCBI): domain Eukaryota; kingdom Viridiplantae; phylum Streptophyta; class Pinopsida; order Cupressales; family Cupressaceae; genus Chamaecyparis; species Chamaecyparis obtusa. Next base: position 569,373 of record BSBK01007630.1, on the reverse strand, counting down.
CTTTAATAAAGGTTCTTTGGGCAGTATTATCAACAGAGGTATTATCAAGCTCATCCCTAAAGAGGGAGACAAGACTAATATAAAAAATTGGAGACCAATTACCTTATTGAATGTATCTTACAAAATACTTGCCAAAGTATTAGCTCGCAGATTGGAAAGCATATTGCCTAAATTTGTTGGATCCACCCAGACTGGATTCATTAAAGGTAGGTATATCTTGGAAAATCTCATAACCAGCTAGGAAGCAATGCATTGGGCTAAGTCTTCCAATCAGAATGCTGCTATATTTCTCTTAGACTTTGAGAAAGCATATGATAGAATTGAATGGAGTTTCATCGATGTTATGCTCAAGGCTTTTGGTTTCCCTATCATCTTCTGTAACTACATAAAGATCCTACTGAAAGATGCTATGGCTCAAATTGAAATTAATGGATCCCTATCTGATCCTTTTCCTCTGACCCGATCTATCAGGCAGGGATGTCCTCTTGCCCCTGCTCTCTTTGTTATAGCCTCAGAAGCCTTATCTTATATTCTTACTGACAATACTATATCCCCGGCTGTCAAGGGCATCACATTACCTAACAATGAAGAATTGAACATCTGCCAATTCGCTGATGATACTAGTTTATTTGTCAAAATGGATGATAATAACTTTAGTTATCTTACCAAAAAGCTGGACCTTTTCTGCAAGATTTCAGGTGCTAGGCTCTCGCAAGCCAAATGCATTTGTCTTGGCTGGAATGAGCAACCTCCGAGTTGGCTATTGAAATATGGATACCAATGGGGGGGCCCCAACTATATTGTCAAATATTTGGGTATCCCTTTTGCTGTTGATCCTTCTATTAAGGATATGTGGATTTGTGTTAAGACCAAAATTACCAAAAAACTTAATAACTGGTACAACCGTTCATTGTCTCTTACTAGAAGACTTCAAGTATGTCAAAAAATACTATCTTCATACAACATATATTACGCTTCAGCTTGGATGTTTAACAACTACCAAATATTGGAAATCCAGAAGACCATAAGGAACTTCCTTTGGTCTGACGGTAAAGGAAACAAAAAGCATCACGCGGTTAAATGGGAATGGTGCTGCACTGATAAAAAATATGGAGGTCTTGGACTGAAAGACCTCAGGCTCCAGGGTATTGCACTTGCCACCAAATGGGTCTCTCACTGTGTGGAAGGTGATGTTCCCTGGAAAGTGCTTGTCAGAAACAACATTTTGAGGGGCTACCCAAAAAAAGCTAAATCTTGGAAAGAATTACCATTTGCTGATATTTTATTTGGAAAATTACCAACATTTGTTCATGGTTCTGCTATCTTTAAAACCATATGGAAAGCTTGGGAGTCCTCGAGACACTGTATCTCTGATAACTCCTTCCACACGGACAGCCTTCTTCATGGTGAGAGATCCATATGGTGGAATCTGTACCATCAAGGAAAGCCTCTTGCCCTGACTCAAGGCTGCTCGGCTAAATTCTGGAATAAAGCAGGAATTTCCACATTCATTGATTTATTTGAAAATGACTGCCTGGTCAGTTGGGAAGAGTTAAAAAATAATTACAATCTTCTGGCAGCTCATAAAAAAACTTACTGCATGTTAACTAGAGCTTGCTCGAATATCCCTTCCAGATGTTTCATTGACTCACACAGATACAGCAATAGCAAGTGCACTGATGGCACCTTACTTTATAAAGTCAAAGCTAAAAATATATATAACTACTTGAATAATAACCCTGATATTATAAAACATGTGAATAACTTGTGGTATACTGATCTGGAAATGAAGGATTGGAGTAAAATCTTTAATAGAATCTGGAAATCTCCTATTGATCCTAAGATCAGATGTTTTAAATGGCTTCTGATGAATAACAGACTCCCCATAAATAGGTACTTGATGCCTAATGATCTCTGTTATATTTGTAATAAACCTGAATCTTTTAGACACATATTCCTTGAATGTAAATTTGCAAAAAAGATTTGGGCCTTATGTGGAATTACTTACCCCCAATACATTGATGTATTTGAAATTGCTACTGGATATATACATGGTCTTAAAAATGATGCTAATATCTTATGGTTCATTATCTCCTCTAACATTCTTTGGCAGCTTTGGAAATGTAGAAACGAAGAAAGATTTCAAGGTGTGCATAGATCTCTTACTGAGTTGTACTTAAAACTCACACTTCTTAAAATTTCTTCGCAGGTTTATATCACAATGATGTTCGAAAGAGAAAAACTTATTAGATTCCTCAAAATGGGACACTCAACAATGTTCATGTTTGAAATGAAGGACGGGTACGACTACCATAGACACATGAACAACATGGCTCTCTTCAACAAAACAGTGAAAAAACTGCACAAGGAGATTACCAAAAATAAAAATGCGATTGATGATCAGATAAAAATGATTGCTCAGATCCAAGCCAACAAAAGCATTGCTTGGATGGAAGGGCCTCTTGGATGGACTGCTTGGGTTGAGCAGTTTGAGGATTTACTTCATTAATTCTTTACAGTTTACTGATCTTATGTAAATTTTGTTTCCGTATGTAATATATTTTATATACTCGGTCCTTTTTGGTTGTGACTCTCTCTCCATGTGAGGCTTGCCTCCGGAGTTGGTGTCTTCTTGTGAACTCATCGTACTGTTTCTTCCCTTTTTTGGCTAATCTATAATTAATATAAAAAAGTGTCATCCAAAATATTGATACAAAAATATTGTACAATTTAATCTAGAAACAACTTTTCTTTTTTTATAATTTAAGTTGTCAAATTTAAATTTTTTTATAATACAAATGTAACATCAATATATTAGATTATACATGTACACAATTGAAATGTTACAATAATGCATAATACTAAAAACACCAATGCATCAAGAATGAAGACACAAGTAGAAGTCTTTACCATATCTTGTTGATATAGGATACACATTTTCAAATATGAGACAATGATGTTCTTTATCAATATACCATATTCTTTTCTCAAATAAATGACAATAAAATATTCTATTCTCATAATCAATCATAAGATACATATTTTCAAATAAAGAACAATTGTGAGATTTTATAATAATTCAATTTGTCATGTTAATATTTTATAATTATTCAATCATAATTCTTTTGACTCTTTATTTTAATGATGGATTTCAAGTGTCATCCAAAACATTGATACAAAAATCTTGTACAATTTAATCTAGAAACAACTTTTTTTATAATTCATGTTGTCAAATTTAATTATTTTTATAATACAAGTGTAACATCAATATATTAGATTATACATGTACACAATTGAAATGTTACAATAATGCTTAATACTAAAAACATTAACACCAATGCACCAAGGAAAATGGAAAGTGAACGAGCGGGAGCAATAGCGGTAGGTTTTTTGAATTTGAATACGGGCGGGATCCTAGGGTTGCAGGTTGTGGGATCCGCTGGCGATGGCATCTGTACAGATCAGGAACCTGAGGATCTAGAGAAAAAGGAAGGGGCCCCATAGGAAAAGCAGAAAGATCCAGGAAAGGAAGCAGGGGTGAAGGATGGGAATTAGGATTTCCCTCCCTCTTCTCCCACAGTCTCCAAGACCCAAGCATGTGATCAGACCAGGAAAGCCATCAATCAACGGTGGTCAACTTTCTTCGAAGTAAAACCTACATGCAAGTCCTCTCTCCCTTCCATTAAGGATTTATCTGACAAGGAGAAAGTCAAATATGCCATAGAGATCCCTGATGAACTAGTTGATCATAATATAGCTTCAATGGACCATACTCTTGTTGGTAAATTTGTGGGTTCTAGACCTAACATAGATATTGTAAGGATTTTTGCTAAGAAGAAATGGGATTTAAAGGGTCAAGTCCTTGTCACAGCCATGGGAAAGGGATTTATGTCCTTTGAGTTCTCTTGTAAGGAGGACTTAGACAAAATCATTTGTGCGGGTACCTGGTCTATAGGAAAGGCAACCCTGGCATTGCAAAAATGGACTCTAAAGCTTGATCTCAATGACTCTTTCTTTGTCCAAGCCCCGGTGTGGGTAAGACTCCTAGAACTTCCTCTGGAATTCTGGTTTGAAGATGTCTTTGATGGAATAGGCAATTCCTTCGGTACCCTACTCTCGATAGACCTAGTGACCATTGCTAGTAGTCACCTAACCTATGCCAGGATTTGCATAGGGGTGGAAGAGGGTCAAGACATCCAAAAAATTATAGTGCTCTGATCCAAACTCGGTAAACATGTGCAGAAGTTGTATTACAAAAGTGTCCCTTTTGCTTGCTTCCTCTTCAAGAAAGCAGGACATAAAGCTAAAACATGTCTAGGGTTCTAGAAGTCTGAGAAAGAAAGGAAAGCAAACGCTAAAAGAAATAAAAAATTAGGCAATAAGACATTAAGTGATAATACAAGCCTATCTAGGGAGAACATAGATCCCCAACATGGCATAGAGGCCAAGACTAACATAGTGTGGAAAAAAAAGGATCAACCATAGATCATTCTTGAGATCCTTTATTCTAGGGATGATAAGAATAGATCTATAAAAGGAGAGTCAAGACAACAGGATAACAGAAAAGCGTCGACTAGCCAAGACAAAATAGAACTCAAAGAGGAGTTCCCCCCTTTACAAGGCATAGACTTGGAAGTCAACATTTAGCAAGACACCATGGAATAAACTAAAGAAAATGGACTAGCGGAAGGTGGATACTCGTACCCTGGGTCTATCTTCATCTGCATCATTCTAGATTCCCTTGAATTCTTGTTGGAAGAATCCTTTTGTAGTCTGAGAAGGGACAAATATAAAGGCATCCCATCACAAGAATCTTACCCATGTTCTGAGATGTAGGACTCAAACAAAGTCCTACAAATAGAAGAACTATTGGGCACCGTCTCCCCAAGACAGATCACCAAGATGGAGGAGCTCTTTGAAAAATACAAAGATGTTAAGGAGGGCTAGTCAAAGGTTCAAAATAAGAAGGTAACCAAAAGAAAAGACCCCTCACTGGATCCTCCTGTAGCAACCAGGAGTAGAAACAAAGTTGATGTTGGGGATAAACTAAAAACCCCTGGCAGAAAGAGAGCAAGTCAGATTAGGCAAGAAGAAGCCAGTAAGAGTATCGTGGATGGGACTTAGAAAACCATCTAGGTAGCCTAGACCCCTAGTAAGAAATGTTAGTCACTTCAAGGAACCCCTATGGGTTCTTTAGCTCACATAAGAAGGAAGCTACTAGGAACATTATCAGTAATCTCAAATCTTACATCTTATTTCAGTAGGATACTATTACTTAGAAAGATAAGTTAGAGGGAATCAATTTGAGGAAATCTACTCAAATCTATTTTGAAGTTATCTACAAAGAAGTTATGGCCATGGATGTGGTTCATAAGAACAACAAAGGTAGGTTTTCTCGGCTCCGGTCCAAAGACATCCTCCATGGAGCAGCCAAAGGGATCCCTAGCCAGGGGGGTAGTGGTGGCATCAGTCTTGGTTTCACTATGGGCATCCTTCCCTTAGGATCCCAAACTCATCTCTTCGTGGGTGCTTGGGTGATTCTCCAGATCACCAACGCCCCTGAAATTGGGGTTAACCATCTCTGGCCAGAACCTGACTCTTTAACCATAACGAAAAGTGCCAACACCTATGATGTCTCGTGGGCCATTCAACTTGTTGTGGGCCACTTTCATCATGTGTATAAGGATGCCACCTGGGTTGCTGACTGGATCACCAATCTAGCTGCTAGTAAGGAAGCTAACAAGAGTTGTATCCATGTCGAAGATTTCTCTGGTGATGCGAAGGATTCTCTCAATGGGGACAGACTCCAATGTACTGAAGTAATTATAAAAGACAATTATGAAAGCAAATGGGTTTTTTGGAGGATTAATTTCATTAATGACAAGATGTAGAGGGATACTAAGATTAATTACTATACATCCCCTCCATATGCTTTCTGGGTTTCTCTTCCCAAGAACTATAATTATCTCCAAGGGCAAATCTATAGAAAGCCAAGAACTAAGGCAGCTAGAAAGATAGAGAGCATTAAGGTACCACCTAACCAGAGAGAAACTAGCACCCAGACTATAGCCATGGTATGGGATGCCCTACAGAAAGGGGAAGTCCCTACCTTCATAGAAAGACTCCATGGCAGCAGAAAGGAGATCACCAAAAATTTTATAAAAAGATGGAACGAAGGGATGGTGGAGATAGAGGGAAAGTCCTTCACTATCATGGAGGAGGTGATTTCAAAGGTTACTCGTATCCCCATTGTCAGGAAAAAATTCTATAGAGATCGTAAAATTTTAGACAATACTGTCAATGAGTTTGTGAGAGACGACCAGGAGAAGATGGTTATTGTCAAGATGGACACTTACTACCAGCCTCTGAGTTTGAAGATGTTGTGGCAATCTGTTCTCAAGGACCTCATTTATTACATCACTCTAGATATGAGGTTTGATACAATTTGCACCTACCATTTTGTCTTTCTGAATCACTTTAGGCACATAAAAAAGATTTCCATTCCATTTTATCCCTATTCCTCTATAAATGAGAATATTAATGGATTTAGAGACAAGAACATAGCTAACCCTTCCTTGCATGAAGGCTTGTTACTTTTTCTTTATGATTTCTTTAAAGCCCAAATTCTGGGAAAGCAAATTGCGGACAATAAAGCTAATAGCAAAAATTTTGGGTCGGACTACATCCCTTTGGAAAATTCTAAGGGTAATCTCTGTGTGGACAGTGAGGAAGAAGAGCAGAAAATTTTGAAAAAAGGGATCCCCATCCAAGAAGAGAGCCTTGAGTGCTATGAAAATTGAAAAACCCCCAAAAAATAGGAGAAAAAGGAGATAAACTTGGATGACGAGTACAATGACAATGAGGAAGACATGAATACAAAAGATGTGAAGGGCATCCCAAAAATGGAAGCCACAAAAATGTTGGAACAGATCAAAGGGGAAAACTACAACACCTTGAGGGATTGCTTCGGTCACCTCTTTGTCAATCTCATGATCAGCGATGATAACTCCCTTCCTCCTCAGGCCCCGCCTGGCACCAAAAATGAGACCTAAGACCCTATTTCTAAGGACCCCAAATATGAACAGGGTAACCCCTCTACCAAGTCTCCAATAAGGCTAAAAACCTCTGAAGATAATTCAAGAGGGGAATATCATGTAGTCAAGATTCAAGAAAAGGGAAAAAGGTTTGTAGGAGCTTCAACATCAACATAGTGTGAATGGGGATCATAAGGGAGGTCATTTACCCTAAAATTTTGGAGGACACTGAAGGCAATATCTATAAGGATGAGCTGATTGATCCCACTCTGGTGGTTCTAAGTGATAAAGCCAGCGAAACATAAATGGATTTCCTCAAAAAGACTAAGAATAACATGTTGGATCAGTACAGGTCCTTCAAATGGCTCTACCATGAAATTGAAGACCTGAAAGATAAAATTCAGAGTACTGATGACAAGGATCACAAGACCACTTCACGAAAGAAAATCTTGGAGGCTAGGGTTCAACACCTGGAATCTAAAATAATCAACCTAGAGGAACCCTAAAGGGTATTGCCGAGAAAAACTTTAACATTCTGAAAGCATCCAACGACTACATAAAGCTGCTAATCAAAAAAATGGAAGGAAAAATGGACAACAGGGTTGATCAGAGGACTATAGAGGAAGGGAAGAAGAAGCCTAGCTAGGGTCCAAGTAAAAGAACTAGAGCGAGAACAAAGAAAAATTGGGAGAATGAAGGCTCCCATGGACCCCAAGATATCCAGAATGTTAAAGAGGTAGCAGAGTTGATGGAGGCTCTTGAATGCAATGCTGATGTTGTTGGAGCTCTAAATTTTGGGCAAAATTTGGAGTCCTATATAGTAATAAAACCCTAAAAAATGGCCCCTTAATTTCCATGCCAAATAATTAATGATGGATTACATGAAATGGGATAAAAAATTATATTAATTTTCAATTAAAAAATTGAGAGATTATGGAAGGAAGCTGTGTGACAAGAACAATCAAAATTCTATGATCAAAGCCTTTAGAAAATATGAGAATTTTGACCTGCTGCAAAGATGATGCGGACAAAGAATGAAGATGGTCGAATTTTAAAAATCTAAAAAAGACTGAGTTTGGAAAATCAAATTTCCTATTTCCAATAGAAATCTTAGCTTTCCATGAGGTGTTTTTTTTTTTTGACCAGACTAAAATCCAAAAGTTAGGTAGTTATTTTTTAGTTAGTTTATTGTTTTTCAAAATAATTTGTAATAAGGGTTGTGCCAATTCACCCTAAAGAGGTGAAAGCAACTCAAACACACATATATATATACATAATGTAAAATGTAAACAATAATACAATTAAGAATTTCATAGCGTAGAATTTCATAAACAACTACAACTATGAACTCTTATGTACCAGTTTTTCAACATCAATAAAGATAAGTACCATTTCTTTTTATTTGTGGTTATAAGTTATATGTTTTCAATTAGTCTTTCAGATATATACAACTCAAGTATCAATTGTATGGTCTGTGAACTTGCCATTGTTCTTATCGGTCTCGTAATTTGAGTTAAATTCAGTAGGATTAGTTGTTTAAATTGATTTTTATTATGAATCAAGCGGAGGCCTGTGAAGTGATGGTCTCGTCTTATTAAAGCAAGTTTTTAAAACCATCTCTTATCGTACATAGGATTGAAAGCATTTTGACTCTATATCCCAAGTACTTAGAATGCACTGATCTAATTTTTAATTGGAAATTGTCACATTAAGTTCATATATAGTTTGTAGATCAATAATTATTATTTCAAAAGTATTACTTTTAGTCCTTAGTATAATCCATTTTAGTCAAGTATTATAGAATAGAGATTTTTGGAAGATTAGTTTCTTTCCTCAAAGGATCATAGACCACCTTTGGAGGAATCTTGTTTTGTGTATGCATTTGTGTGACACAAAGAATTCAATAGTTCAAAGTGAATTTAGGCCTACTAGTCTTGGCTTGATTAAGCCAGAATTGTAGAGGTATTAATTTGTACCTGTCAGTTGGTCAAATCCAATCTATTTTTTTTGGGCACCAACAAATTGGTGACTCTAGTGGGGAGAGTTTCTCACAATATATATTTTGAATGTAAGAATTTCCCTAAGGAAAAGAATAAAAGCCAATTGAATTGATTACATACAATGTAGAATGCCTCAATATATAGGCAATGCAATAAGACTACATGATAAGGAGATGATAAGGTATCACCCACACAAGGTTTAATCACATCTCCACCAAAGGTGGATCATCCTCCATTTTACATCAAAGTATGTGAAACATGTGCAACAATGAGATGATGATAATGTGATAAGAGCACTAAAGGTGGATCTCACACACAAAGAGGTATGTGATGACAACTATCACACCTAAAGTGGAACTTCTCCTAACCATGTTCTAAAATGAAATGCAAACTCCTAGGTGTCACAATGACAACTAATATGCAAATGCATTATCTTAAGTAAACTTAAGTAAAGTGTAATTAGTGAATATTTAACTACACCAACACCCCCCTTAAGTGAAACTTAGGGCAATGCACTTAAGATCACAATGCAAGATGGGTCCTAGCTACTAGGCCATGTTAGGTACCCATGTATAATATGCAAGAACAATAGATAATGCAATCTCTCATAAAGTGGAGAAAGAGGGAAAACATCATGGGAAAAAACCACCCCCAAAAAGAGAGATGAATACAATAATATAATATGATAGAGAAGACCTCATGTGAGGAAAATATCCCCCCTATAAGATAGAACAAGTGGAAGAGAGACCAAGTAGCCCCGCCTCAATGTAGAATGAACACCAATGGTAGATGCTCCAGGTTCGATGTAGAAACTGTTCCATGAGTGTAGAACAGCATTCCTCCCCTTAGGAAGAAACAAGACTAAAGGTGTATAGGTGAAGCCTCCTCCCCAATCTATAGGAAGAAACCTCAAAGTGTATGGAATCTCTGAAACCTTCTCAAGTGTCCCCATGTCAAAGCTAAAAGGTTCCTCCTCCAAATCATGTGTACTAAGCCACTCTACTGAAAAAGACAAATCAAAATCAACTGAGGATGATTATAGAACATGTACCAAAGACCCAAGTATCTCCTCTGAAGATAAAGTGACCTCCTCCAATTGTTGTATCAAAGTATCCACAATCATGTCACCCTTGAAAGAATGATCAAGTAGAGAATGAATATGAGGGTCAGAATGCTCCCTCACAACAACTAAAGAAGGATCATCTTCACCAAAGAGAAGATGAATGTCATCAATGAAGTCTCCCAAATCTGTAATTTAGGACTCCACAAATAAACCTGCAATGTTTGTCAGGTAGTTATCCCATGGAACTAAGTCTGGAAGATAATGAATATCCTACTGGACTAAAGCACCTGAATCAATGGTTGTGCAAATGCAAGCATAATCAGGAGAAAGAGTAGAAGCAGTCTCGCTAGGAGGAGATGAAATGGAAGGCTCAAGAACTTGATCATGAGTGAGAATACCCAAGTTCAAGTCGCCAAAACTCTCCTCAAAATCTAAATCATCACTGTAATCATGATCATATGCTAAATAATCACTATTTGAAGAATCACTATCATCAAGAGGAACAAAATCTACAAAGGAGTACAACTGAGAAGAGTGATCCACTCTCTAATTCCTTGATGAAAACTAAATCAGGTGTAAATTCCATAGTCTTCTTTGTAGCACCATTTGTGATTTGATAGATGGAAAGAAGGTTATTGGTCAAGTGTGGAACACACAACACATCATTGAAGTGTCCCTCCCTAACATCAATACTTCCTTTCCCAATCACATTCATGTAAGTTTGATTGCCCATCAAAATAGGTGGACCTTTGCAAGGCTCAAATGATGAAAATATGGACTGTGAAGAAGCCATATGATGAGAAGCCCCTGAATCTAGAAGCCATCTACCTGAATCAGGACTTGAAGAAGCATACAAAGCTTGTCCTTTTTGAGTGACAAATGCATGACCCTTTCCTTTATCTTTTTTTGAATTTGGTGAAGAAGAGGTTGAGGTAGACATCTGGGAAGGTAAATTGATGTTGTTCTTGACAAGAAGATTCTTCAATTCATTAATGTCCTTCTTATAACAAAAGTGTTCTTCATGTCCATCATTTTTGCAATATGCACACAACTGCTTCTCCTTCTTTGAAAATTCACCCTTTTGAGTTGATGTAAAGGTGTCATGTTGTGTGGAAGTTGATTTTGCACCTTCTTGTTGAGATTTAGAGTTCCAATTCTTCTTCTTCTTCTTTTGACTTTGATTTCCTTGACTCTGATGATTAGCCACCAATGCCTTGGAAGTTGAAGACTTGAGAATCCCCACACTCATCAATTTTTCTTGTTCTAAGACCAAAATTTCTAAAAATGACTCAAATGAAGGCTTAACGAAGGAGCTTCCCATGGTTAACTTGTGATTATTATAACTTGAAACAAAAGTTGCATATTCGGGAGGAAGATGTTTCAACAAGTGACTAACCAACTTCACATCCTTCATGGGATTTCCATAATCATCAAGTTGTGCTCTATAATCATTGACTTTGTTGAGATAATCTTGGATTGTGTCAAAATTCCTTGGCTCTAATTTGAGGAGATCAGTCTCAATTTTGAATCCCATTTCTTCATCCACTTTACAAAATAATTATGCAAGTTTATCCCAAGTATCTCTAGCATCATTTATGGTTTTGATGTGATACATGATAGCTTCAAAAATATTCTCTCTCAAGACTCCTAAAGCTTTAAAAATTTTGCATGACTAATTATCTATTGCAATAGTATCATCACCAATGGGTTTTTTAATTGTACCATCCACATAAGGATTTAAACCTATAACCATTAACTTGCTCCATACATTATCTTTCCATGTAGCATAGTTATGTGGAGTTAATTTTGCAATAGAACCCATGATGCAAAATGAAAAGAGCACAAGAAAGAGAGAGACACCAACACAAAAGATGCCCCCCAAATTCACTCAATCAAAGAACCCCCCAAAATGATGATTTTGACACTTTATAGCTAGTGCATGTACAATTGCCACTTGTAAAAATTGATCAAAGTGGACTTTTGATTTTGATATTTACAATAGAAAATATGAAGCTATAGAAAACTCAAGAAGATAGAACACAAGATCCCTCAAAGATCTAATCAATTATAAGTGCCATTATAGGCCAAAATAGACCATATTCTGAAAGTACTATGTCAACTCAAAATTTTTCCAAACTAATACCAGATTTGGAAAGTAGACAAAAAATAATGTACTTTCAAAAAATTGAAAATGTGTTTGTATGAGCCTAAACGAAGCCTCTGAAGTTGCAAAAATAGGGATCAAATAGGTACAATCACCAAAAAATGTGATTTCTACAAAATCCGTGATCCAAAACCATAAAATAACACCATTGCTGAAAAGTTCAGGAAATTTTAGCCAAAATAAAAAAATTTGCACTCAATTTGGAGTCCGGATGACCAAGTTATGGCCTCCCAAAGTCAGACTGCCAAATAAAAAATGCATATGGTGAGGGATGGAAATTTTTGATAACCTAATGACATCATCCATCCAATGTCTTAATTTTGATGGTCAAATGGCCCGTTGTGGCAGTGCAAAAATGCCCAGATTTAACGGTCATACGACCATCAAATTGTGCCTAATGAAATGTTGACGCAATCACAAGTTTAAATTTGACTTCTTGGTGAACGTCATAGAAGAAGAAAAATTGGCCACCTTCACAACTAGACGGCCGTCAAATTAAACACAGTGAAAATGGAAAAAGAAGCAAATTTTTTTTTTAAAATACCAGTTTTTATGAATGGTCACCACGTGTCAGCTGGTGATCGGTGTTGATGGGCTCTAGGCGGGTGATGTGTCTTCCCGCATGTATTATGTGGCCGAGAGAGTGAAGGTGGCTAGGGTTTGGCTGAACAGAGGATGTCGAATGGAGGGCCGACAGTGCTTGAGTGGTGCGGTGGCGTCTGTCCACGTGTGCTGGTGCATTGGCGGAGAGGGGGTGGCACTAGCTGGAAGAGGCGTGGTGGCAGTGCTACATGGAGGAGGGGTGGTGGGTGGGGGATATATATCCCACATTCATCGTGCTGGTGAAAATATGGTCCTTAAAACCCTGAGCGCCCAAGTCTAAAATAAAAAGAGCTCGGCCTCGTGTTTGAGTTGCTCCGCTAGCTTCTTGTGCATGTTGCCCGGTGCGATCGGGTTAGCTATTTGGGTGCAATTTTTGGATGTCTACTGGCCCTGTTGCCAACTTTGAGTGTCTTGCTGTGAATTTGATTTGACCTGTAATCTATGTTAGACACATAGGCCTGAAAGGCCAATTTTTGCAAAAAATATATAGCTGAAGATAGAAAAATAACAAGGATAGATTCAAAAAAATGACAAAGTTGTAGATCTGGGAAATGGAAATAAAATTCAGATCTGAAATAAAAATTAGAAAAATATTACCCAATTTGCAGATCGGGCTTTAGAGGTCCAATTTGCAAAAAAATTTTGCCTCAAATTTGAATTTTGCCCAAGGTAAGCAAATTTATTGTCAAAATTTATGGAAACAGCCACCCAGATGCAATGGTGAGGTCTGATCTTGCTCAAAATGCTCCCACAAAATGTTGATTCCAGATTTGGTTCCTCCAAAAATTGAAGCAATCAATGGCTCTCCAACGGCTATGCAATGAAGACTCCTTTGGCTCTAATACCATGTAAGAATTTGCCTAAGGAAAAGAATAAAAGCCAATTGAATTGATTACGTACAATGTAGAATGCCTCAATATATAGGCAATGTAATAAGACTACATGATAAGGAGATGATAAGATATCACCCACACAAGGTAGAATCACATGTCCGCCAAAGGTGGATCATCCTCCATTGTACATCAAAGTATGTGAAACATGTGCAACAATGAGAGGATGATAATGTGATAAGAGCACTAAAGGTGGATCTCACACACAAAGAGGTATGTGATGACAACTATCACACCTAAAGTGGAACTTCTCCTAACCATGTTCTAAAATGAAATGAAAACTCCTAGGTGTCACAATGACAACTAATATGGAAATGCATTATCCTAAGTAAACTTAAGTAAAGTGTAATTAGTGAATATTTAATTACACCAATAGTGAAGTTACCTAGAATTTCAAATTTTGCAGATCAAAATCAGAAAGTAGTTATATTAGTTTGTTTGGAAGCATACTCTACTGGAAGAAAGATCCCAAAAGAAAGACATTCCTTGAATGAGGAGGTGACTCTATTCAATAAAGTATTTCAATCAGTGACTCTACTAAGGAAGGAGACCCAAAACGGGATAAGTAAAGTTTTCCTCTTTGAAAGAGGTGACGGCTCTATTGTGAAGAACCTAATGTATAAAGAAACAAGTTACTACCAATTTAGATATTTAGAATGTATCAGAATAAACAACCATTTTAGAGAATACCATTTATTCTAGATGGTATCAGATCATTGGATCTCAGGGGATTCCATTGTATTCCTTTTAAGTTGCACCCTAAGTTTTCGCAACTTCTACCAAAGTTCCATGGAGAATGGGATGAATCAACAGTTGAACATTTGGATGCATTTTATGCATTTATAAAGAGCTATGAGATTTGTATAGAAGATTAGGAAATGAAACTATTTGTCAGGACATTAGAAGATAATGCAATAGATGCATATGAATCATTACCTACACAAAGTAATTAATCTTGGAAAGAATTTGAACAATGGTTTCTATATGAATTCCATTATGAAAGTGATGGAAATAACATATTTTATGAACAGTGTGAAGACCAAAGCTAGAGCATGGAGGAGGATCGTAGCATGTATCTACTTGACACATATTTCAGTTTGGTGAGATTTGAAGGGGAGTCTTCTACATAATTTTTCTTGAGGATGGCGGATATTTATCGGAGCATACCTATAACAATTATGCCTTCATGAAAAGAATTAATGAGAAAGGTCAAAAACTTGGAAATCTCACTATATGACCATGATCTGAAGATTCTTGTTAAGATATTAGAAGAAAATAGTGAAGACAGAGAAGAGGAGGCTTATGATCAAATGGAAAAAGGCCTTGTGTGTGATGGAAATCTCAGTGATGATAAAGAAGATCCAAATTATATATCCCCTTTAGATGCATTTTTGAGCTTAGAGAAACAAGAAGAATAATTTGCAGTACAATTCTTCCTAAGAATGTTTCATATCTATCAAAAATTAATTATAGAGTGTAGACCTACATCCTTTGATCTTTTCAACAGAGTGTGAGAACTAGCTCTTTTATATGATCACAAGTTCCTTACCTTTCTCCAACTTATGAATAATGAACTAGGTGCAGAGGAGAAAGAGTGAAAAACTAAAATAACATATGAGTCAAGTGAGGTTTCATATTTGAATGGAGAAGAATCTTTTGGAGAGTTTGAGGAAAATGTTTTTTCATGATGATACTTGTATGATATCAAACATCAGTGAATATGAAAATGTGGAAGAGGATCTTCTCTGTGTGGAAGAGATTTTAGCCTTATTAGACATAGAATACCGAAGACACATTGAGAAGAATGGTCCAAATTTTTTCTCAATCCACCATGGTAAGGAGGTGGATGGATCAACCCATATTCAAGAGAAATCAAATTATGGAGATGAAATAGAACTTCATAAACAGGAGGAGGTTTCAGGAGATAATGTCAATGAAGATGTTAGTCTTATTGATGAAAAACTTGATGATCCAAATGAAAATTCTCATGAATGTATGGTTGAATTCTCTATGTTCCTAAATCTATTGTTTGAAGAGGAAGTAGATGACGATATGTTTGATTTATCTATGTTTTCGAATCCATTATTTGAAGAAGATCCTTTATGCAATAGAATCTATCAGCATCATAATGAAGATAGTAGTCCTAATTTTAAAGTTGATGAAAATCATGAAGTGCATTCAGAGGGTGAGATATCTTTTAGTTCATCCTTTGATCTAGAGGTACACCAAACATATGAAGATGAGATGGAATCATCCAAGCATGCTGGGGCAAATAGATTAAGGGATAGTTTTGAAGATTGCTCAAATATTACACCTGATCATAGTCCTGGTATATGAGAAGAAGTGTCTCCTTGACATGAACCATCTTTAAAACCATTATATGAACAAGTGTTGCACCACAAGCCTGAAGAAAAGATTGGATTAGACAAATATAATTTGCCTTCTAAATATGGAGACATATAAAATTGTTTACAAAAGGATAATCATGCTAAGAATAATTATTCTAATGCTAATATGACTGGTCACATGCATGACTATAGGGATCTTTCATTCGGAAAGGACCAATGTCCATCTAATGATTTCTCAAAGGAAAAACAAAAAGAAAATACCAAAAATTACATTGATAAAGAAACAAGTATTGTTCACAAAAATGATGGCACCATATTCAAGAGATCCAAAGTGTTACGTGATCAAAATCAAGTGTTCGATAGAGGAAAGGATCAATGTTCAATTTTCGGGTGCCTAGGGATACCCAATTTTACTTTGCATCAAATTATTATGGATACTTGGTCTTCTTCTCCAGAGATAACTAGAATCTTGCAATGCTCACATGGAGGATACGTCCCAAAAATGAGCCTGTTGGAGCTCTAAATTTTGGGCAAAATTTGGAGTCCTATACAATGATAAAATCCATAAAAATGGCCTCTTAATTTTCATGCCAAATAATTAATGATGGAGTACATGAAATGGGATAAAAAAATTGTATTAATTTTCAATTAAAAAGTTGAGAGACTATGGAAGGAAGCTCTGTGACAAGAACAATTAAAATTCTATGATCAAAGCCTTCAGAAAATGCTGAAATTTCAACCTGCTATAAAGATGATGCCAATAGAGGATGAAGATAGTCAAATTTTAAAAATCTAAAAATGACCTAGTTCGGGAAATCAAATTTCCTTTTTCCTATGAAAACCTTATCTTTCCACGAGGTGTTTTGGTTTTTTGACCAGACCCAAATCTGAAAGTTAGGTAGTTATTTTTTAGTTAGTTTATTGATTTTCAAAATAATTTGTAATAAGGGTTGTGTCTTTTCACCCTAAAGAGGTGTATATACATAATTTAAAATGTAAATAATAATACAATTAATAATTTGATAGGATATAATTTCATAAATAACTACAACTCTGAACTTTTATGTACCAATTTTTCAACATCAATAAAGATAAGTACCATTTCTTTTTATTTCTGGTTATAATTTATATGTTTTCAATTACTCTTTCAAATATTCTATTAAATAGAGTGTTTCGTTGTGTTGAATTCCCTGAATATTGTAATTTGAAGTTAATATATACAACTTGAGTATCAATTGTATGGTCTGTGAATTTGCCATTGTTCTTATGGTCTCTTAATTTGAGTTAAATTTGATAGGATTAGTTGTGTAAATTGATTTGTATTATGAATCAAGAGGAAGCTTTTGAAGTGATGGTCTTATCTTATTAAAGAAAGTTTTTAAAACTGTCTCCGATCATACATAGGATTGAAAGCATTTTGAATCTATAGCCTAAGTACTTAGAAGGCATTGATCTAATATTTAATTGGAAATTGTCACATTAAGTTCATCTATAGTTTGTAGATCAATAATTATTATTTCAAAAAAATTACCTGTATTCCTTAGTATAATCCATTTTAGTCAAGTATTATAGAATAGAGATTTTCGGGAGATTAGTTGCTTTCCTCGAAGGATCATTCACCACCTTTGGAGGAATCTTGTTTTGTGTACGCAGTTGTGTGACACAGAGAATTCAATAGTTAAAAGTGAATTTAGGCCTACCAGCCTTGGCTTGATTAAGCCAGAATTGCAGAGGTATTAATTTGTGCCTATCAGATGGCTAGATCTGATCTATCATTTTTGGGCACCAACAGCTATCATGCTCAAGAGCCTAGCTTAACTCACTTGCTGGTGCCTGTCCTTTTTGCTCTATTTTGTCTTTCCTTTTTTGTGGTTGTTTCATGTTTGGCCTATTTGTGGCTTGTCCCTTGGTTTACAAAAAAATTATCTCTAAAATGATCTCTTTTCTCTTTTTAAATACTTTGTTGTGGGTTTCAGGCACCCTGTAAAAGCTGTATTATTTAATCAAAAACACCAATGCACCGAGAATCAAGACATAAGTAGAAGTCTTTACCATATGTTGTAACTACTTCACCACCACAACTAAGCAAGAGGATAGAGTTCCATATAACAATGATGTTAAGGAACTAGACCACGATCTCATTCTATCATGACCACAATGATTATAATGAGATTGATATATTATCTCAAAAAACATAAGCAAAAAAGATGATGATGATTAAATTGAACATATGCCTTTAAATAAGAAAATACAATAAATGTAGAAAAGTTATATAACCACTGAAACTAGAGTGGTATTTTATTAAAACCACTGAAACTAGAGTGGTAGTTTATTAATGTAAACTACTAATCTAATTATCCAATGTTCCTCCCTTTATTACATTAATTTGAACAATAGTGAAACATTGCATGGGCTTTGAGCCCAACCCTTATGGAAACTTTGATTAAGCACCTTCACTAGTCTTCCTTGCTCACCTAGAAAATATCAAACTAACTATATTAGTGGATCTCTTAACTGTAGGACTTAACCATTTTTACAACATTGGAGAATGTAAAAACAATCCCACCCTTCAAGCACAATGAGACATATTTTATTTTAAATTCCACATCTCTTTTGAGTATGTCTAATGCCTTGTCTAGTTTTGCACATAAGACACATTTCCTTTGAAATTCAATATCTCCTCTGAGTGTGTCTAATATCTCCTCAAATGCTTTAAATATTGCCATTGAAATGTGAATACACCAATGTGCATCCAAAAGAAATCTTTCACCCTTATTCCTTGAAGGAAAAAACATGATTCAAAACCTCCTCATATGTTTAGAGACACAAATAGGGTGCTTCTCTTGCAATGAATAATAAAAAGGATAGTGTGGGATGACAAAAGACCTCCTATATCTATTTCTTCTAGCCTTTAATAAGTCATCTTTTCTACTATCTAAAGCATAAATATTTCATCAATTTTTGCATCACAAGGTGAGATTTCATTGTTAGATGATTCATTTGTATGCACCACAAAACCACAATAGTTTGTTTCACCTTTACTTACAATAAAAAGATTTATTTTTCTTCAACTTTCCATTGATGAGGTATTTCACTCATTGAATGTGTTTCAATTATAGATGTCAAATTTTATGATAATAATAGATTTTGAATTGATAAGTTGGAGATATTTTCCAAAGAAAGTCAAATTGTGATATTTCTATCAGGATTCAACAGTGTAGTTTTTTTTAGTCAAACTCATTGACCCATGTTTCATAAGTAGTGGTTCACATGAACCCATCTCTCATCAGAATGATGTTAGAAATTAAAGTCCACCAAGATAATTGAGAGGGGGGGGGGTGTTCGAATCAGTTATTAGATAATTATAACTTTTATCATCTTCAACAACATTAAACCATATAAGCAATATAATTACCAACCATAGAAAGATATTCATACACAATAACACAATGACACAAGATATGTTGACTAGGGAACCTCTTGATCAAAGAGTAAACCCTGGTGGGAATGATGCCCACAAAAGATGCACTAATATGAATGTTCCTTGTGAAAGGATGGACTCTGTTAGGAGTCTTATGAAATACATTCAGTACATATGAATCCCTATTAGGAGATTTTGAATCCTTGTTAAAATATTCTAACCCTATTAAGAGTTATGGAAGACATAAGGACCCACTACCCAAATAGCTTCAGGGTAAGATCATTGAACACACTGTCCAAATAATCTTTACATTACTCAATAGAATAATATGTTACCTCTTCTCTAACTATGCCAAACCGCACTCACTGTTACATCAGATCTCAATTTCAGATCTTTGTACCTCGCATGTCTTCCTTCACAAATTTTCTTTCATACTTAGCTCTTTTCTTCACTTCATGCATATAGCATCACACACAACCGCTACTACCATATCATAGCTACATACTTACACACACCAACAAGGACATAAATTCCTTCCTTTATACCACACTCAAATAATTACAAATGAGTCGGCATACAATTACAAAATAAAAGTTTCCACACGCTACATCAAAATTACACAAAATTGTCAGCTTTCAAATATAATAAATTTTCACTTGTGCAGCCTCAAAGTTTGTGCTATCATCTGCATCACTATCAATGTGTCTTCAACTTCCCTTTAACTACGCAAAACCAGATTCCATCCTGATTAGGAGATATCATCCAATTTCCATAAACCGCTACTCGGGAACACTACCTGAATACTGCTTCCACCAAAATGATCATAACTTCCATGAATAAATGAATTATTGTCTGCACTCTTAAGCATAGACATATAACATATTAAAGAGTATAACCTCAACATCACATAGCTCCAATTGCAATAACCCATGTGCGCTAATCCAAACTCTGTCTACTTCTCTGCAAGTCTTTGGTAAATCACTGTGTTGACATCAATGATAATCATAGTCATGAATGCAACAACAACTACTACAGAATGGCTTCCAAACATTTAGAATTCATTCCTAACAATCTCCCCCATTGGAATTGATGGAAACATAGATGAAAAACATCCAATGTTCCAAAAATCCAATACTGCAACACTGCTTCTTCAAATCCTCTTCATCAATCAAATCTTGCTTCATTATCCTATTTAGTTCTCTCCAATAGATGTTCCAAATTGTTTTTCATGTATACTTCTCCCCCATTGACATCAATGACAAAAATTTCATCACTATGTCAACAACAACTCAATGTCAAAAGACACTTTTCAAAAAATATATTTACCAGAGTCCTCATGACTCAGCTTAGATACACATACTCCCCCATAGAGGAAGTACCAACATTCAGTCCAAAAGAAAGATAAGGCTCATATACCACTAGATGGATGCAACCAACTACGTTGCTTCTCAAAAGTAGGCTGGGGCATCACCCCAAGCATACCTCTTAGATACTCAAATGTATCATTAGGCAAAGGCTTTGTGAATATATCTGCTATCTACTCCTTTATACTTATGTAGTCAAGTCTAACTTCTTTCTCAGTAACTTTCTCTCTTACAACATGATACTTAATCTCTATATGCTTTCTCTTAGAATGTAATATAGGATTCTTAGACATACTAACTGTACTGGTGTTGTCACAATGTATGGCAACAGGCTCAAAATTTTTTATTCCAATATCCTTCAGCATTTGCTTCATCCAAATTATCTGGTTACAATTGTTTGCTACTGCTACATATTCTGCTTCTGCTGTACTTTATGAGATACAATTCTACTTCTTGCTTAGCCAAGAAACTAGTCTTCCTCCAAGGAAAAATGCTCCACCACTGGTGCTTTTCTTATCATCAACACTGCCTCCCCAGTCAACATTTGTATATGCACATAGGGTAAAATCATCAAATTTTTCATACCATAGTCCATAGTCCATTGTCCCTCTTAAATATCTCAGTATCCTCTTTACTGTTGCATAACGTGATTCTCTAGGTTTAGCTTGAAATCTTGCTACAATTTCAACTGAATGTGCTATATCAGGTCTTGTATGAGTCAAATACTGCAATCCTCCAATCATAGATCTATATTTCTTCTGTTCTACTACAGGAGTCTCATCTGTGCTAGATAACTTATGTCTAGTCAGCATGGGTGTTCCAACTGATTTACAATTCTCCATTTCAAATCTTTTCAACAAGTCATTCAAGTACTTTGTCTGACTTAGAAAGATACCATCATTGTTTTGTGTTATCTGTAATCCCAAAAAGTATTTCATTTCACCAATCATACTCATTTCAAATTCAGTCTTCATTTCATCAACAAATTTGTCACTAGCTTCATCTTCTCCTCCAAAGATAATGTCATCAACAAAAATAACTATAACTAATAAACCATTTTCAATTTCTTTTGTGTACAGATTGCTATTAGTTGTTTCTTTTGTAAATCGCAATTTTAACAAATACTTATCCAGTCTTGGATAGCAAGTTCTAGGTGCTTGTTTAAGTCCATATAAAGCTTTCTTCAATTTACATACCATGTCTCCTTCTTGAGTTAAAGTAAAACCTTCAGGCTGCTCAATGTAGACTTCTTCCAATTCTCCATTTAAAAATGCTGACTTCACATCCATCTGATATACTTTGAATTTCTTGTAAGTTGCATAAGCCAAAAGCATTCTTACTATTTCAATTCTTGCAACAGGTGCAAAAGTTTCTTCATAGTCAATTCCTTCTTGCTGGGTATGTGCAAGATCATGAGGGGCCAAAAAGTGGTGATGTCAATTCAAAACTTTGACAATGTAGCTGACAACTTTTTTTTCACCCAAATTTGATAAAATGAAAAGGGTATCTTAAGGAGATTATCAGCTTTCTATCGCTATAATTGCTGTCAAATTTTGAATTCGGTAAGTAATTATTAGTTATTTTCTAATTGAGCTACCTCTAAAGTGCTGATTTATATACTGATTGAAAAATGACTATAACTTTCAGATGGTATAACATTTTTGAAATCCAAAAAATGCATCACATTCTATGCTTTGCCTACTATAAGGAAAAATAAAATAAAATTGAATTTTGTAAAGTTTTGAATGAGTTAAGGTGGTCAGACACGAGAGTTTTTTTTATTCTAAAAATGTTGTAGCAAAAAATTCATAATTAATTATTTTTTTGGAATAAAATTACAAAAAAATATGCGTCACATTTGGCATGAGTCTACTATTTATATATAAAATTTTATAATAAAATATTATCATTTGATTATGATTAAGGTGGTCAGACATACACCTACTTATTTTTTTCCTGAAATTTTTGTACTGCTGCATTGAAATCTATACTTTTCACCAATCATACTAACTTTTTTCTCAAAAATGGCCTAGTAGTTTAGAAACTACATTCAATTTTATATAGATTCTATTCTTACAACTTTTTGATATTAGGTTCATAGCTAGTTGAAATTTTCACATCAAGTTGACTAACCCTGATTTGCTGATTTTTCATTGCCACTTAAGGGCATAGTTTGGACCCTCATGATCTTGCACATACCATGCTGTGAGTAACCCTTACATACCAATCTTTCTTTATTTCTTAATATTTCTCCTTGTTCATTCATTTTGTTTCTAAATACCCATTTAGTTCCAATAACATTCTTGTCTTTAGGTCTAGGGACCAATTCCCATGTCTTGTTCTTTTCAATTTGATCTAGTTCTTCTTTCATAGAATTAGTCCAGCTTTCATCTTCACAAGCTTCATTAGTAGTCTTAGGTTCAATTTGAGAAATCAAATATAACTGTTCTTGTTCTCTGCAAGTCTTCGGTAAATCATTATGTTGACATTAATGACAATCATAGTCATGAATGCAACAACAACTGCTACAAAATGGCTGCCAAACATTTAGCATTCATTCCTAACAAATGAATGGAACACTTATCCATCATTGGATCTAGGTGATGCTCATAGAGGTGAAGCACTGAGACTTCCTAGGAGGTTACCCATCCCAGTAGTACTAGTCCAACTTGGGTGCACTTAGAATTTTAATTCATTCCCTATTAAAATGTTAAACTTTTTATTAGTAAGAAAATCACTTTCATCAATAATTAAATGACCCTTGTCAACTCTAGTTATTTCATTACTTAGAGAAGAAATCACATTTACCAAATCAGGACTCATTTTGATTTAGTGTTAAAACAATATGATCAAAACTTTAAGGCATGCCACTTAGTAAGATTTCCTTGGCATCATCATCATCATCATCATAAACTTTGGATTTTACACCTAGGAGTGGATTGAGGAAAGAATAAAAGGTGTTGATATGTTGAACTATATTGTCCCCCTCTCTCATATTCAACCCAAAAAAAAATTATTTTATGGATAATTTAGCACTTGAAGCCCATGAGTCTAATAAATATTTGAGTTGAGCCCACACCATATTTCCCTTTAATGTCTTTTTTAGATCAATGTAATGCAAATATACATCTAGTAAACTAAGACCAATCAATTCCATGGTTCAATGATCTTTAGCCATCAACTTCGTTGTTTCATCCATTTTTTATGGTTATTTTACAATCACACTCACAATATCACAAAAAAAATTATCAATTAAAATAATTGTATTTTTATTTTCCATGTATTAAAATCACATGCTTGAAACATGAAAGAAAAAGTTGATTTTTCCATTTTGAAATCCTTATATCTCCAAAATATTAGTCACCTTTGCCATTAACTATAGTTTCTAATGTAAAATTAAAAAACAAAAATTTATGTCTCCCATAATTTTCAAAGTGCAATCAAATGTCATTATACTTTAATATTATAACTAAATTTTAATATTTATAAAATTAAATAACTCTCTCCAACATTAGAAAATTTGGAATGACTCACTTTCTTATCATGTACCTCAAGCAATGTATTTTTCCCTCTATTAATGATTGGTTGTGAGAAAATATCCTTTTGGCTATCAATAACTATGAACAACTATAAGCATAAGACTCTTCATCCATCTTTGCATTGGGATATTGCTGAAAAGTGGTGTCTCTTCTCTTTTCTTAATGATTACAAATATCCTCCTCTAGATTTTAGAACTAATATCAAGTGGTCCCCCCTAGCCTTGGATGGTTTAAACTCAATTTTCATGGCTTTTCTACTAAGAACCCAAATTGATTGGGTGGGGGCAGTCTTACTAGAGATAGTTATGGAAACTCTTCTTGCATATATTTGTTAATTTGGGTGTCCAAACTGTCCATATTGTAAATATGGAAGTGGATGTCCATGGGATAGATATGGTAGTTAATCATGGTTTTAAAATAGTCATAATTAACAGAGATTCCCTTAATATAATCATGATGCTTAAGAGTACTTCTAACCTAGGACTGGTGCAGGAGCACCCATTGTAAAAGAAGAATCAAGATGTCCTAGGTCACTAGTTGATTATATTTGGGTCATTTATGACTTTTAAAGAATTTATGTATGTATTTGAGTTCATTTTTATCCAATGGAGTCATAATGATGTAAGGCTTCTTGAGCCATTTGTGTAAAAGTTGCATAGTTATTCATTTAGTACCTAGTTGGGTCAAAGAGTCAACATGATGTAAACATGCCATGAAAGGGCATAAATTCTTGTAAAAGGTTATTTAAGGGTCATTTGATATGTTTATAAGGTTTTTGTCAATTTTTGAGGTCATTATTAGAAAAATTCATAAAAGTTGTCATGAAAATGCAAATTTGCAAAAATGCAATATTTCAAAGTTGCATTAAAAGTTGCAAAATAATTTCCATTGGTCTTGGGAGTAGTTAGGAAGGTTTATAACTGTAAAATAGATATAAATATCATTTTCTTGTCAAACCAATCATATTTGAGGAAAGGAGAATATTTGGATACATTTTGGTACATTCTACTATTGTTATTTTGATTGGTTTTTCACTTTTTATGTTATTTGCAGGCCTTGTAAGACCATGTACGACCTATAAATGATATATCATAGTTATGGTTATATAGTATGATGAATTATATTCCATCTCCATTGGTTTTGGAGTGATTTCATTCAGTTTTGAGAAATTAATGATCATTTCAGTGAAAGTGGTTATTTGCAGATTTGAGATTCTGTGACTACAGTCAGAGTTCAGAGTTTGGTACAGACACATATGGAAGGTTAAGGACCTATAATTATATTCATAGGAAATAAATATGAATTATATTTCATTACCTTTTTGTATGAGTCATTTTTATGCAGATTAGTGAAAGTTATGTATCATTTAGTGAAGACTAGTTTTTGAATATCTTTCATGGAGTTGCAAGAAAAGGTGTGTGATGGTTTAATGATTTATGAAATATAAAAATCAATGGCTTACATATTTATAAACTAGACTCAAAAATGGTTAATTTTGAATAGCTTTGGTGTCAATTGGTTTTTTTTGTAAAAGATATTGGATGCCCTAAATGTTTTATTTCTAGTTGATGACAACAAAAATGGGTCTCAATGAAGATACCATAACTTGGAAATGAATACTTGGATTGGGATATTATTTGGATATGTTTAATAAGCCCTAGTTTGAAACATTTCCACCAAAGTATTTTAAAAAGATATGTCAAGAATAGAAGATATGAATAATGTAATCAGGTATAGAAGTCAGGCTATGTGAATGGATAAATATTCACTACTACATTTGGGGCCAAATTTTGACGGCCATTTGTTGGATTTGCAATGCTCATTTGTCAAAATTTTGACACATGAGTCTGTCACCTTTTTTACGTAGAAGATTATGACAAAAGACCTACCTGTTGGTTTACCAACACCATCTCACATCAGAAAGTTGCAAATGACAATAGCTTCATTATGGCATTTCCTACGGTTCATCCATTGAAATTCTGATAACAAGACCTATCAGAAATATACAATCTCTATTAGAACTGACTGTCGAACCATATTATTTCCAATGATACAACTATTGGAATACCACTAGTTAGCATCATATTCCAACAAATCTATCTGTCGGTGATATGGCCTCACTATCGAAAGTTCTGTCGAATATTTTCTCTTTACAACACTTAAACTGTCAGAATAGCGACAGTTCTGCACTATTCTCCGATAGATTTCCTTGTCGAATGTATAGCATTACTATTGCATGAAATGTCGTAAAAATTTTTTTTTTGACTTTTTGTCTGTCAAATGCATAGCGCTTCTATTAGAATTAATTATTAATTATCAAAAAATTGATGGATAGGCACATTAAAGTTAACACAGCTCAAGAGACCATCATAGGTTGTCTCTTTCTTTGGTCTATATTATTGATAGAATGTTTTACCTTTCATTAGCTCATCAAATCTGGGGATTTGAAAGAATTTAATAGAATATTTTCATGACAACGTATATTATTTAATTTGATGTTGCACAAATTTATCTACTTCGCGCACTTGTAGACTATGAGGATGGCGATAAAGAAGCATTGCCATGGGAGGAGATGCTTCTTTATCACCATCTTCATAGTATACAAGTGCGCG
Source organism: Chamaecyparis obtusa (assembly GCA_027943335.1). Taxonomy (NCBI): domain Eukaryota; kingdom Viridiplantae; phylum Streptophyta; class Pinopsida; order Cupressales; family Cupressaceae; genus Chamaecyparis; species Chamaecyparis obtusa. Next base: position 542,335 of record BSBK01007630.1, on the reverse strand, counting down.
AAGTAGATAAATTTATGCAACGTCAACTTAAATAATATACGTTGTCATGAAAATATTCTATTAAATTCTATCAAATCCCCAGATTTGATGAGCTAATGAAAGGTAAAACATTCTGTCAATAATATAGACTAAAGAAAGAGACAACCTATGATGGTCTCTTGAGCTGTGTTATCTTTAGTCCTAGCTACCTATCAATTTTTGAGAATAATCACTGCCTTGCATTTATGTACACTACACAAATTGATCACAATCTTGCAAAAACATTTTACACTTGTACATCTCATCAATACTGGAGGCCTAAAGTAATTTTATATGATCACTAGCACATTTCATGCATGGATGAGAAAACACTATCCAAAGTTTCTAGATAACCATTTTTGAGAAGAGGAATGAGTGGAGGCCAAAGAAGGGATAATTGTGAAGGTTTTATAGATGTAGGTTACTGAATCATCATCTCTGCACTTGTACTCAATCTGGCCTCCACTCCATATACATCTTCTTAGAATCTAAAAACTCTCCATCATTGATTCTTGTCATTTTTTCAGCATCTCCGTGGACTGAGACCTTAAATTATTGAGCTTCGCTTTGTTTCGAGAATAGTTTAACATTCTCTACTTAATAGGGCCAACCACGTGAAGGTGGAAGCTCACCTAGCCCCTCCTAGGTGCCTCTTATGATGGTTTATGACATTTTAAGACCTCTAAGATGTATTCTTAGGGATTGTAAATGGTCGTGAAGGGTCATAAGCGGTCCTACGACACAACAGCTGAGAAACATAAATGTAGGCATCATGGTCACAATTTTTGAGAGACATAACATAATTGAGTGGTTTTTTGAGACAATGCAAAGTAGTGGTTTCTTTGCATCATCTCGGAATAGCACTTAATTATGTTGTGTCTCCAAAAAATTGTGACCATTATGCCTACATTTATGTTTCTCAACTATTGTGATATGTACATTACAATCTATCATTGTTGCAACAGTAGAGCCTACATTCCACAACAAAAAGGAAGACATCTTTTTAGCCTGGGTCTCGATCCTACCCCAATTTTTGAAGGATCCAGGGCCAGGCTCGAAAGATGTCTTCCCATTCTATCTGCAACATTGTGTCCATCCATGATCTCAAGAACATCATCATCTTTCCACTCTTCATTTGCCAAAATATATCGCTTCTTCAAGCTTGCAGAGTAATCTTATTAATAAAAGAACTCTTGCCAACATTAGGGTAACCATAGATCAAAATAGTTGATGTTATTGGTGCTTGTGCTCAAGGATATCGATTCACTATTTTGAAATGGCCAAATCATTTTTATTTTGATTGTAGAGAAAAGGAGTGGGAGAAAATGAGCGGGTGAAAGTTGATCGAGAGCGAGAGAAGGCATTGCATTTTATTTGATCATAAATTCTCTCTGAAATGACCAATCATGTTTTCTATTCGATTCCTTTTGGTGTTTTTTTTCCCATATTCAATAGATAAAAATCATGGCGGCAACCACTTAGCCATCTTTTTGATGTTATAGGTATTTTACAAAGATATAGGTATGTGGATTTATCATTCAATTACTTGCAGTTATCGGCCAAATGCAAATATTTTATCATGTTGCAAGGGCAAGATATCAGTTTGGTGTTTTTGGTTTATGTTAAAAGTTGATTTGGTAACATCCTCAAAAAACACACTACATATTCTAAAATGTAAAGAAGTTGAATGTTAAATGTAAGATATATATTTCATCCATGGTAATCAAAAGAAAGGACATGAAACTTATAAGTAGATTTACTAAACCAAAAATATAAGTGAATAGGAAACATGGATTGGTACCTTATGAATTGGTTTTTGAGGTGCACAATCTTCATCAATCTCCTTAGAACAAGACCCCTCCTCATGAAAAATGCATTTAACACAAAAAACAAATCTACAAAACTGAACCAATGGCATGTTTAGAACAAAGAAATAGATTGATAATAATATGCTGAAAATTCTATTATGTTTAATATACGCAAAAGGACCAGTCCCAACAATTCTTAAACATACTTTATCTGATATGATAATAACATGCTAATTAAACTGATAAAGGTGTTATCTACATTTAATCTTCCAATTACTAATTACACAAAAAACTAATTTACAAAACTAAACCAATGCCATGTTCTTCGTATGTGATTTCTTCATCTTTCAAGCCTCTGGTAGCATATTCGACCGCAAATTTCAAATGCATTGCATTTTATTTGATCATGAATGCTCTCTGAAATGATCGCATTCTACTAGTGTCATGCCCTAGCCCATGCTTTATCTCCATTATTTGATGTTATTGGTGCTTGTGCTCAAGGATATCGATTCACTTTTTTCAAATGTTTGGATCATTTTGGTTGTGACTGTTCCTCTAGTACACAGTCAGGAAATTTAACTGTCTAATGATTATATGTAATGTTGAATGGATTAAATGCTTTATTCTTGGTAGAAGTGAATGGAGTTTCCAAGATGTGTTGAGGAGTTTTCTCCTTGTTTAATGTTAACTGTTCATGCACAATCCACTCATACAACAGTGAAGCTACAAAACTGAACCAATGGCATGTTTACAACAAAGAAATAGAATGATAATAATATGCTGAAAATTCTATATATTCTATTTAATACATGCCAAAGGACTAGTCCCAATAATTCTTAAACATACTAGTTATCTAATATGATCAATTGTTAATAAAGGTCTAATTCTATAGACTGCTAGCACGAAGGAAGATTTGACCTAGCCAAATTTTCCTTTTACCACACAAAATAAATGTGTGATAACTATGTCTACTTCAACCTTAATTGTTTAAGAATTCATCATATCAGATGAAGTATGTTTAAGAATTGTTGGGAGTTCTATTAGACCTTTGTTGTAAACATGTCATTGGGTTTCAAATGTTTGGATTCACATTTGTTGATATTACTGGCATATATGTTTAATGATGCCATTGTATATTGTTGTCACTGAAATGACCGCATTCTATTGGTGTTGTGCCCTAGCCCATGCTTTAACTCCATTATTTGATGTTATTGGTGCTTGTGCTCAAGGATATCCATTCAAATGGATATCCTGTGAGCTTCTAGCTAGGCATCATTTGTATTGATAGCTTAGGGCATCAAATGTATTGTATCATTGATAGTTGAGACTTTGTTAAAAGGAAATAGGACAAAGAATGATTCTGATTTGGTTTCTCTATTTTGATCTCTAAGTGGCTTACAACCCTAGAGAAGTATATGCAGATTTACAAATGTAGTTGCAGGATACATAGCAGCCGATAATTCACAAGAAATCCATGCATCTAATTTGAATAGAAATTAATACAAAGAAATAGGGTCCTCCAATGGCCCAATCATCCAGACCTTGACTGTCCCCTCAACCAGTGACCCTTCAAAACTAGGTTATCATGCAATCAGTGAATGATCCTTCATTCTCCTAGTCTGCCCTGCATCCAAACATATTGTAAATACATAATACAATGATAACAAGTCTTTCACAATCCCCCTTCCCTCAAGGGACACTATCAACCATCCCTTCCACATAGCATTTCATTGTTGTATGAGTGGATTGTGCAGAAATAGTTAACATTAAACAAGGAGCAAACTCCTCAACACATCTTTGTTGTAAACTTGCCATTGGTTCAGTTTTGTAAATTTTTTTTTTGTGTTAAATGCATTTAAATGGAACATTAAGCATAGTAATAATATGCTTAATCTATTAGTAATTGTAGATTAAATGCCCATAACACCTTTATCAGTTTAGCATGTTATTATAAGATACTAAAGAAGACCTACTATTTGTCAGAAAAATCTTCACTATCTGCCACAATGAAGACAATGAAGATTGACCTCCTACCCCACAAAAAAGAATATTTTAATAAGAATAAGATATAATATAGTGTTAGAATAAACTTTGAACAAAGATATGTAATGCTTAAGTTAATGATCTAAAAAGTGCAAATATAGGAATTGAAAAAGAAGATAGTGCCAAGAAACATTTTCACAAATATGAAACGTGAGGAAAAGTAAGAATATTAACAATGCCAAGATTCATAGCATTAAATTTCACCTGTGGATGGGTTTCTACAGTGGGTTGCCGAGCATCAAAAATATGTTGAGTTGCATTTGAGCTATAACTAAGAGTATCATGTGGAATGGACCCTAAACTTTGAAAGCATTCTCCAACCTGGCAATTCAAAATTCAATCTAGGCAAGCATCAGTAAGTGAAATAAATTATAGACATCAACATCAACATCATCATAATCATTATAAATAAACTTTAAAGACATATTTTGGATAGTACTATGTTTCTTGAATGTTTTTGTGATGCTTCTAAACTTTAAAGACATATTTTATGGCTTAATGATAATATAGATTAGTGTTTTATTTTATGATGGAATGTTGTTGATCATTCATGGTCTTGAAGAAACTTTTGATTTTTTTGATTCTCAAGTCTTGATGTTGTTCTTCAATGTGATAGAGACTAACCACAAGATGGTTCAGTTGGTCCTCTCTTTCTGTTTAATCATTTGTCTTCTTCATGGTGTAAGTGTTCATTAATACTCATTAATGGTGGGCAGTGATTCCTTGGTAATAAAGGCATTTACAGCATTCATAATTGTATAGCTCTTTACCTGATCTAGTCACATCATCAACATCGAGGTCAATTTGTCTAGCCTTGGCCTCAACCTCAACCTGCTCATTAACAATGACCTCTACACTCTCTACAGCTGCAATACAAATTGTTACATTAATCCAAACACCAATTGCAATTAAATTTGTATTACTACACCAATCAATTTAAGATGTTTACTTGTATTACTATGATGCACATCCTCATTTTCATCAACATGCATAGGTTGTGTACGGCAAGAATCGGTAGGCTCCAAAGTTTCTAGATAACCATTTTTTAGAAGAAGGAAAAGTGGAGGCCAAAGAAGGGATAATTGTGAAGGTTTTGTAGATGTAGGTTACTGAATCATCATCTATTGTTGATATATTTCAGATTCTACTCTAGAATGAACAAACTATAGAGATCTAACACAGCTAAACATAGAATAAAGTAAACAAGAAGTGATAGAAGATACCTAGATATCAACCAAATATACTCCAGTCTATATGCCTCCAACTATACTAACAAAGGTGTTGAGGAGAGCTTGATTAGTACCTTAGTGTTAGTGTATTTAGGAAGAGTCCAGTTGTAATAGAGGCTTCCGGCCCTAATCAAATCATAGTTAGCATTGCCAATAATTGCTGGTTGTATGGATCAGATCATAATCTGATCTTTATTCATGCTAAGACTTGTTCTTATCTATTAGCCGAAGCTGCTTATCTTTCACACCAATATATGCTGATCTAAGTTTGCTTAAGGTAGAGAATCAAGGTTTTCGGGGAGGGAAGCATGTTATGTTTTGGGTGCTTCTCTCCCTAGAATCCAACACCATATGTATATGAATTGAATTATCTTCAAGAGGGCCGACCTGGTCTTATTAAATATATTTAATGTTAAAGCCAAGAGGCCGACCTTGGGCCCTTAACTAATTCAACCAACACATATATATAAATGAAATAATAATCTCCTTATTATTATAAATTGTACAAGGGTATTTATTTGATCAGTGTGATCTTGGCCGAAAGGCTATAATTATTAACACTCTGCACTGGTACTCAATCTGGCCTCCACTCCATATACGTCTTCTCAGAATCTAAAAACTCTCCATCATTGATTCCTGTCATTTTTTTAGCATCTTGATGGACTGAGACCTTAAATTATTGAGCTTCTCTTTGTTTCAAGAATAGTTAAACATTCTCTACTTAACAGGGCCAACCACGTGAAGGTGGAAGCTCATCTAGCCCCTCCTAGGAGCCTCTTATGACCCTTTACAACATTTTAAGACCTCTAAGATGTATTCTTAGGGATTGTAAATGGTCGTAAAGGGTCATAAGGGGTCCTGGGACACAATAGCTAAGAAACATAATTGTAGGCATCGTGGTCACAATTTTTTGGAGACAACATAATTGAGTTGTATACCTAGACAGTGGAGAGAAACTCCTACACCTCCGATTCCAAGTTGACTACATATGTTGCTCATGAATACAAGGTCCTCCAATAGATGTATTCAACTTGGAATTGGGGGTGCAGAAGTTGGTCTACACCGCTTGGGTACACAACTCAATTATGTTGTCTCCAAAAGATTGTGACTATGATGCCTACAATTATGTTTCTCAGCTATTGTGAAATCTACATTTATATTTCTCAGTTTTCATGTTTATGTGCACGTTTATGTATTTTGGATAGTAAGTCTAATTTAATTTTTCCATGGACTAAGACCTTAAATCATGTAATGAGGATGCTTAGAACACTAGTATATGCAAATTTAATTATTTAATAATAAAAATCTATTAAAATGTTTATACCTTCTCTCATTTGCTAGTGTAATTCCTCTTTGAGTATCCCCTTTCTCCTTTGCATCCAAAATGAACTCATTCCAATCCCTCACTGGAATAAAGGGAGGATGCTCAAACTTTAGCAAGACTTCATACACGAAACATTTGTAGATTATGTTCAATGCATTATTTACATTCGTAAATCAGCATTGCATACAAATCTATGAATGGTGCGTGGTACGAAGTCACGCTCAAGCTTGAAAATGATAGTCAATCCATAGTCAAGGTCAAGGAAAAAATGGGACAACCAAGAAAACACTATATGTTAAATCATGTGATTGATAGCAGATTGGGGCTCACCTAAGCCATAAACAAGAAGAATTATTCTAAAAAAAGATGTAAACCATATATATGCGCACTTGAGGCAAAGAGAAGTTATGTCATATCCATATTAAAATATTAGTTTCAATATGAAAATACTAAACTAACTAATTCTTGAGTTCATCTCTGCATATGGTCGCAACAAAGATATGCGATTACAATACAGAGAAGGCATCGTAAAAATATAATTTTAGAATTTGCCCTAGCCTGACACATTTTGCACTCAAATCCTTCATCGCGAATAAGTGGAGATGGGCAGATAGATGCATATGAGTTATCATCGACCCAACTAAAGTATCAGCAGCCATTATTTCCCTATGATGCCTAGTCTACATTAGGTCTTATATTATAATGAGTAGTATTTACATTAGAAACATTAAATATATACACATCAACAATAGTTTTTCTATTTGGGCAGCACCAAAATTATCGTCCAGGGTTGTTCGGTGTCCGTGAAGTCTTCAACACACACTGCCCACCACCACATCGATAGTTTGGCACATTGACAAGAGTCATCGAGCCTATATATCAATAATGCACCACACCATCGTTACTACATTTATTATTTTTATATGATTATTTTTATATGAAATACACCAAGGAGTACCATCAAAAATATTAACCATTTACAATAATGAAAAGTAAACCTAAATCAAATAGCTCATTTTTTTATCAGCATGTGTAGTCTGTGTATATGAAAAATGAAAGAAATATGAAGCTGAAATAAAATAGTGAACAAAATAGTATTCGATCCACATAGACTGAATGAAATATACCATCAAAAGAAGGTGACAAAATCCTATCACAAAGCATCGACATAGGAAATCAAAAAGGGACAAAAGATAAGAAATAAGAAAAATCATTACGACTATAGAAAAATCATTTATACTACAATCAAAAAAAGAAACACTCTTTGTCAACAATTTTCAAAATCATTAGGACTATATAAAAATAATTAAGACTATACAAAATCAAATTTTAGAAATGGACGGTTCTGATGCTTTTCCATTACAACAATTGAGCATTCATCATTTGGTATTGTGTATTTCATTTAAGTATGTCAACAATGTTCAAAATCCTGTCACCAAGCATAGACAAGAAATAAGAAAAATCATTAGGACTATAGAAAAATAAAGTTCTATAAATGGATAGTTCTGATATTGCTTTTCCATTACAACAATTGAGCATTCATCATTTGGTACTTCTTGGTGTATTCCATTTAAGTTTTTCAGTTGCCGTGTTTATGTGCATGTTCTTTATGTGTTTGGCTTCTCTCCCTCACAACAGATGCGTTGATAGGTAATTGATTTGAAAGCATAATGATTTGACAATCTTTTTTAAGGATAGGTGTAATCATCCCACCAACCTTAATTAGCAATATTTGTGATATATGTCAAGTACTTATAATCAATATGCCCAAAAAATAGAGACTTAGTAGTAAAAGCATGTCCTTTGGTTTACTAGTTTACTTATAATCAGTATGTCCTTTGGTTTACTAGTTTAATCTAGTTTAAGAATGGTTTGTTTCATGTTTGAATGTACCATTGAATGAAGCTTGGCTATATTAAGTACAATCTTAAGATTCGTGACTCTTCAAATTCTCTTGTTTCCTTCAGACCTCCAAACATATGTACTTTGAGTAGCCCTTCAACAAATGGACTTGTGATGATTTTCACAATAGTACATGTGTAGGAGGACTACTAAAAGTACTACTTAGGCAAATCTAAATGTTCATCACCTATGCATGTAAGAGTTGATCATAGAAGGTATATGTTGTTGGGTAAGCTCACAATAGTGCTCAGGTAAATATTCATGTTCATCACCTGTGCATATGAAGTTGCTCTAATGGAAGATACAATCACTAAATTATGTATACTCCTTATTTTGTTTTGTGTTGATATTGTCAAACATGGTCTTTCTTGAATGGAATGACTCATTACTTGTACATTGACTAGAATGTTGGTGGAAGAAGGATAATTTGTTTGCAACCATTTTTTCAACTCTAATTTTCTCAACACAAAGGGACATTTATCATAGCCATAGAAACATGATTATTTTAAAATGAAATACACTAAGGAGTACAATAAAAAATATTGACTATTTACAATCATGAATAGTTAACCTTAATGAAATAGCTCATTTTTTTATCAGCATGTGTACTCTTTTGTGTATATGAAAAATGAATGAAATATCAAGCTGAAATAAAATAGTGAACAAAAATTCAAATTCAAGGCCTAATTTATCAAGAGCAACAAACATTAGGATGAAAGAAAAATCATTAAGAGTATAGAAAAATCACTAGGACTATAGAAAAATCATTAAGACTAGAAAATCAAGTTCTAGAAAAATCATTAAGAGTACTATAGAAAAATCATTAGGACTATAGAAAAATCATTAAGACTACAAAATCAAGTTCTAGAAAAATCATTACGACTATAGAAAAATCATTTAGACTATAAAATCAAGTTCTAGAAATGGACGGTTCTGATGCTTTTCCATTATAACAATTGAGCATTCATCATTTGGTACTTCTTGGTGTATTCCATTTAAGTTTTTCAGCTGCCGTGTTTATGTGCATGTTCTGTATGTGTTTTTCTTCTCTCCCTCACAAGGGATATGTAAATAGGTAATTGATTTGAAAGCATAATGATTTGACTATTCCAAGTAATGTTTTTAATCCTTTGAAGTTTCTCATGATCCTGATGTAAGTTGTTTGGATTAAGCAATTTGGGGATCCAATAGGACTTTAGGGGAGTTCAATAAATGTTTTGGAAGACTTAGAGGAACTATTAGCATGACTGTTCCTTCATCTATAGTGAGTGAGACTCAATTTGCTAAGTTTTTCCTTTGTTTTGAAGTGTATTTTGTAATCTATTTCCTTTCCATGGACCCAAAGACCTAGGACCCATGGAAAAAGGATACTAACAATGTATTATACAACTCTAATGTTTTTGACTTGTAAATATTTGAGAAAGTAAAGAGAACACTGGCTATGTTTAATGTTAATTGTTCCTGCACAATCCACTCATACAACAGTGAAATCCTATGTGATTGATAATTTCATACAACTGGTCCTTTGGCATGTATTAAATAGAATAGAATTTTCAGCATATTATTATCATTCTATTTCTTTGTTGTAAACATGTCATTGGTTTGGTTTTAATCTACTGGTGTCGTGTCCTAGCCCATGCTTTATCTCCATTATTTGATGTTATTCACTATTTTGAAATGTTGACTATGGTTATCAAATGGAAAAAATAGAAAAAATAAATTGTAAACGAATTTTTTTTTTACAAAACTGAACCAATGGCATGTTTACAAGAAAGAAATAAAATTATAATAATATGCTGAAAATTCTATTTTGTTTAATACACGCCAAAGGACCAGTTGTATGAAATTGTCAATCACATAGCATTTCATTGTTGTATGAGTGGATTGTGTAGGAACAGTTAACATTAAACAAGGAGCAAACTCCTCAACACATCTTGGAAACCATTGAATTCAATAATAAATGAAATCTAACACCAACACTATTCCTTCCATTCACTTCTACCAAGAATTCTAGCACAAGCACAAGCCATTCCAAACTTCAAGTAAAATGAGAAATATGCTATATCAAATCATTCATATTCATAGTAACCATTCAAAGGATCATTTTGTCCATGAACCCTTTGACTGTACCCCTGTGGCAGAGAAAGGAAACCTCAAAATAGAGAAAGGAAACTTAGTAAAACTAGTCTATGCCGCTATTTGTAGGGTACAGTCATGATAAGTGCCTCTCAAACCTCTCCAAACATGTAAGATTGTCTTTAAATACTTCATTGATCTCTTCTAAACATTAACCAAATCAAACCTACATTTGAATCCACACACAATAACCCCAAAATGAAGGGTTTTGTATCCTTTAATGAATCTGTGACACTGGTAATGCATGGACAATCAAACCAGTAGTCTCTGAAGCATTCAATAAGTGACTGGGTTGTATTTAATACACACCAAAGGACTAGTTGTATGAAATTGTCAATCACATAGCATTCCAATATTGTATAAGTGGATTGTGCAGGAATAGTTAACATTAAACAAGGAGAAAACTCCTCAACACATCTTGGAAACCATTGAATTCAATAATAAATGAAACCTAACACCAACACTATTCCTTCCATTCACTTCTATCAAGATTAAAGCATTTAATCCATTCAACATTACATATAATCATTAGACAGTTACATTTTCTGACTGTGTAGAGGAATAGTCATGACCAAAATGATCAAAACTACTTTCACCCTTACACAAGCTATTCCAAACTTCAAGTAAAATGAGAAATATGCTATATCAAATCATTCATATTCATAGTAACCATTCAAAAGATCATTTTGTCAATGAACCCTCTGATTGTACCCCTGTGGTAGAGAAAGGAAACTTAGTAAAAGCAGTCTATGTTGTTGTTTGTGAGGGTACAGTCATGATAAGTTCCTCTTAAACCTCTCCAAACATGTAAGAATGTATTTAAATACTTCATTGATCTCTTCTAAACATTAATGCATGGAAATTCAAACCAGTAGTCTCCAAAGCATTCAATAAGTGAATATGAATGTTTGAAAACTTTCCTCTCAACTTCCCCAACCACTCCTAATCGGTTAGAGGGATTAGTTGAGTGTTTAGATAATAAAACTTCTTAAACATACTTTATCTGATATGATGAATTGTAATATCAACAAACGTGAATCCAAACATTTGAAAATAGTGAATCAATATCCTTGAGAACAAGCACCAATAACATCAAATAATGGAGATAAAGCATGGGCTAGGGCACAACACCAGTAGAATGCGGTCATTTCAGTGAGCATTCATGATCAAATAAAATGCAATGCATTTGAAATTTGTGGTCAAATATGATGCCATAGGCTCGAAAGAAATTTCTCGTCAAAGATACCAATCAAAGATGAAGAAATCACATACCTTCTCTCACGCTCAGCTTGCACGAAGGAAGATTTGATAGCCAAATCTTCCTTGTACCACACAAAGAACATGCCATTGGTTCAATTTAGCATGTTATTATCATATCAGATAAAGTATGTTTAAGAATTGTTGGTAAGGATAGGAGTAGTGGAGATTCTAGAAATATCCCTCTAATCGATTAGGAGTGGTTGGGGAAGTTGAGAGGAAAGTTTTCAAACATTCATATTCACTTATTGAATGCTTTGGAGACTACTTGTTTGACTGTCTATGCATTACCAGTGACTGAGATTCATTAAAGGATACAAAACCCTTCATTTTGGGTTATTGTGTGTGGATTCATTCACTTTAGCCAGGAAGATCAAGAAGATGGGGTAGGAGGACATTGTGGTAGAAGAAGTACTTAAAGAAGCAACAAGAAGCAATAGAAAAGTTTTTAGGAGTTTGGAACAACATTTTAGAATCCATGAATGGTATGGGTAAGGTGACCTTCATTCTTGGTCGTGACTTCAATGAAACATTGGATATGGCTGATAAGAAGAAGGGTCACTTGTTGATAGTGTTCCTTGAGGGAAGGGGGATTGTGAAAGACTTGTTATCATTGTATTGTATATTTCCAATATGTTTGGATGTAGGGAAGACCAGGAGAATGAAGGATCACTCACTGATTGCATGATAACCTAGTTTTGAAGGGTCATTGGTTGAGAGGATAATCAAGGTCTGGATGTTGATAGTAATTCATTGAGGGAAGGGGGATTGTAAAAGACTTTTTATCATTGTATTGTGTATTTCCAATATGTTTGGATGCAGGGTAGACTAGGAGAATGAAGGATCACTCACTAATTGCATGATAACCCAGTTTTGAAGGGTCACTAGTTGAGGGGACAATCAAGGTCTGGATGTTGATAGTGTTCCTTGAGGGAAGGGAGATTGTGAAAGGCTTGTTATCATTATATTGTGTATTTCCAATATGTTTGGATGCAGGGCAGACTAGGAGAATGAATCATCACTCACTCATTGCATGATAACCCAATTTTGAAGGATCACTCATTGATTGCATGATAACCCAACCAAGCATTCTTTCCTTTAAGTTTCCACAATATCTCAAAATATGATCATTATTCTTTACTTTCTTCTATATGCTATTCTTTCTATGGTTTTGTTATCTTAGAAATATATCAAAAACATTATAGATGTGCATATAAAAGTAAAATATTGACCTTCAATTGTTCCACATTGAAGCATTTCCTCTTGGGAGTATTCTCTTCATTTGTACAATATCTGTCAAAAATGGTTCCCATATTTCTTCAAGATTTATTTTAATCTTTATACTGCAATTTTGATTAGATTTGACCAATAGTTGATTTCATTGGTATTTTATAGCATATACTCCTAATGTGAAATGTGGAGACAAAGAAAGAGACACACTAGGTATGAATTACATGATATACCCATCATCACTTAGCAGTTAAATAATAAATTATGGATAGGGAACAACCCCCTAACTTCTGGATGTTTGTTTCATGTTGGCCTCTTATTATATGCAAAGGTAGGCTTGTCTTAGGCTAACAATCATAGTGTAGGGGCCATAAATTATGGATCCCAAAATAGTGCACACTTATATTAAATTAGGTTCACTATACTACAAGGGAATGGAAACCATGCAATAGTGCCTCATGGGGATGGAAGCAACCCTTCACCAAGAAGATGATTGTGTCTGCAATATTTACTAGAGGCAAAGAACATAATTTGGTTCCAGCAATTACTCCTAGAAGACCCACAAAGCACTTGGAAAAGATAGTACTCACTATATCTTTTATCACTCTTTTAAAGCTGGGACAATAAATCTCAAAAATTGATCAACGAATTCTTGAACACAAAGAACCATTTACAGTTATGATTCATGTGTACAATAGCCAACAACCAGTTGTTCCAATCATGGTGTCCAATAATTATGTTAGAAAAAGCATCTACAAATCCCTTACACAACCATAATAGATTCAAACCATGAACCGTAAGAACCTAACAATGGGACTAAGAAAGATACAGCCTAAACAAATCTTGATCATATTTCACCCTATTTTAAGGCCTAAGAAGTAACTCTATCTTAAAGCTACACATTCCTCTAGATGAAGCTCAAAGCTTAGGTAGCTGAAGCATAGAAATACTTGAATGAATATAGGAATAATTTGATGTACAATCATTTGCTAGCTTGGTTTGTGGGTTTTCCACATAATATTTTCCCTTTAACCACATTTATAGTTTATGAAAATAAAAAAAAATTGTTTCAAATTTATATTATCTTTTTGAACTAGCACACTGCCATCAAAATGCATAATCATTGGTCATATCAAGAAAATTCCTATTGATTAGTAGGATATCCTTATAAAAATTTGATGCATGGATTTCTTGTGAATTATCAACTGCTATGTATCCTACAACTATGAAAGGAATAGTGTTAGTGTTAGGTTTCATTTATTATTGAATTCAATGGTTTCCAAGATGTGTTGAGGAGTTTTCTCCTTGCTTAATGTTAATTGTTCCTACACAATCCACTCATAAAATAGTGAAATGCTATGTGGAAGGGATGGTTGATAGTGTTCCTTGGGGGAAGGGGGATTGTGAAAGACTTGTTATCATTGTATTGTGTATTTCCAATATGTTTGGATGCAGGGCATACCAGGAGAATGAAGGATCACTCACTAATTGTATGATAACCTAGTTTTGAAGGGTCACTTGTTGAGGGGACAGTCAAGGTCTGGATGATTAGGCCATTGGAGGACCCTAGCTCTTTGTATTAATTGTTATTCAAATTGGATGCATGGATGTTTTGTGAATTATCAGCTGCTATGTATCCTGCAACTGGATCCATAAATCTGCATATACTTCTCTAGGGTTGTAAGCCACTTAGGGATAAAAATAGAGAAACTAAATAAAAATCATTCTTTTTCCTATTTCCTTTTAACAAAGTCTCAACTATCAGTGATACAATACATTTGATGCCCTAACCTATCAATACAAATGGCACCTAGCTAGAAGCTCACGGGCTGTCCATTTGATAACCACAGTCAACATTTCAAAAAAGTGGATATCCTTGAGCACAAGCACCAATAACATCAAATAATGGAGTTAAAGCATAGGCTAGGGCATGAAACTAGTAGAATGTAGTCATTTCAGTGAAAATAATATACAATGGCGTCATTAAACACATATGTCAGTAATATCAACAAATGTGAATCCAAACATTTGAATACAGTGAATCGATATCCTTGAGCACAAGAAACAATAACATCAAATAATAGAGATATAGCACTGGCTAGGGCACGACACCAGTAGAATGCAATCATTTCAAAGAGCAACTCCCTCAACAATAAAATGAAATGCATTTGAATATGATGCCAGAGGCTCAAAAGATGAAGAAATCACATACCTTCTCCCGCGCTCGGCTTTCGCTCCTTTTCTCCTGCTCTCCAATTGAAATAAAAATGATGAGGCTATTTCACTTTTTTTTAAAATGTATACCCCGAATCTATCGGAGTTTCGATGATCAATTAAACACCCATCGGAATACCGACATCATCGAGGCCTATTACAAAAAAAAAACACCAAATTCGTAAGAAAAAGTTACTCGTCAAAAACTTCTATCAAAATTGGGCCCCAAATGTAGTAGTGATTGATGAGCTTGTGTTGAAATTGGTCGTGTTTAATCGAGTGAGATTCCTCTAAAAAATGAAACTACTGAATGTAAGAATGGAATTAAAAGACAAGTATGTGCAACGAGGACTCCATAATAGAGTGGGATAGATAAGAGAAGGAATAGATCCATTGTTGACTATGTTGGAACTTTGTTGATTAACAAAAGAGTTGAATAAATATTCTAGAGAGAAGCTATAAGTATTGCAGTTTATACTCTTAGCCAAATATAGTTGAAGATAGGTACCAACAATACACCCTATGAAGTTTGGTTTGGTCACAAACCGGATGTAAGTCATTTCAAAAATTTAAAAAGTAGGTGGTACATACTGAAAGATGCTAGAAATGGAAAGTTTAACTCTAAAGGAGATGAAGGAATATTTCTTGGTTATTTATCAAAGAGAAAAGCATATAAATGTTTGATCAAGGATTGTAAGAAAATTTTTGAAAGTGAAAATGTAAGAGTTGATGAATTTGTAGAAAGGAATCATAAGGATAGAGAAAAGGAACCTTCGGATTACAAAATATTTTTTTATGTTCAGGAAGGTATTTTGGTTGACACAACCAAGCAACAACAAGATCAAATCGATGAATAATATGACCCTTCACCAAGAGATGATTACACCAATGATCAGTCTACCAAACCTATATTAGAAAAATATGTTAGAAGACACCACTCAACGAGAAGAATAATTGGAGATAAGAATGCAAGAATCATGACAAGAATTAGGTTGAAAGATAGCATATATTTGATTTTTGAATTTGAATCAAAATTACTGAAGGATGCACTAGAGAATGAAGATTGGATGACTGCAATTAAAGATAAAATTGATAAAATTGAAAAGAATAACACTTGGTCACTGGTACTGAGACCCATGGAAAAGAATGTGATTGGAACAAAGTGGATTTTGATAAATAAACTCAATGAAAAGGGGTTGTGATTGGAAAAAAGGCTAGATTAGTCTGCAAAGGCTATGCACAAGAAGAAGATATTGATTACGATGAAGCTTTTTGATGAAGGGTGCTCCCCTTAATACCACAAACACATAACAGAAATAGAGAAACAATAACAATAATATGCAAGAACAGAAAATTGGCTTCTTATTATCTCCACAAATGTGGAATTACAAACTTTCAGAATTACAATATGCAAAGCCACATGGGCATTCCCTTACAATATTCTATAGGAAAAAGCCTCGAACTATTACCGAGATCTACTACCCAGAACTATTCTGAACTGCCTAAGACAATAATACAGCCTTCCTTATATAGGCAATTTTCCACCGCCTGGGAAGGTTCTAGAATTTTAGCCAATAAGGCCGACCAAACTTAGAATTATTTTATTTTACATTTTATTACATCATAGTCCGCTCAAGATAACCTTTGAAACCCGAACAGAAATTTTGAAGAAAATTATTTTCCACCATTTCAGGTGGCCCAACTTCCGAAGACCATAAGTCCTCACCAGTTGACCCGATTGGCTATTATAACCCCATTTTAGAAATGCCATGAAGTGCTCTACAGGCTTGACCTATGCAAGCACCCGTCACCCAAATTTTTGACCTCATCTGGGGCCTCTAAAGCCTTCAAAACTGAGTTCAAAGTTTCTGTACCTTGCTGCCAATACCGAAAATCTTCAATATCCTCCAATATACACTTGATCTGGCAATGAAACTTTACTAGAAGACTTATATGACCAAAATGAACCTCCAAAGAAGAAATCAGATCATTCTGAGCACATACAAAAATTACCAAAAATAGTAACTTTCCATAAATAGCATCTCTGCACAAAATAGCCCTTATTGAATACAAAAAAATAGAAATATTTTTGGGTGATGCAAGATTGCTCTTACACCCATGATGCTCGTGCATCAGACACCTGGGGTAATTTGAGAAGTGACCCTGCCACGACTCAGGTGTGCAGAGGAAAACCAAGATGGTTAACCTCCGCCTTTGTTAGCCATGATGAATCTTCAATAGGTCATCCTTTCCATTTGACCAAATACTCTTCATATGTCTTGTTCTTTGTGCTTCTGCCAACACGACTCTCCAGTATGTCATCAACCTCCTTGATATCTGAGCTAGTTGCTAGAATACTCCACTGTGCTGCTGCAACCTCATCTTCAACACCTCCTTCATGATACTCTGTCAAATCTGAAATGTTAAACACTGGTGAAATATTCAGCTCACTGGGCAATTCTACCTCATATGCATTTCCTGAATCATGCTTCTTCAGTATCTTACATGGCCCAAACTTCTTCATTTTCAACTTGTTATATGTACCAACCGAAAACCGCTCCTTCTATAAATGAACCATGATTTCATCGCCAACCTGAAATTCCTTATATCTCCTTTTCACATCTGCCTTAGCCTTATACTGTGCATTCATCTTGGCAATATGCTTTCTCACCTCCTCATGGATGTTCTTCAAGTGTTCTGCAAAATCCTCAGCTTCAGCACTACTTATTTCTCCTTTATCTATCTTTCTCAATTCAGATGCATTTCTTGGGCTACTTCCATATATAATCTGGAATGGTGATTTACCAGTGCTCCTGTTGATAGAATTATTGTATGCAAATTCTACCTGTGGTAAAATCAAATCCCATCCTGTTGGCTTATCTCCAACCAAACATCTCAGCAAATTTCCCAAACTTCTATTCACCACCTCTATCTGTCCATTAGTCTGTGGATGATGTGATGAGCTGAACTTCAAATCTATCTTCAACTTCTTCCATAATGTTCGCCAGAAATATCCAACAAACTTAGTGTCCCGATCTGAAACTATGGTCTTTGGCAAACCATGAAGTCTCACTACTTCTCTGAAAAACAATCCTACTACATGAACAACATCATTAGTCTTCTTGCAGGGAATGAAATGCCCCATCTTTGAAAATCTGTCAACTACTACAAAAATTGAATCATGTCCCCGCTAAGTCTTCGGTAAACCAAGAACAAAGTCCATGCTGATATCCTCCCAAGGCTTCTCTGGTATAGGTAATGGCTGATACAACCCTGTATTCTGCTTCACTCCTTTCGCCATTTGACATACTCTGCAACTCTGTACAAACTTCTTCACATCTTGCTGCAACTGTGGCCAATAATAATTCTCACTAACCAAACCAAGGGTTTTATCACGACCAAAATGTCCAGCCAATCCTCCGCTATGCTTCTCCTTGATGAGATTCTCCCTCATAGAACTTCGTGGACTGCACAACTGACTCCCTCTGAATAGCATATCATCCTGGATGATGAAATCCAGCCATTTCATCCTGTCTAGAGCAACAGGTTCTGTACAAGCTTTCCAAGCTTCACCAAAATCAGGATCCTCCGGATACAAATTCTTGAGTTCCTTGAACCCAACCACTTCAATCTGCATTTCTGTCAGCAATAGTTGCCTTCTGCTAAGAGCATCTGCAACCCTATTAGACTTTCCACTCCTGTGTTTCAAAACAAATGTATAACTCTGCAAAAACTCAACCCATTTCAAATGCCTCTGATTCAACTTTCCTTGACTATTCAAATATTGCAAAGCTTGATGATCAGTATACAAAAAAAACTCCTTCGGAAGAAGATAGTGTCTCCACTTGTTCAATGCCTGAACTATAGCATAAAATTCCTGATCATAAATAGAATATTTTCTCTTGGCATCATTTAATTTCTCACTGAAATAAGCAATAGGTTTACCTTCTTGGCTCATAACAGCTCCAATTGCAATACCACTAGCATCACAATCTACTTGAAACACCTTATTAAAATCTGGAAGTGCTAAAACAAGTTGTTCTGTAACTTTTTGTTTCAACAATTGAAAACTCTTTTCTGCCCCATTAGTCCACTTAAACTCTTTTCTATCCCCTCTCATTGTTTCAGTCAAGGGTCCACAAATACTGCTAAAATTTCTGATAAAATTTCTATAAAAGCTAGCTAGACCATGAAAAGATCTTACATCAGTAGCACTCTTTGGAGTAGGCCATTCAAGGATAGCCTGTACCTTCTCTGGGTCTTTTTTTAGACCTTCTTTTGAAACTACAAACCCCAAATACACCAACTCTTTCTTCACAAAACTGCACTTCTTCAAATTAATCAACAATTTCTCTTCTCTCAACCTCTCAAATACCATACGAATATGCATCATATGCTCGTCCAATGTCTTACTAAAGATCAAAATATCATCTAGGTAAACAATGACAAACTTACCCAAAAATTCTTTTAGAACCTCGTTCATGAGCCGCATGAAAGTGCTCAGTGCATTGGTTAGCCCAAAAGGCATGAATAACCACTCATATAGTTCTTCCTTTGTCTTGAAGGTAGTCTTCCATTCATCTCCTTCTTTGATCCGAATCTGATGATATCTACTCTTCAGATCTATCTTTGAGAAATACACAGCTCCACTCAAACAGTCCATAATATCATCCATTCGTGGCAATGGAAACCTTTACTTAATTGTGATCTTGTTTATTGCCCTAGAATCTGTACACATCCTCCATTCTCCATTATTCTTTGGTGCTAATACTGCTGGTACAGCACAGGGACTCAGACTCTCATGGATCAATCCTTTCTGTAACAGTTCATGTACTTGTCTGTTCAACTCCTCACTTTCTGCAGGTGTCATTCTGTGTGCTGCCTTATTTGGAAAACTCGCTCCTAGGATCAAGTCCATCTGATGACTGATCTTCCTTACCGGTGGTAATCCATTAGGTACATTATCAGATACAATATCCTGAAACTCATTCAACAAATCTGCAACTTCTACAGGAACATCTTCTACTTCCTCTTTACCAGCTTTTGGAATTAAAGCAAAACATACATGCTCATGCCTCATACCATCTAGGAAATTTCTTCCA
Source organism: Chamaecyparis obtusa (assembly GCA_027943335.1). Taxonomy (NCBI): domain Eukaryota; kingdom Viridiplantae; phylum Streptophyta; class Pinopsida; order Cupressales; family Cupressaceae; genus Chamaecyparis; species Chamaecyparis obtusa. Next base: position 522,072 of record BSBK01007630.1, on the reverse strand, counting down.
TCAACAAAAGTTATCCTTGCATTACCACATACCTTTTCTTCAGTCTCCTTCAATGGTTTTAGCTTATGTCGCACTCCATCCTTTGTCAGGGAATAGGTATTCGCATGACCATCATGTACAACACATCTGTCAAACTGCCATGGTCTACCCAACAACATATGACATGCATCCATAGATATGATATCACACAATACCTCATATTGGTAACCACCAATCTTGAACTTCACCAGGCATTGTTCATTGACCATGACCTTGTGGTCATCCTGTACCCAGGCAATCTGATATGGATGTGGGTGTTTCTATCTCTTGAGCTTCAACTTTGTCACCATCTCTTCTGACACCAAATTGTTAGTGCTTCCACTATCAATGATCACATCACAACATTTACCTTCACACTTGCACTTGGTGTGAAACAGGCTCCTTCTTTGTCAGGTTCATTCTCACCACTCAATAGGACTCTTCTGTTAATCAACGTTTCTCTTCTTTCAGCATCTTCAAAATTTGATAATCTAGCATCTTCATCTATAGGTGCAACTCTGGCCTAGCCTTCATTTCTCCTATTTGTTCTCCTTTGGTGCTGAGGACATTCAAATGCCCTATGACCTTCTTCTCCATAATGAAAACATGTTCCACGAAAGCCACCTCTTCCAGGTCCTTGTCCTCTTCCTCTTCCTCTCTGATCTCTATTATTATGATCCTAGAAGCAATTGGAATTATTTCCTCGCTGATTCTGACTGCTACTGGCCTCATCCTTCTTTTTTGAATCTTCATTTCAGCCACCATATGACCGTCCACCAGATCATCCACCACGACCTCTTCCATTTTGTCTGCTCTCAAACTTCTTGTTTAGCTTTTCCTCTACTTTTAGGGCAAACTGGTATGCCTCTTCAATACTGTTCATTCAAACTAGATTCAGCTCCTCCTGAATGCTTGGCCTTAACCCATTAAGGTATCAGGTAACTTTCTCCTTATCAGCTTCTGCATGGCCTATTCTGATGAGAAGTCGATAGAACTCCTCTGTATACTCTGAGTAGATCTTCCTGCTTGCTTCAAACTCTGCATTTTCTTCAGTAGGTCAAGCTCATAATCAACAGGAATGAACTGTCACTTCAATTTATCTACCATCCGATCCCATCGCGTGATTTTCTCCTTTCCCCTTCTATTTCACTCCAACTGAATCTCTTGCCACCATATCTTCGCATGACCTTTCAGTCTAGCCTTCACAAATTTGACCCTATCAGGATCCTCAACATCTTCATACTCAAAATATTCCTCACACTCGTTGATCCAGTCGATCAATTCTTCTGGGTTAAGATTTCCAAAAAATGTAGGAACCTCAATCTTAGGTCTTTTCCCAATCTTAGAAATGGCCCAAAAAAGTCTTTCTTCCTCCTAGTTCACAATTTTGACTTCTCCTTCTTGATATTCTTCTTCAGCTTCATCCTCACTTTCATCTCTGACATTAAGATTCATTCCTCTATGAATCTCTTCTTGCAATGCTCACACTTGTCTCTGCAGCTCTCTAACCTTAGGTGTTACAATACCAGCTCTTCCGCCATGTTCCCTTCATGGAGGCATTTTTGCGATGTGCGCTGAAACTCTAACCATGGTCCTAGTGCAAACTGTCTCATAGTTGGTGATCAGTTTACACACTCAAGAACTCCTGCTCTGATACCACTTGATGAAGGGTGCTCCCCTTAATACCACAAACACATAACAGAAAAAGAGAAACAACAACAATAATATGCAAGAACATAAAATTGGCTTCTTATTATCTCCACAAATGTGGAATTACAAACTTTCAGAATTACAATATGCAAAGCCACATGGGCATTCCCTTACAATATTCTGTAGGAAAAAGCCTCGAACTATTACCGAGATCTACTACCCAGAACTATTCTGAACTGCCTAAGACAATAATACAGCCTTCCTTATATAGGCAATTTTCCACCGCCTGGGAAGGTTCCAGAATTTTAGCCAATAAGGCCGACCAAACTTAGAATTATTTTATTTTACATTTTATTACATCATAGTCGGCTCAAGATAACCTTTGAAACCTGAACAGAAATTTTGAAGAAAATTATTTTTTGCCATTTCAGGTGGCCCAACTTCCGAAGACCATAAGTCATCACCAGTTGACCCGATCAGCTATTATAACCCCATTTCAGAAATGCCACGAAGCACTCTACAGGCTTGATCTACGCAAGCGCCTGTCACCCAAATTTTTGACATCATCCGGGGCCTCTAAAGCCTTCAAAACTGAGTTCAAAGTTTCTGTAGCCTGCTGCCAATACCGAAAATCTTCAATATCCTCCAATATACACTTGATCTGGCAATGAAACTTTACTGGTAGACTTATATGACCAAAATGAACCTCCAAGGAAGAAATCAGATCATTCTGAGCACATACGAAAATTACCAGAAATAGTAACTTTCCATAAATAGCAGCTCTGCACAAAATAGCCCTTATTGAATACAAAAAAATAGAAATATTTTTGGGTGATGCAAGATTGCTCTTACACCCAGGATGCTCCTGCATCACTTTTGCACTGTTGCTAGATTACAAGGTGTAAGAATAGTACTTACATATGCTTCTTACAAAGGATTCAAATTTTATCAAATGGATGTTAAGTATGCATTTCTAAATGGAATTCTTAAAGAAGAAATTTACATTGAACAACCTAATGGATTTGTTGACAAAAGAAATAAGAATATGGTATGCAAACTACATAAATATTTATATGGATTGAAGAAGGCACCCTGAGCATGGTATGAAAGACTGCACCCTTACTTACTTAGGATTGGATTTGAAAGGACTAGTGATACCAACCATTTATACTTGAAATTCGATAAGTCTAATAAAATTTTGATTATTGAGATATTTATTGATGATTTTATATTTGGTGGTAATGAGATAATGTCTAAATAATTTGCTGGGGAAATGAGAAAGGAATTTGAGATGTATATGAATGGAGAGATTAAATTATTTATTGGACTTCAAATTCAACAAGTAAATGATGGGATCTACATAACTCAATTAAAGTATATCAAGGAGATCCTAAAAATATTCCATATGGAAGACTCAAAACCGCTTGGAACACTGATGGTTACTAGTTCTAAATTGTCTAAGAAAGATGACACTAAGGAAGTGAATGAGACACTTTACCAATCTATGATTGGTAAACTACAATATGTTGTTACCAACTGAATCTATGATTGGTAAACCCAAAGGAGATACATTTGTCTGTAGTTAAGAGGATATTTAGATATCTTAAAGGGACTGAAGATATTGGTCATTTATACACAAGAGAAGGATATTTTGATCTCAAGGTATATACTGATGTTGAATGGGCTGGAAATATTGATGATACAAAAACAACTAGTGGCGGAACTTTATTTATAGGATAAAGACTAGTGACATCGTTAAGTAAGAAATAGAGTTGTATTTCACAATATACTATCGAAGTTGAATATCTCATAGCTATTATGAACTATTCTAATATTGTATGGATCAAAAAACTACTGGAAGGTATGCATGAAGAGATTAATGATCCTACTACAATTTATTTTGATAATATTGTTGGAGATTTGCTAGCAAGACAAATTGTTGACTGTATGTTTATCATTAATGACAACATATGGTAAGCAACCTACGTGGAAGCTTGATGGAGAGAGCCTTGAGCATATGTTGCATGGATATGTTATTAACATGATATCATAGATGATGAAGTTGATTCTGAGTGAAGACAGTAATATAGTTGTTTGTATCAGTGAGTGTTCCTAATAGGTCACAAGAAGAGTTTTGTATGTGATTTGTAGTACAGTTGTAATGGAGCCTTGCATGTTTATATTTATGTTGTAGACATATATATGATGTTATGTTCATGGACATAGAGCTAGATGTATAGTACAGGTTGAGTTATGAAGTCTCTAGTTGATAGTCATAGTTTCCTGAGTTTATCTGAAAGAGCCGATAGAGTTTATATTGTTGCAGTAGTTGCACCTATCATCTTGGTATGCATGCTTGGATTTATGTTTACAGGAGAGTTAAGAATGTTTGGTTTAGATTACATGATGCGATTCAACATGAGAAGGAAGTTGGAGTTAATTTGGTGGAGCCGACTATGTAAAGCATCACGTCTACTCACATGGAGTTGCATGGTCCTAATTTTTGTTGTGTGCTTATTAGAGTCAACTGAGATGTTATTGGAGAGTTTTATTATTTCTCTAATATGATTTCAAGGAATTTATAATAGGTTGAATTGATTATATTATTTGGATAAATATACTTATAGGAAGTTATTTATGATTGGTAGGCATGGTAGAGAGTTGAAAGAATAGAGTATAGTAGAGAAAAAAAAGTATTGTGCCATCAGTAGAAGGTCTATGTGACAAAGGAGAAAGTGTATGCTATTCATTGGAACTGATCAAGATAGCAGGTCTACATTGTAGCTCACCAAAGATCTAGATATAGTGTGTATCTATTAAACAAAAGGTTGCAGCCTTTACCCCTTTGAGCAGTCTACTGCTGATAGTGTGTCCTCACCCCTAACATGGTTAATTATAAAGGACTCCTAACAGGGTCTGACCCTTCACCAAGCCACTTTACTTAATGCATTTGTATAATCTTAAAATGGAAGCACTTCCATGATAAGAGCATTTAGCCCTCCAAGTAAGGGGTTTGGGATCATGTTAAGTGCCTTGATTGGGTCTTTGCATGTATTTGGCTTTCCCCTACTTTCCACTTCTCTGCACTTGATTTCTTCATTCTAGGTGACATTAGGGTTAAGTTCCTCAGGACTTTCCTGATTTTCCTTCTTCTATGTCCCTATTTTCTAGGTAGGATTTAGAAATGAGACCTCCTATTCCATCATCACATCATCCCAAGGATTTTCTATCTATTCCAGACATTGGGTCTTGCTCAGATATCAAATTTTGCATTTTTGGCATCCCTTGGAACTCCTGCTGCAAATCCTAACAAAGTTAGGGTTTGAGGTAAAACTTGACCTCAACCCTAACTAGGTAAGGGTCGACCTTGACCCTAAATAGGTCAAGGTTGACCTTGACCCTGACCAAGTCAAGGTCGACCTCAACCTTGACCTCTTCCTACCAGAATTTCAAAGTTTCATTTCTCGCTAATTTGGCTTTCAGGAAAGTTATTCCCCACTTCCAGGTCAACTGTTTCAAGCTCTGAAATGGTAAATCCTTTAATGGTATCTAATCAAGGTATATTTTCTAAAGGTGAGGACCTAATTGGGATTTAATTCTTCAAGGTGGCCCATCTAGAGGAGTGTGCCCTAGTTCACTATAAAAGGAGGCCTTCCTCTCTCATTTTCACATCCATTATTCACATCAAGCAATCAAGCAATCAAGCTCTCAAGTGCAAGCAAGTCTTCAAGCATTCAAGTGTTTAAGAATTCATCCATCAAGGAGTTCCATTGTTAGCTATTGAAGGATTCAATCTCCTTGGAGCCCCCTTGAAGATCCATCCTTCTTCATTCATTCAATCCTTCTCATATGCAAAGATCAAATCAAGATTGGTGTTGAAGATCAAAATACCATTGATTGGAGACATCCTACTTTCATTGAAGCATTCTTACTTGTGGATTTGAGGATTCAAATCCTCTACAAGGACTTCAACATAAGCAAGGTGATTTGTTTCAATTACTTTGTTTATAAACCATATATTTCAATTCAATTTCAAGGTTAATTCCTAAATTGGGGTTTGACTAAGGCAAACCCCCCATACAACCAACTACCCCCATTTTCTTGTAGGTACAGGTGTGGAATCTCAAATCTGAGAGTGAATTTGGATACCCTTTTTGGCAGTCTTTCAGGATCTATGGACAGAATTGAAATCAGACATCAAATAAATAGTGTGGTCTTTGACCTTTTAAAAGGTCAAAGTCAACCTCTATAAATTTGCAGAAAAGATTTCAGGGTTTTGTCTGCCTCGACATTTCCAATCCAGAACAGGTGATGGAATCTTCAAAAACTTCATATAGAAGCCAGAATTCAGCATTTTCCAGATCTGCCCTAATTTAAGGTTAGTATTTGCACTACATTTATTTCAGATTTCAAGCTTAATCCAACTATAGGGAAGTATAGGATTTATTCTTTCTTTCACATTCCTCATAGATTGATTCAATTGTGTATTAACCTCTCGGTTGATCAAATTTTATCTCTCCTTTGGGAATTTGGATTTAGGAGTGAATCTTACATTTTCCCCACACACATACACAAATAGAGGTGATTCCAAATTACATCTATTCATTTTAGTGAACCCAACTAGCTTACTCTCTTTCCTTTTAGTGTTAGATTCTCTTTCATCTTGTTAGTATTAGATTTGTCCTTTGTGATTGATCTTGTATGCTAATTAGATTTCCTATCCATTCATTATGTGTTCTTAGTTTAGTTCATTTGAATTATATTGGTTTATGAGCTTTACTACCAATACTCCTACTTATAACATTCCAATTAGAAGAAGTCATAGACTCATGGGTGCGTTTGAGCTTGAATCTTCTCCTTTCCTTAGGATTCCCGATGATAACTTGATTCTTCATGATTCTAATCCTACTATGGAGCAGAAATCTTCTCACTCATCTCATGATGAGGATGATAATTTAAGGGTTCCTCCCGAAAAAGTCCAAAAAATTTCCATTGAACTTGATAAAATGGGTAATTGGCTTCTTCAATAAAACCATGGTCAAGATTCTATTCAAGCTATAGAGGCTCTTAAGAAAGTTCACCATGATAGTGATCAAGGTGTTAACCTCTTGCGTGGTATTACTCACCTTGTGCATTCCAATGTTAAACCTTTAACTCAAAAGGCTCAAGATTTAGGTTTCACTGCTCCTATCACTAGTGTTGTACCTTCTTCTAATCCTTTACCTAGTATTCCTATCTATACTCCTCCTTTGGTGATTGTGACAGTTCCCTCTATTCCTATGAGTGTTCCTCCTATGTCCCTTCCTACATCAGAACCTTCATATCATAGTGTTCCTTTCACTTATTCCACTCCGCTTCCAACTATAGTTACTAGTGTTCCTCCAATTGTGTCTTCTAGTCTTGTAGCCTCTTACACTTTCTCTAGTGTGTCTAATGTTGCTACTACTCCCATTTCCTCTAATTATTCCACCATCATCAGTTTGGCTCAAACTGTATCATCCTTACAACAACAACTTGCTTCCTTAACTCAAAACAAGTTTACTATTCCTACATGTGACATGGGAAGTCCTTTGTTTAGTGATATTATCTGAACTCCTATTCCTCAGCAAGTCGATATGCCTCATCTTGAGAATTATAATGGAAAAAGGGATCATGTTCATCATGTTAAAACATTCCAAATCCTTTGTAGTGATTATGCTCATGACCATAGGATTTTAGCCAAACTATTTTCTCAAACATTTCATGACAAGGCCTTACAATGGTATTGTTCCTTGCCTCCTTATTCCATTGATTCCTTTCCACAACTTGCTAATAACTTTATTCAAAAATTTCAAAACAATATTGGCCCGCAAGCATCTTTGACTGAATTAATGCATTGTAAAAAAAGTGCTAAAGAAAAATTAAATGAATTTATTGGTAGATTTAAGCATTTGCATGCTCAGATTTCCTATCCTCTTCTTGATGTTGATATTCAATGTATGTTTATTTCAAATTTACAATAGGATATTAGAGATAAGATTTTTCTTATTGAATTTACCTCTTTTCAACAACTTTGTGCAGTGCTTCATCATTATCAATTATAAGTGAGTCAGTTTGAGAGAAACACACCAATGGCTCCTGTTCCAGTTGATAAGAGTGATGCTACTCCTAATCCAAATAAGTTTCAAAAATTCAATAATTATGTAAGGATAAACAAACAAGCGAATGCAGTTGCTGATCAACTTGCTATTGCATCTCATAATGCCACCTTTGCATCCACTACTTTCCAATTAAATCATACATTTACTCCTCTTTCTGAAACCTTACATGCTATTATGAATATGTTGTTAGCTACTAATATGATTATGTTACCTCTTATTCAACCTCATTTACCTAATAGGATTGCATCTAAATCTTTTGATCAAAATGCTTTTTGTCATTATCATCATCAGAATGGTCATGATACTGAGAGATGTTATTGATGCCAAAGCTTTATCTATTGATTATCTAGATAGTAGCGGGAATCAGTTTGTCTCTCCTCCTAATCAGAACCTTCAAATGTATATGAATCCTTTACATACGCATGATACTAATACTATTGCTCAACCATTTGCTATCGAAATTGTATATGATTCCAAGATGTATGATCTTAATCATGTCGTTAATCAAGTGGAGCCTATTGCCAAGCCTATATATCCACCTCAACCTTCACCTAAAGTTCAATCTCAACCTCAAGATAAACCCAAACCTAAAGTGAAACCTCAACCTAAACCTCGACAAAAACTTAAGGATAAAAGACCTCAAGAACTTTTGATCACCTTTGATGACTCTGAGATTGTTAAGGCTCCTGATGGTCCCCTTTACATTGCTACTAGGCTTGCTCAGATACCTACTCGTGGTTGTCTTGTTGATCCTACATCCTTAGTCAATGTTATCACTGAAGAAAATCATTTTATGAAAAGCTTACAACATTACTTATATGATACATCGGATATGTGGATTCAAACTTGTAATGGTTTTCTTTATCCCCCATTTGGTTCTATTACTTTACCAGTTGAACTTTTTGGAAAACTTGTGAACACTACCTTTGTTGTGGTTCTTACTTCTATTAAAGTTCAAGTTAAGCTAGGTTTTCCTTGGTTGACTGCCATGCATGTTGTTGCTTCGCCTATCCATAACTATCTTAAGTTCATTCATGATGGCGAAGTGAAGATGATCAATCATAGTCTATATCAACCATCTAAGCCTAGAGATTATGCTGCTCTGGATTTCTTTTGGCCTTCCTTACCTAATTCATGTCCTCCTCACCCTGATAATCTTTTTCAATCATATGAAGCCTATAAGCATCGTAAGATTCTTCAATTAAGCATACCTCCTATAGATCTTAATCATGGTCTTTTATTTTGATACCTCCTTCAACTATGGCTTCTTGTTCTGTTAATCAAGTTCCTCCTACTAAATCTATCAAAGATCCAATGATTGCTCCTCCTATGGTTGATAATCCTATTCATCTTCCTAAAGAACCTGTGAAGGATCCTGTGATTGTTCCTCCTAGTTCTCAACCTATTTCAAATAAATCAAGAAGTAACCGATCTGCTAATGAACATCGTAAAAAGCATTGTGCTCATGCTAAAGCTAAAATATCTCTACTTTCTGTGGATACACCTATGCATAATGTTGTTACTAATAATGATGTTCACATGCATGATTATGATGATTCTATTCGTATCTTAGATCCTATTTGGATTAATTTGGATGATGAAGATACTCTTGATGATACTGATAATGTTACTGATGAATATGAGACTATTGACATTGACATTGATTTTCCAAATATGCTTTCATCTGAATTAACTCTTACACCTAGTATCAAACATAGTGATTCTCAAGAGGATCCTTGTTTGGAACTAGCTATCATTCCTACTATATTTGATATAGTCCCTCTTGTGAGTTACCGACATACCCTAAATGATATACAATGAGATGGGGAAAGTACGCAGCATGCTTGAGTGGCTTGTCCTTCATGGTAGCTTTGTTGTGTGTTTGCCTGTTGTACTGTGCTTCTCCTGTAATGTGTTTGCTAAGTGTTGTTAGATTCTTGTATACGATCCTTGTTACTCAGTTGGTTGTTACTCAGTTGGTACAAGGTGATGAAGGAATCGAAACTGTTGTTCAAATTCCTCTATATGAATATTCTTCTATGCGTTGTTCAATGTTATGTTGTAACTATGCTATTGTTTGTAAATGTTTCCTTGTGTAATCTGCTTGGATTTGAGGTATGGTAGCACTAAATCTTTTTGGTCTCTCTGTCATGGTCTGAAAAGATTCTCCTTCATATATCTTATGTGATCTTTACTCCTTTGTGATTGTATTTCTACTTTCTTTGGGGAATGATGTCAATTCATTTGCAATAATATCATACATATATTATCTTATGATCATACTGACCCCATCATAGGTAGATCCCTTCTGTGTTCTCTATATGTTTCTGTGTTATTTCCCTTGATTTGTCTTTGTCTGGGGGCATCTCAATGTGGAAACATAATCAGTGGAGTTGTTTATGTTTCCGTTAAAGCCATTGCTCATGTTAAAGTGTCAGCAATGACTTTAACATGGGGGCATATGCTCTACTCACTTGTTACACACATGCACTTATGAAAAATTCAAAACATGCTAAATCTTCTAAAGGTAATGCACATAAGTTGTGAAATCTTGACAAAGACACGCACTTTAAATTTACCTTTCAATCTTTCTTTTTGGATTAAAAAATAATCCTTAAAGTATGGATTTATATTAGGATCTCTTGATCCCTCCAGTTTCAAATACACATATATCGTGATTCCTTAAGGTCAGAAGTGTCCTTAAGACTGGATCTCTTTTGTTTTTCATTTAATCTTATGGAATAGGATATTCCTAAGGATAAATCCTTGATGGGTTGACTAGAGAGTAGCCACATTCACTAGGCGGTTCAATTTCATCTTTTTGATTGTACCTTTTTCCTCTGTGGTTCACAATGGGACATAAGTTCTCATTGGGCAAGGTAATCACACTTTTTTTTTCTTTCTTTAGAGATGTCTCTCTTATCTATGATTTAAGAGTCAATGAAGAATTGAGTCCCTGGGGGATTGGAATTTCTCTTTGTCCCTTAGATTATGATAAGATTATCTTGTTATTTTTATCTCCTTTACCAAGAGTTTGCATCGAGTCCATACTCTTGCTAAAGTGGGGGCTTAATGTATCATCTTAAAATGGAAGCACTTCCATGATAATATCATTTAGCCCTCTGAGTAATTGGTTTGGGGTCATGTTAAGCACCTTGATTGGGTCTTTGAATGTATTTGGCTTTCCCCCACTTTCCACTTCTTCTCTGCACTTGATTTCTTCATTCTAGGTGAAATTAGGATTAAGTTCTTAAGGACTTTCTTGATTTTCCTTCTTATATGGCTCTATTTTCTAGGTAGGATTTAGAAATGAGACCTCCTAGTCCACCATCACATCATTGAGAGGATTTTCTATCTATTTCAAACACTAGGTCCTACTCAGATATCAAATTCTAAATTTCTGGTAACCCCCTAGAACTCCTGCTGCAAATCTAGACAAAGTTAGGGTTTGAGGTCAAAGTCAACCTCAACCCTGACTAGGTCAAGATCGACCTCAACCTTGACCTCTTCCTGCTAGAATTTCAAAGTTTCATTTCCCACTAATTTGGCTTTTGGGAAAGTTATTTCCCGCATCCGGGTCGGCCGTTTCAAGCTTCGAAATGGTAAATCCTTTAATGTTATTTAATCAAGGTATATTTTCTAAAGCTGAGGACCTAATTGGGATTTAATTCTTCAAGGTGGCCCATCTAGAGGAGTGTGCCCTAGTTCACTATAAGAGGAGGCCTTCCTCTCTCATTTTCATATCCATTATTCACATCAAGCAATCAAGCTTTCAAGTGCAAGCAAGTCTTTAAACATTCAAGTGTTCAAGCATTCATCAATCAAGGAGTTCCATTGTTAGCTAGTGAGGGATTCAATCTCCTTGGAGCCCCCTTGAAGATCCATCCTTCTCAATTCAATCAAGCCTTCTCATATGCAAAGATCAAATCAAGATTGGTGTTGAAGATCAAAATACCATTGATTGGAGACATCCTACATTCATTGAAGCATTCTGACTTGTGGATTTGAGGATTCGAATCCTCTATAAGGACTTCAACATAAGCAAGATGATTTGTTTCAATTACTTTGTTTATAAACCATATATTTCAATTCAATTTCAAGGTAAATTCCTAAATTGGGGTTTGACTAAGGCAAACCCCCCATACAACCAAAAACCCCCATTTTCTTGTAGGTACAAGTGTGGAATCTCAGATCTGAGAGTGAATTCGGATACCCTTTTTTGCAATCTTTCAGGATTTGCAAATAGAATTGGAATCGGACTTCAAATAAATAATGTGGTCTTTGACCTTTTAAAACGTCAAACTCGACCTATGTGAATTTGGAGAAAAGATTTTTCGGTTTTGTCCACCTCAACATTTCCAGTCTAGAAGAAGTGACAGAATCTTTAGAAAGTTCATACAAAAGCAAGAATTCAACATTTTCCAGATCTGCCCAAATTCAAGGTTAGTATTTGCACTCCAATTATTTCAAATTTCAAGCTTAATCCAACTATAGGGAAGTATATGATTTATTCTTTCTTTCATATTCTTCATAGATTGATTCATTTGTGTATTAAGCTCTTGGTTGATGAAATTGAATCTCTCCTTTGGGAATTTGGATTTAGGAGTGAATCTTACATTTTCCCCACACACATACACAAATAAAGGTGATTCCAAACTACATCTATTCATTTTGGTAAACCCGACTAGCTTACTCTCTTTCTTTTTGGTGTTAGATTCTCTTTTATCTTGTTAGTATTAGATTTGTCCTTTGTGATTGATCTTGTATGCTAATTATATTTCCTATCCATTCATTATGTGTTCTTAGTTTAGTTCATTTACATTATATTTTCTTATGAGCCTTACTACCACTACTCCTAATTATAACATTCCGGTTAGAAGAAGTCGTAAGCTTATGGGTGCCTTTGAGCCTGAATCTTCTCCTTTCCTTAGGATTCCTGATGATAACTTGATTCTTCATGATTCTAATCCTACTATGGAGTATAACTCTTCCCACTCATCTCATGATGAAGATGATAATTTAAGGGTTCCTTCCAAACAAGTCCAAAAACTTTCCACTGAACTTGATAAAATGGGTAATTGGCTTCTTCAAGAAAACCATGGTCAAGATTCTATTCAAGCTATAGAGGCTCTTAAGAAAGTTCACCATGATAGTGATCAAGGTGTTAACCTCTTGCATGGTATTACTCACCTTGTGCATTCCAATGTTAAACCTTTAACTCAAGAGGCTCAAGATTTAGGTTTCATTGCTCTTATCAATAGTGTTGAACCTTCTTCTAATCCTTTACCTAGTATTCCTGTATATACTCCTCCTTTGCTGACTGTGACAATTCCCTCTATTCCTATGAGTGTTCCTCCCATGTCCCTTCCTACATCACAACCTTCATATCATAGTGTTCCTTTCACTTATTCCACTCTGCTTCCACCTATAGTTCCTAGTGTTCCTCCAGTTATGTCTTCTAGTCCTGTAGCCTCTTACACTTTCCCTAGTGTGTCTAATGTTGCTACTACTCCCATTTCCTCTAATGATTCCACCATCATTAGTTTGGCTCAAACTATATCATCCTTACAACAACAACTTGCTTCATTAACTCAAAACAAGTTTACTATTCCTACATGTGACATGGGAAGTCCTTTTTTTAGGGATATTATATGAACTCCTATTCCTCAACAAGTCGGTATGCCTCGTCTTGAGAATTATAATGGAAAAAGGGATCTTGTTCATCATGTTAAAACATTCCAAATCCTTTGTAGTGATTATGCTCATGGCCATAGGATTTTAGCCAAACTGTTTGCTTAGACATTTCATGACAAGGCCTTACAATGGTATTGTTCCTTGCCTCCTTATTCCATTGATTCCTTTCCACAACTTGCTAATAACTTTATTCAACAATTTCAAAACAATATTGGCCCGCAAGCATCTTTGACTGATTTAATGCATTGTAAAAAAAGTTCTAAAGAAAAATTAAATGAATTTAATTATAGATTTAAGCATTTCCATGCTCAAATTTCCTATCCTCTTCTTGATGTTGATATTCAATGTATGTTTATTTCAAATTTACAACAGGATATTAGAGATAAGATTCTGCTTACTGAATTTACCTCTTTTCAACAACTTTGTGGAGCGCTTCATCATTATCAATTACAAGTGAGTCAGTTTGAGAGAAAGACTCCATTGGCTCCTGTTCCAGTTGATAAGAGTGATGCTGCTCCTAATCCAAATAAGTTTCAAAAATTCAATAATTATGTAAAGATAAACAAACAAGTGAATGTAGTTGCTGATCAACTTGCTATTGCATCTCATAATGCCACCTTTGCATCCACTGCTTTTCAATTAAATCATACTTTTACTCCTCTTTCTGAAAACTTACATGCTATTATGAATAGGTTGTTAGCTGCTAATATGATTATGTTAGCTCCTATTCAACCTCATTTACCTACTAGGATTGCATCTAAATCTTTTGATCAAAATGCTTTTTGTCAATATCATCATCAGAATGGTCATTATACTAAGAGATGTTATTCTTTAAAACATAAGGTCCAAGATCTCATTGATGCCAAGGCTTTATCTGTTGATAATCTAGATAGTAGTGAGAATCAATTTGTCTCTCCTCCTAATCAGAACCTTCAAATTTATATGAATCCTTTACCTACGCATGATACTAATACTATTGCTCAACCATTTGCTATGGAAATTGTATATGATTCCAAGATGTATGATCGTAATCATGTCGTTAATCAAGTGGAGCCTATTGCCAAGCCTATATATCCACCTCAACCTTCACCTGAAGCTCAATCTAAACCTCAAGATAAACCCAAACCTAAAGTGAAACCTCAACCTAAACCTCGACAACAACTTAAGGATAAAAGACCTCGAGAACTTTTGATTACCTTTGATGACTTTGAGATTGTTAAGGCTCCTGATGGTCCCCTTTACATTGCTACTAGGCTTGCTCAGATACCTACTCATGGTTGTCTTGTTGATCCTACCTCCTTAGTCAATGTTATCACTAAAGAAAATCATTTTATGAAAAGCTTACAACATTACTTATATGATACATTGGATATGTGGATTCATAGTTGTAATGGTTTTCTTTATCCCTCATTTGGTTCTATTGCTTTACCAGTTGAACTTTTTGGAAAACTTGTGAACACTACCTTTGTTGTGGTTCTTACTTTAATAAATTTCAAGTTAAGCTAGGTTTGCCTTGGTTGACTACCATGCATGTTGTTGCTTCCCCTATCCATAAGTGTCTTAAGTTCATTCATGATGGCAAAGTGAAGATGATCAATCATAGTCTATATTGACCATCTAGGCCAAGAGATTATGCTGCTCTGGATTTCTTTTGGCCTTCCTTACCTAATTCATGTCCTCCTCGCCCTGATAATATTTTTCCATCATATCAAGCCTATAAGCATCACAAGATTCTTCAATTAAGCATACCTCCTATGGATCTTAATCATGGTCTTTTACCTACACCTTCGATACCTCCTTCAACTATGGCTTCTTGTTTTGTTAATCAAGTTCCTCCTACTAAATCTATCAAAGATCCAATGATTGCTCCTCCTATGGTTGATAATCCTATTCATCTTCCTAAAGAACCTATGAAGGATCCTATGATTTTTCCTCCCAGTTCTCAACCTATTTCAAATAAATCAAAACGTAACCGATCTGCTAATGAACATCGTAAAAAGCATTGTGCTCATGCTAAAGCTAAAATATCTCTACTTTCTGCAGATACACCTATGCATAATGTTGTTACTAATAATGATGTTCAATTTCATGATTATGATGATTCTATTCATATCTTAGATCCTATTTCAATTAATATGGATGAAGAAGATACTCTTTATGATATTTATAATGTTACTAATGAATATGAGACTATTGACATTGACATTGATTTTCCAAATATGCTTTCATCCGAATTAACTCTTACACCTAGTATCAAACATAGTGATTCTCAAGAGGATCCTTGTTTGGAACTAGCTATCATTCCTACTATATTGGATATAGTCCCTCTTGCGAGTTACCGACCTACCCTAAATGATATACAATGAGATGGGGAAAGTATGTGGCATGCTTGAGCAGCTTGTCCTTCATGGTAGCTTTGTTGTGTGTTTGCCTATTGTACTGTGCTTCTCCTATAATGTGTTTGCTAAGTGTTGTTAGATTCTTTTATATGATCCTTGTTACTCAGTTGGTACAAGGTGATGAAGGAATCGAAACTGTTGTTCAAATTCCTCTATATGTATCTCTATTCTTCTATGCATTGTTCAATGTTATGTTGTAACTATGCTATTGTTTGTAAATGTTTCCTTGTGTAATCTACTTGGATTCAAGGTATGGTAGCACTAAATCTTTTTGGTCTCTATGTCATGGTCTGAAAAGATTCTCCTTCATATATCTTATGTGATCTTTCCTCCTTTGTGATTGTATTTCTACTTTCTTTAGGGAATGATGTCAATTTATTTGCAAGAATATCATACATATATTATCTTATGATCATACTGACCCCATCATAGGTAGATCCCTTCTGTGTTCTCTATATGTTTCTGTGTTATTTCCCTTGATTTGTCTTTGTCTAGGGGCATCTCAATGTGGAAACATAATCAGTGGAGTTGTTTATGTTTTCGTTAAAGCCATTGCTCATGTTAAAGTGTCTGCAATGACTTTAACATGGGGGCATATGCTCTACTCACTTGTTACACACACACACTTATGAAAAATTCAAAACATGCTAAATCTTCTAAAGGTAATGCACATAAGTTGCTAAATCTTGAGGAAGACATGCACTTTAAATTTTCTTTTCAATCTTTCTTTTTGGATTAAAAAATAATCCTTAAAGTATGGATTTATATTAGGATCTCTTGATCCCTCCAGTTTCAAATACACATATATCACGATCCCTTAAGGTCGGAAGTGTCCTTAAGACTGGATCTCTTTTGTTTTTTATTTATTCCTATGGAATAAGATATTGCTAAGGATAAATCCTTGATGGGTTGACTAGAGAGTAGCCACATTCACTAGGTGGTTCAATTCCATCTTTTCAGTTGCACTTTCCTCTATGGTTCACAATGGGACATAAGTTCTCATTGGGCGAGGTAATCACACTTTGTTTTTCTTTCTTTAGAGATGTCTCTCTTATCTATGATTTAAGAGTCAATGAAGAATTGAGTCCCTGGGGGCTTGAGATTTCTCTTTGTCCCTTAGATTATGATAAGATTATCTTGTTATTTTTATCTCCTTTACCAAGAGTTTGCATCGAGTCCATACTCTTGCTAAAGTGGGGGCTTAATGTATCATCTTAAAATGGAAGCACTTCCATGATAATAGCATTTATCCCTCTGAGTAATTGGTTTGGGGTCATGTTAAGCACCTTGATTGGGTCTTTGCATGTATTTGGCTTTCCCCCACTTTCCAGTTCTTCTCCGCACTTGATTTCTTCATTCTAGGTGAAATTAGGATTAAGTTCTTAAGGAATTTCCTGATTTTCCTTCTTATATGGCTCTATTTTCTAGGTAGGATTCAGAAATGAGACCTCCTAGTCCATCATCACATCATCCCAAGGATTTTTTGTCTATTTCAAACACTGGGTCCTACTCAGATATCAAATTCTGCATTTCTGGTATCCCCTGGAACTCCTGCTGTAAATCTAGACAAAGTTAGGGTTTGAGGTCATAGTCAACCTCCACCCTGACTAGGTCAGGGTTGACCTTGACCTTGACCTCTTCCTCCTATAATATCAAAGTTTCATTTCCTGCTAATTTGGCTTTCGAAAAAGTTATTTCCCGCATCCGGGTCAGCTGTTTTAGGCTTTGAAATGGTAAATCCTTCAATGGTATTTAATCAAGGTATATTTTCTAAAGGTGAGGACCTAATTGGGATTTGATTCTTCAAGGTGGCCCATCTAGAGGAGTGTGCCCTAGTTCACTATAAAAGAAGGCCTTCCTCTCTCATATTCATATCGATTATTCACATCAAGCAATCAAGCTTTCAAGTGCAAGCAAGTCTTTAAACATTCAAGTGTTCAAGCATTCATCAATCAAGGAGTTCCATTGCTAGGTAGTGAAGGATTCAATCTCCTTGGAGCCCCCTTGAAGATCCATCCTTCTCCATTCATTCAAGCCTTCTCATATGCAAAGATCAAATCAATATTGGTGTTGAAGATCAAAATACCATTGATTGGAGACATCCTACATTCATTGAAGCATTCTGACTTGTGGATTTGAGGTTTCAAATCCCTTACAAGGACTTCAACATAAGCAAGATGATTTGTTTCAATTAATTTTTTTATAAACCATATATTTCAATTCAATTTCAAGGTTAATTCCTAAATTGGGGTTTGACTAAGGCAAACCCCCCATACAACCACAAACCCCCATTTTCTTGTAGGTACAAGTGTGGAATCTCAGATCTAAGAGCGAATTCAGATACCCTTTTTGGCAGTCTTTCAAGATCTACAAACAAAATTGGAATCAGACTTCAAATAAATAATGTGGTCTTTGACCTTTTAAAAGGTCAAACTCGACCTATGTGAATTTGGAGAAAAGATTTTTGGGTTTTGTCCGCCTCAGCATTTCCAGTCTAGAAGAAGTGATAGAATCTTTAGAAAGTTCATACAAAAGCAAGAATTTAGCATTTACCAGATTTTCCCTAATTCAAGGTTAGTATTTGCACTTCAATTATTTCAGATTTCAAGCTTAATCCAACTATAGGGAAGTATATGATTTATTCTTTCTTTCATATTCTTCATAGATTGATTCAATTGTGTATTAAGCTCTTGGTTGATGAAATTGGATCTCTCCTTTGGGAATTTGGATTTAGGAGTGAATCTTACATTTTCCCCACACACATACACAAATAGAGGTGATTCCAAATTACATCTATTCATTTTGGTGAACCCGACTAGCTTACTCGCTTTCTTTTTGGTGTTAGATTCTCTTTTATCTTGTTAGTATTAGAATTGTCCTTTTTGATTGATCTTGTATGCTAATTAGATTTCCTATCCATTCATTATGTCTTCTTAGTTTAGTTCATTTACATTATATTGGTTTATGACCTTTTCTACCACTACTCCTAATTATAACATTCCGATTAGAAGAAGTCATAAAATTATGGGTGCCTTTGAGCTTGAATCCTCTCCTTTCCTTAGGATTCCTGATGATAACTTGATTCTTCATGATTCTAATCCTACTATGGAGTAGAAATCTTCCCACTCATCTCATGATGAGGATGATAATTTAAGGGCTCCTCCCGAACAAGTCCAAAAACTTTCCACTGAACTTGATAAAATGGGTAATTGGCTTCTTCAAGAAAACCATGGTCAAGATTCTATTCAAGCTATAGAGGCTCTTAAGAAATTTCTCCATGATAGTGATCAAGGTGTTAACCTCTTGCATGGTATTACTCACCTTGTGCATTCCAATGTTAAACCTTTAACTCAAGAGGCTCAAGATTTAGGTTTCACTGGTCCTATCACTAGTGTTGAACCTTCTTCTAATCCTTTACCTAGTATTCCTATCTATACTCCTTCTTTGGTGACTGTTATGGTTCCCTCTATTCCTATGAGTGTTCCTCCCATGTCCCTTCCTACATCACAACCTTCATATCATAGTGTTCCTTTCACTTATTCCACTCCGCTTCCAACTGTAGTTCCTAGTGTTCCTCCAGTTGTGTCTTATATTATTGTAGCCTCTTACACTTTCCCTAGTGTGTCTAATGTTGCTACTACTCCTATTTCATCTAATGATTCCACCATCATCAGTTTGGCTCAAATTGTATCATCCTTACAACAACAACTTGCTTCTTTAACTCAAAACAAGTTTACTATTCTTACATGTGACATGGGAAGTCCTTTGTCTAGGGAAATTATCCGAACTCCTGTTCCTCAGCAAGTCGATATGCCTCATCTTAAGAATTATAATGGAAAAGGGGACCCTGTTCATCATGTTAAAACATTCCAAATCCTTTGTAGTGATTATGCTCATAACCATAGGATTTTAGCCAAACTGTTTGCTCGAACATTTCATGACAAGGCCTTACAATGGTATTGTTCCTTGCCTCCTTATTCCATTGATTCCTTTCCACAACTTTCTAATGCCTTTATTCAACAATTTCAAAATAATATTGTCCCGCAAGTGTCTTTGACTAATTTAATGCATTGTAAACAAAGTGCTAAAGAAAAATTGACTGAATTTATTGGTAGATTTAAGCATTTGCATGCTCAGATTTCCTATCCTATTCCTGATATTGATATTCAATGTATGTATATTTCAAATTTACAAAAGGATATTAGAGATAAGATTCTGCTTACTAAATTTACCCCTTTTCAACAACTTTGTGCAGTGCTTCATTGTAATCAATTACAAGTGAGTCAGTTTGAGAGCAACACTCTAATGAATCCTATTCTAGTTGATAAGAGTGATTCTACTCCTAATCCAAATAAGTTTCAAAAATTCAATAATTATGTAAAGATAAACAAACAAGTGAATGCATTTGTTGATCAGGTTGCTATTGCCTCTCATAATGCCACCTCTACATCCAATTCTTTTTGATTAAATTGTACGTTTACTCTTCTTTCTGAAACTTTACATGCTATTATGAATAGGTTGTTAGCTGCTAATATGATTACTTTACCTCCTATTTGACCTCTTTTACCTAATATGATTGCATCTAAATCTTTTGATCAAAATGCTTTTTGTCAATATCATCGTCAGAATGGTCATGATACTGAGAGATGTTATTCTTTAAAACATAAGGTACAAGATCTCATTGATGCTAAAGCTTTATTTGTTGATAATCTGGATAGTAGTAGGAATCAATTTGTCTCTCCTCCTAGTCAAAACCTTCAAATCTATATGAATCCTTTACCTACGCATGATACTAATACTATTTCTCAACCATCTGCTATGGAAATTGTATATGAATCCAAGATGGATGATCTTAATCATGTCGTTAATCAAGTGGAGCATGTTTCCAACCTTATATCTCCACCTCAAGCTTCACCTCAAGTTCAATCTCAACCTCAAGATAAACCCAAACCTAAAGTGAAACCTCAACCTAAAACTTGACAACAACTTAAGGATAAAAGACCTTCGGAACTTTTGATTACCTTTGATGACTCTCAGTTTGTTAAGGCTCCTGATGGCTCCCTTTACATTATTGCTAGGGTTGCTTAGATACCTACTCGTGGTTGTCTTGTTGATCGTACCTCCTTAGTCAATGTTATAATTGAAGAAAATATTTTTATGAAAAGCTTACAATGTGACTTCTATGATACATCGGATGTGTGGATTCAAACTTGTAATGGTTTTCTTTGTCCCTCATTTGAGTCTATTACTTTACCAATTGAACTTTTTGGAAAACTTGTGAACACTACCTTTGTTGTGGTTCTTACTTATGATCAATTTCAAGTTAAGCTAGGTTTTCCTTGGTTGACTACCCTGCATGTTGTTGCTTCCTGTATCCATAAGTGTCTTAAGTTCATTCATGATGGCAAAGTGAAGATGATCAATCATAGTCAATATCGACCTTCTAGGCCTAGAGATTGTGCTGCTCTAGATTTCTTTTGGCCTTCCTTACCTAATTCATGTCCTCCTCGCCCTGATAATCTTTTTCAATCATATCAAGCCTATAAGCATCGTAATATTCTTCAATTAAGCATACCTCCTATGGATCTTAATCATTGTCTTTTACATACACCTTCGATACCTCCTTCAACTATGGCTTCTTGTTCTATTAATCAAGTTCCTCCTACTAAATCTATCAAAGATCCTATGATTGCTCCTCCTATGGTTGATATTCCTATTGACCTTCCTAAAGAACCTATGAAGGAACCTACAATTGTTCCTCCTAGTTCTCAACCTATTTCAAATAAATCAAAATGTAACCGATCTACTAATGAACGTTGTAAAAAGTGTCGTGCTCATGCTAAAGCTAAAAGATCTCTACTTTCTGTGGATACACCTATGCATAATGTTGTTACTAATAATGATGTTCACATGCATGATTATGATAATTCTATTCGTATCTTAGATCCTATTTTGATTAATTTGGATGATGAAGATACTCTTGATGATACTGATAATGTTACTGATGAATATGAGACTATTGACATTGACATTGATTTTCCAAATATGCTTTTATCTGAATTAACTCTTACACATAGTATCGAACATAGTGATTCTCAAGAAGATCCTTGTTTGGAACTAGCTATCATTCCTATTATATTGGATATAGTCCCTCTTGCGAGTTACCCACCTACCCTAAATGATATACAATGAGATGGGGAAAGCAGGTGGCATGCTTGAGCGGCTTGTCCTTCATGGTAGCTTTGTTGTGTGTTTGTCTATTGTACTGTGCTTCTCCTATAATGTGTTTGCTAAATGTTGTTAGATTCTTTTATGCGATCCTTGTTACTTAGTTGGTAGAAGGTGATGAAGGAATTGAAACTATTTTTCAAATTCCTCTATATGTATCTCTATTATTCTATGCGTTATTCAATGTTATGTTGTAACTGTGCTATTGTTTGTAGATGTTTCATTGTGTAATCTTCTTGGATTTGAGGTATGGTAGCACTAAATCCTTTTGGTCTCCATGTCATGGTCTGAGAAGATTCTCCTTCGTATATCTTATGTGATCTTTCCTCCTTTGTGATTGTAGTTCTACTTTCTTTGGGGAATGATGTCAATTCATTTGCAATAATATCATACATATATTATCTTATGTTCATATTGACCCCATGGTAGGTAGATCCCTTCCATGTTCGCTGGATGTTTCTATGTTATTTCCCTTGATTTGTCTTCGTCTGGGGGCATGTCAACATGGAAACATAATCAGTGGAGTTGTTTATGTTTCTGTTAAAGCCATTTCTCATGTTAAAGTGTTAGCAGTGACTTTAATGTGGGCGCATACACTCTACTCACTTGTTACACACATGCACTTATGAAAAATTCAAAACATGGTAAATCTTCTAAAGGCAATGCACATAAGTTGCTAAATCCTGAGGAAGACATGCACTTTAAATTTACTTTTCAATATTTCTTTTTGGATAAAAAACTAATCCTTAAAGTATGGATTTATATTAGGATCTCTTGATCCCTCCAGTTTCAAATACACATATATCGTGATCCCTTAAAGTCGGAAGTGTCCTTAAGACTAGATCTCTTTTGTTTTTTATTTATTCTTATGGAATAAGATATTCCTAAGGATAAATCCTTGATTGGTTGACTAGTAAGTATCCACATTCATGAGGCAGTTCAATTCCATATTTCTGGTTGCACCTTTTTCCTATGTGGTTCACAATGGGACATAACTTCTCATTGGGTGAGGTAATCACACTTTTTATTTCTTTCTTTATAGATAAGTTCTAGGTAGGATTAAAAAATGAGACCTCCTAGTCCATCATCACATAATCCCAAGGATTTTCTATCTATTCCAGACACTGGGTCCTGCTCAGATATCAAATTCTGTATTTATGGCATCCCTTAAAACTCCTGCTACAAATCCTAAAAAAGTTAGGGTTTGAGGTCAAAGTTGAACTCGACCCTCACCAGGTCAGGATCGACCTCTACCCTGACTAGGTCAAGGTCGACCCTGACCCTTACCTATTCCTACCAGAATTTCAAAGTTTCATTTCCTGCTAATTTTGCTTTTAGGAAAGTTATTTCCCGCTTCTGGGTCAGCTATTTCAGGCTCCAAAATGGTAAATCCTTTAATGGTATTTAATCAAGGTATATTTTCTAAAGGTGAGGACCTAATTGGGATTTAATTCTTCAAGGTGGCCCATATAGAGGAGTGTGCCCTAGTTCACTATAAGAGGAGGCCTTCCTCTCTCATTTTCACATCCATTATTCACATCAAGGAATCAAGCAATCAAGCTCTCAACTGCAAGCAAGTCTTCAAGCATTCAAGTGTTCAAGCATTCATCCATCAAGGAGTTCCATTGTTAGCTATTGAAGGATTCAATCTCCTTGGAGCCCCCTTGAAGATCCATCCTTCTCCATTCATTCAAGCCTTCTCATATGCAAAGATCAAATCAAGATTGGTGTTGAAGATCAAAATACCATTGATTGGAGACATCCTACATTCATTGAAGCATTCTGACTTGTGGATTTGAGGATTTGAATCCTCTAAAAGTACTTCAACATAAGCAAGGTGATTTGTTTCAATTACTTTGTTTATGCACCATATATTTCAATTCAATTTCAAGGTAAATTCCTAAATTGGGGTTTGACTAAGGCAAACCCCCCATACAACCAAAAACCCCATTTTCTTGTAGGTATAGGTGTGGAATCTCAAATCTAATAGCAAATTTGGATACCCTTTTTGGCAATCTTTCAGGATCTGCGAATAGAATTGGAATCGGACTTTAAATAAATAATGTGGTCTTTGACCTTTTAAAAGGTCAAACTCGACCTGTGTGAATTTGGAGAAAAGATTTTTGGGTTTTGTCCACCTTGGCATTTCCAATCTAGAAAAGGTGATGGAATCTTCAGAAAGTTCATACAGAAGCCAGAATTTAGCATTTTTCAAATCTACCCTTATTCAAGGTTAGTATTTGCACTTCAATTATTTCAGATTTCAAGCTTAATCCAACTATAGGGAAGTATAGGATTTATTCTTTCTTTCATATTCTTCATAGATTAATTCAATTGTGTATTAACCTCTTGGTTGATTAAATTGGATCTCTCCTTTGGGAATTTGGATTTAGGAGTGAATCTTACAATTTCCCCACACACATACACAAACAGAGGTGATTCCAAATTACATCTATTCAGCGTTGTAAAGATCAACTCCTAATAGGGTTGGAAAATCTTAAAACATGGATCATAATACACTAGTGAAATTCTTAGTGGGTCTCAATTCCCACCAGGGTTTTTACCTGTTTGGATTTCCCCATAACCAAAATTGTTACATTGTGTTAAGTTTTCTCATATTGTGTTTATGCGTAATTTTCTTCTATACCTAATTGGACAAATAATTGAATCTTGTAGATAATTGATTCAGCCACCCCCCCCACCCCCGCCCCCGTCCCCACCCCCACCCCCCCTCTTAGTTCTCTCTTGGAACTATTCCTAACAATTGGTATTATAGCCAATTGCCTTGGAGAGAAAGTTTAATAGCTTGAGGTTGATCAGATGGTAGTTTTTAGAAAACAAAGTCCTAAGTTTGATGAGCAGAACTATCTAGAGTGGAAGAACAAAATGATGACGCGTTTGTAGTGCATTGCCTTTGAAATTTTTGAAGTAGCTACTAAAGAAGTTGAGATTCCTTCTTTATCAGATCTTGCAAAGGAAGATGAAACTCTTAAGTAGAAGGAGATGTTTACTTCAAATGATCTTGCCAAAGAATCCCTCATCAGCACCTTGTCTGACAGTGAATTCTCAGAGATCAAGAAGCTACATAAAGCCTACAAGATTTGGAATTATCTAGAAGACATGTTTGAAGGGGACATCCAAGCCAATAATGCACGTAGAAAGACATGGAAGAAAAAGTAAAATACATTGGAGATGCTACCTGAAGAAAGTATTATAGCCTCCAATCAAAGGATTAATGAAGCAATTTCAGGAATCAAAAACAATGGTGGAGAGATTTCCATAGAAGACATAATGGATAAGTTGATGACTACTTTGAAACTAGAATATGAGAACAAGATAACCATCTTGGAAGAGACTATACCATTTTCAAAATAATTCAGGAGAGAGACCTTAATTAGTAAGATTTCAGCGTTTGAGATATCAAGTTTGAACACAGAGCCTAAAAGTGAGACAACCTTCAAATCTTCATTCCATGGTAAGAAATTCTTGAACACTTGTGGTAATTTTGATGACGATGATGAAGAGAAAGCACTAGATGATTTCATTGATATGATTGCTAAGAGAGAAAAGAAAGGAAAAGGAAAATATGAAGGTCAGTTACCATAATGCTTTTCATGTAACAAGACTGGTCACTTTGCATCTAAGTGTCTTACAAGAGTTAAGAAGTTCAAAAATAACTTCAAGCGTAAGTATACAAAAGAATGTTACTATGATAGAGATGGAGTATCAAATGTGGAATCAGTAGAAGATGAAATTGGATTCATTTCTCTTGAAGACATGGAGAAAATGTTTGATGAAATGGACCTTGAAGATGAAAAGGAAGTACAAGAGTTAGTACTGATTTCACAAGCTGACATAAAGACAGACTAGATCATTGACAGTGGTTGTTCACATCACATGACATGAGACAAAGATAGATTTGTACATCTAGATAAGTACAAAGGTCACATGTTTAGATTTGGTGAAAACACTCCCAAACCTATCATAGATAGATGAGCCAACCCCTTGGATGGAAAAAATAGTACTGAGGATGTTCTTTATGTTGATGGTTTGCAGGATAACCTACTAAATTTAAGATAGTTTCTTCACAAAGGATATCACTTGGAATTCAAAGATAATAAGTGCATCACTAATAACAAGGATAGAGAAATGATTGTACCAGGTTAAAAAACTAAAGGTAATGTTTTTGAGCTTAACCCTGAAGCAAGTTGTTTTGCTGCTAAAATAGATGACAGTTTGCTATGGCACAAAAGACTATGTCATATCAATTTTGATAACATAGTAAAGATAAGTAATGTAAAGGTAGTGAGAGACTTTCCTAGCATTGAAAAACTAGTTGATACTATATGTAGGGAATGTGTGATGGGAAAGCATGTAAGGAACTCATTTAGAAGCAAGCATGATTCGATAGAGAATAAATTGGATCTAGTTCTTACAGACCTATGTGGACCAACTCAAACATGATCATACTATGGTGAAAGTTATTTGATTTTGTTTGTTGATGATTTGATTATTATAGAATGATATGGGTTGCATTCTTAAGGGATAAATCAGAAGCATTTAACAAGTTCAAAATATTCAAAGCTAAGGTTGAAAATGAGTCTGGATTAAAGATTAAATGTTTGAGATCAGATAGAGGAGGAGAATTCAACTCTAACAAATTTTAAGAGTACTATGAAGAACATGGGATAAAGAGATAACTAAGTGCTCCTAGAACCCCTCAGCAGAATGGAATTGCAAAAAGAAGGAATGGGTATTGACACAATGCACACCATCATGATTGAAGGAAAGGTCGTGCACATCTATTGGAGAGATGCGGTCAATATTGTAGTCTATATTATCAATAGAATACGATTGAGTCTAGGTGTAGAAAAGAAACCTTATGAGCTTTGGTTTGGTAATGTACCTACAATGAAATACTTTAGAATCTTTGGAAGTAAGTTCTACATCAAGAGAGATGAAGCCATTGGCAAGTTTGATGCAAGAAGTGATGAAGATATTTATCTTGGTTACTCCACTAAAAGAAAAGCTTATAGATGTTTTAACTTAAGATTGAAGATGATCATTGGAAGTTCTCATGTTGTTATTGATGATAAGTTTGTGATTCAATAAAGATATCATGATAATGCACCTATGATTGAATAAGAACCTAAACCTACCAACAAAGAAACAATTGTTGAAGAAATGTTTGACATCACTAATGTATTATTCAATGATCCAGAAACTAGTGAAGAAGAATCACAAAAGTCAAATGAGAGAGTCATTCCTAATGTTCCTAATCTAAGATCTAGATATCATTCAAAGGAAGACATCATTGGAGATTAGAACATTGAAGTCATCACAAGATCAAAAGAAAATAGTTTCACAACAAATGAAGATGTATGTTTACTATGACAGATTGAACCCTTAAGTGTTGAAGATGCATGTAATGACTCAGATTGGCATGAAGCAATGAAAGAAGAGATAGATCAGATAATTAAGAATGATATATGGGAATTGGTCCCTAGGTCTAGTGACAAGAATGTGATTCGAACCAAATGGATATTTAGAAATAAGATGAATGAAGATGGAACAGTGGTAAGAAACAAAGAAAGACTAGTATGCAAAGGATATGTGCGGAGAGAAGGAATTGATTATTCAGATACATTTTCCCCTATAAGAAGATTGGAAGCCATAAATTTGTTTCTATCCTATGCTACATTCAAGGAATTTAAGGCACACTAGATGGATGTCAAGTCAGCATTCTGAATGGGGAGTTGAAGGAAGAGGTATACATAGAGTAGCCTTAAGGATTTACCTTATCAAACAGACCTAATACAGTATGAAGATTGAAGAAAGACCTCTATGGAATTAAGAAAGCCTGTAGAGCATGGTATGAAAGACTTGATGGTTACTTGACTGAGATTGGATTTAAGAAAAGAGTAGAATATTGTAACTTATTCATAAGGGAGAGACCTGATCATTTATTGTTAGTTGCTATATTTGTTGATGACATTATTTTTGGTGGCAATGACAAGCTTAGTGCAAAATTTTCTAAGGAGATGTAGAGAGAGTTTGAAATGAGGATGATTGGACCTACCAAGTACTTTTTGGGGCTAAATGTGCAGTAGACAAACAAAGGCATATTCATAAATTAGACCAAGTATGTGAAAGATATCTTAAAGAAATTCAAGATGGAAGATTGCAAGCCAGTAAGTACCCCTATGATAATGGGATGAAAGCTTTCAAAAGAAGATGATTCACCAGTAGTAGACATAACCTTGTATAACTCTATGATTGGTAAACTAATCTATCTTACTTAATCTAGACCTGATATTTCCAATGCAGTTGGTATTATTGGAAGATTTGCAGCAGAAGTAAAAAAAGTCATCTCATGGTAGTAAAAAGGATATCTAGATACTTGAGGGGAACTATAGACTATGGTTTATGGTATCCTAAATTAGAGAATGTAGAGCTTCATGTATATACAAATGCAGATTGGGCACGATGTGTGGATGATAGAAAAAGTACCTTTGGAGGAGTAGTGTTCCTTGGAGATAGACTTCTCACTTGGACAAGTCAGAAGTAGAATTGTATCTCTCAGTCAATAGAAAAAGCAAAGTATGTAGCATTGGAGCATTAAATTGTTCTACAATTGTGTGGATCAAGGAGATGATAAAGGACTTTGGTATTTAGATTAATTATCCTATTATTATTCATTGTGATAACACTGGCACTATCGATATGTCAAAGAACCTTGTGATGCATGCAAAGACAAAACACATTGAGATAAAATATCACTTCTTAAGAGAGAAAGTTGTAGAGAAAGAGGTAAAGTTGGTCTATGTAAGTACAAAAGATCAACTAGTAGATATATTCATAAAGCCTTTACCGAAGCATACTTTTGAGTATCTTAGAGAGAAGCTGGGAGTAATTCCCTTCCCTAAATTTGATTAGAGTTTGCAGGAGTGCATCAGTCCTCAGTGAATGATGAATGGTTGACTACTCTACCTCAAGAGTAGTAATGGTACTTTAATGGTTTGGCACCCTTTGCAATTGATGTCAAAGGGGGATTATATATAGTCATGAAAAATAATACAAAAAGAAAAGAGTATATTCAATTGAGGAGTATGAAGAAAGGGGGAGTATAGAGTAAAAAGCATTATAACAATCGATATTCAAAGCATTTCAATAGTAGATAGAGGATTCATCCTTTGGGGAGTTTTTTTGAAGAAATAGAGAATGTTATAAAATATTTGTTTATTTAATTGGTGGTGTTTTTCATTCCATATGTTTCCATCAATGCCAAAGGAGGAGACTATTGGTGATTTGCCAGCGAGCGAGATTGTTGACTATATGTTTGTCATTGATGACAACATATGGTAAGCAGTGTGTGTTGAAGCCTGATGGAGAGAGCCTTGAGCATATGTTGCATGGATATGTTATCAACATGATATCATAGACGTAGAGGTTGATTCTAAGTGAAGACATTAATACAGTTTCCTGTATGATTGAGCATTCCTGACAGGTGCCAGGAAGAGTTCTGTATGTGATTTGCACTACGGTTGTAATGGAGCCTTGTGCATTTATATTTATTTTGTATAAATATTTATGATGTAATTTTTATGGATGCTATCTTGTAGAAATATGTATGATGTTATGTTTATGGATGCAGAGTTAGATGTATAGTACATGTTGAGTTATGAAGTCTCCAGTTGACAGTCATAGTTTCTTGAGTTTATCTGAAAGAGCCAAAAAAATTTATATTATTGCAGTAGTTGGGCCTCTCATCTTGGTATGTGTGCTTGGATTTATGTTTAGAGAAGAGTTAATAATGTTTGGTTGAGAGTGCATGATGTGATTCAACATGAGAAGGTAGTTGGAGTTAATTTGGTGGAGCTGAGAGTGTAAAGCGTCGTGTCAATCCTAATTTGTGTTGCATGCTTAGTAGAGCTGATTGAGATGTTATGGGAGAGTTGTATTGTTTCTCTAATATGATTTCAAGGAAGTTATAATAGGCCAACTTGATTATATCATTTGGAGAAAGATACTTATAGGAAGTCATTTATGATTGCTAGGCATGGGAGAGAGTTGAAAGAATAGAGCACAATAGAGAGTGCAAAGTATTGTGCCATTAGCAGAAGGTTTATTTGACAAAGGAGAAAGTGTATGGTATTCATTAGAACTAATCAAGATAGCAGGTCTACCTTGCAGTTCACAAAAGATCCAGATATAGTGTGTATCTATTAAACAGAGGGTTGTAGCCTTCACCCCTTGGAGAAATGTCTTTCAGATAGTGTGTCCTCACCCCTAATAGGGCCAATTGTGAAAGACTCCTAATAGGGTCAGACCCTTGACTAGGTCACTGTACTTAATGCATTGTCAAGAGAAACTCCTAACAGGGTTGTAAGATCTTCTAACAGGGATCATAATACACTAGCGCAGTTCTTAGTGAGTCTCAATTCCCACTGGGATTTTTACCTATTTGGGTTTCCCCATAACCAAAATTATTGTGTTGTGTTAAGTGTTCTCATATTGTGTTTATGCTTAATTTTTGTTCTATACTTAATTGGATAAATAATTGAATCTTGTACATAACTGATTCACCCCTCCCCCCTCTCAGTTATCTCTTGGGACTATTCCTAACAAATATCAGTGCTATTAACATATCAAAGAACCCTATGATGTATTCAATGTTAGGATTAACAAGGAAGAAATAACAATTATGTGTAAATATAACCAATATCAAAAAACAATAAACCACACAGAAGAGAACACAAAACACAAAGATTTAACATGGTTCACCCAATCCTTGGGCTACGTCCACCAACAGTGAGTCCAATATTATTATTATCTAGTGATTACAACCTGATTACAATCCATAATCCCTTATAGCTCAATACCACTACAAGAAGCTACATAAAACATCCATCCACAATGAAATCCCTAACCCTAAGCCAATATAACAAGACTTATGTTGGTTAACAAGTTAACCCCAAAATACTTAGTGAGTCAACCTAGGGAAAAACTTGACGAGTCAACCTAGGGAAATGTTTGACGTGTCAACTCAAAAATGCTTGATGAGTTAACCCTGAACCCCATGATGAATGAAAAGTGTATAGTACTTTCTTGGATAGTACTTTCTTGATTAGTCACCATAAGCTAACAATCTCCCACTTGGTGACTCATCAATATCCACACTAAAAAACCTCCCACTTGGAGACTGATCCTATAGCAATAACGCTACCATATGAGGCTCCAATTGGATCGAACCACCCTGGACTCAGCTATTCCTTTATTCTGCTCAGTGTAGTAGACCAACTAAAGCTAAACATGAGTTCAACTTCTCCCTTGTTACTACATTTGTAAACATATCTACTGGATTATCATCAGCATGTATCTTTTCTAGCTTTAACTTCCCATCATCCAAAACTAACTGAATGAAATGGTACCAAAATTGTATGTGTTTCATCTTTGAGTGAAAAGAAGAATTCTTTGCAAGATGAATGTCACTTTGGCTATCTATATGCAAAAAATTATCCTTCTATGGATGTCCCAATTCTTCCATGAAGAATTGAAGCCATATCATCTCCTTGGCTACCTCTATAGAAGAAACATACTCTGCCTTTGTAGTAGATCAAGCAACCACCTTTTGTAGTTGAGAAACCCAACTCACTATCATCCCACCAATAGTAAATACACAGCCTACAGTACTCTACCTACTATCTATATCTCCTACCAAATCTGAGTCAACATAGCCTTGTAGAGAAGTAGTAGATCCCCCAAAGTGTAAACACTTACTGGATGTAGCTCTCAAATATCTGAGAATCCATTTAACTACATGCCAATGGTCAATACTTGGGTGGCTCATATATCGGCTAATGACTCCCACTGCATGTGAAATATCTGGCCTAGTACATACCATATCATACATTAAGCTCGCTACAACTGAAGCATAAGGTACCTTAGACATTTTATCCTCTTCATCTGGAGTCTTGGGACACATCTCCTTAGTCAATTTTAAATGACTAGGCAAAGGTGTGCTGACAGCTTTGGCATTCCCCATAGAGATACATTGCAACACCTTCTCAATATAATCAGCCAGAGATAAAGACAACTTCCTATTTTTCCTATCTCTACAAATTTTCATACCAAGGATTTTTTTTGTTTCCCCCAAATCCTTTATAGAAAATGAATGTGCTAACTATTGTTTTAACCCCTTAATGTGATCCATTTTAGACCTAGCTACAAGCATATCATCAACATATAAACATAAAATAATATAGCAGTCATCATCCAACTTCTTAAAATAAACACAATTGTCAGAATGAAACCGAGTGTATCCATGCTCATTCATAAAAGTGTCAAATTTAATATACCATTGCCGAGGTACTTGCTTCAAGCCATATAATTTTTTTTGCAATCTGCACACTAGATTCTCCTTACCCTTGATCTCAAATCCTTGTAGTTGTACCATATATATTTCTTCATCCAAATCACCATGAAGAAAAGTTGTTTTAACATCAAGCTTCTCTAAATGCAAGTCTTTAGAAGCCACAATACTCAAAATAGTATGAATAGAAGTCATTTTAACAACTGGAGAAAATATCTCATCAAAATCAATGCCCTTTTTCTGTGCAAATCAACTTGTAAACCCATTTATTCTTTAAAGCCCATTTACCTGCAGGTAACTTGCATAAATCCCAAGTTTGATTTTTTAGCAAGGAGTCCATTTCCTCTATCATTGTAGACTCCCACTGAATCTTTGTATCCACTTGTACAGCTTCATTATAAAATTTAGGTTCACCAACATCTGTTAGCAAAAAAGAATACAAAGATGGAGAAAATCTTTCTGGAGGTCTACTTAGCCTTGTTGACTGTCTAACATTCACTGGGGTGTGTGGTATTTGTTTTTTTTGTTGTTGCAAAGCATAAGGAACTATTGGAACATCATCTTTTGGAGTATCATCCAGTACTACATAGTCATTTTCTTTCTTCTCATGTTGTTGCAATAGATCTTTGTACAACACTTTCTCATTGAATATGACATTCTGAATTCTTAAAATTTTATGATTTTCAAAATCCCAAAGCCTATAACCAAATTCATCAATGTCATATCCAACAAATACACATTTCTTTGACTTCACTTCCAGCTTGGTTCTATTTTCAAAATCTATATGTGCAAAAGCTTCACAACCGAAGGTTTTGAGAAAAGAATAACTCACCTTCTTACCACTCCATGCTTCCTCTGGAATACCATAGTCCAAAGGAGTTGAGGGGCCTCTATTGATTAAATAAACAATAGTTTTTATAGCTTCTTTGTTAGGAATGAATGCAAAGTATTTTGGCAGTCATTCTGTAGCAGTTGTTGTTGCATTCATGACTTGGATTGTCATTGATGTCAACACAGTGATAATCTGGATATCAGCAAGAAAGTGGGTATAGTTTTGTTTTGCGCACATGTTGTATTGTAGATTGGATTTTTTGTAGTTGATGGTATGTTCTTTGGTGTGTTATTAACCTATGGTAAACAGCACAAAAAGAAATTCATTCATTTATGAGAGTTATGAGCATTTTGGTGAAAGTAGTGTTTAGACAGTGTTTTTGTGAAGCAATTTTAAAAAATCAGAGGATATCTCTTAGCTGGGATGGAATCTAATTTTGTGCAGTTAAAAAGATGTTGGAGACTCATTAATGATGATGTGGTTCACAATGCAAACTTTGAAGATATGTTTGGAGAAAGTTACAGTATCTGGAAGCCGATAGTTTTATGTGAAATTTTGTGTGTAGCGTGTAGAATTTATTATTTTGTAATTGAGGACCGACTCATTTGTAAATATTTGAGTTTGGTATATAAGAAGGAATGTTTTCCTTGTTTCAATATGTACTATGAAGGTTGAGATGCAAATATATGAATGAAGTGAAGAAAAGAGCTAATTCAGTGATGAAGGAAGACTTGTGAGTACAGAGATTTGGAATTGTGATCTTGTGTAGCAGAGAGTGTAGTTTTGGCACAGTGTGAAGGAGGTAATATATTTCATATTATTCTATTGAATAATTATAAGATCTTTTGGATAGTGGGTTCAGAGATCTTGCCTTGAAGCTGTTTGGGTAGTGGGTCCTTCTGTCTTCCATAAACTCTTAACCGGGTTAGAATCTTTTAACAGGGATTCAAAATCTCCTAACAGGGATTTATATGTACTGAATGTATTTCATAAGACTCCTAATAGGGTCCATCCTCTAACAAGGAACTTTCATATTAGTGCATCATTTTGTGGGCATCATTCCCACTGGGGTTTACTCTTTTCAAGAGGTTCACTAGTCAACATATCTTGTGTTATTATGCAATTGCGTATGGTTATCTTTCTATGGTTGATTAGTACATTAATTATATAGTTTAAAGTAGTTGAATGGTTAAATTATCAGATAAATGATTCACCCCCCCCATCTTAGTTATCTTGGGGATCTTTACTTTCTAACAATTGGTATCAGAGCAGCAAGTCCTTGAAAGAAAAGTTTAACAACTTAAGGAGATCCATGGTGAATTTCAGAAAAGAAAGCCCTAAGTTTGATGGAGTAAATTTTGACAGCTGGAAAGAAAATATGAAGACTCATCTATTGTGTTTAGGACCAATTTATTGGTTGATTACAAAGAATGAGAAGACTATCATTGAGGAAGACAATCTAGAGGCGGGAACTAAAGATGAACTAGATCTATTCATGTGTAACATACTTGCAAGAGAAGCACTTTTGTCAGCACTATCAGAGAATGAATATAGTCAGGTAAGATGTTTCAAAACATCTCATGCAATTTGGAAAGCTTTACATTCTACTTTTGAAGGTGATGAACATGCAAAGAAGGCTAGATTACATAATTGGATTTGTGCATTTGAAGATATCAGAATGATGGAAGATGAATCTATTAGAAGCTATATTGGTAGGATGTTTGAGATTGTAAAAGGAATAAAGTCTTGTGGAGGTGATAAGATAGAGAATGAAGTGATATGGAAAATTCTGAGAACTTTGACACCAGTATTCAAGCAGACAACACAGATGATTGAATAAGTGATACCTTGTACATCAAACTTTTCAAGAGAGACTCTTCTTGGAAGATTAGAAACAATAGAGATGAACTTGAGATTATTAGGAGAGCTACCTAGAATGGAAACAACATTCAGTGCTCTTATCATTAGACCTACAAGAAGTACTAGTGTGAATGGAGATTATGCCAGCAGTAGCAGATCTAAATCTAAGGAAGATAAGAAGATTGAAGAAGGTATTGCATTACTTGTAAAAAGAGAACCAAATGGTAAGAAAATCTTTAAATGTTGGACTTGTCAAGAATATGGTCATTTTGCATCTAAATGTCCTAAAAGAGTTAAGAAGTATAGAAGCAACTTTAAACCTAGGAGATCTAAAGAATGTTATTATGCAAATGATGAAGAACTTGAAGCAGGAATTGAAAGACATTTAACTGATAGTGATAATGATAACTTTGAGGAAATAGGATTTGTAGCAATTAAAGAAGAAAGTTCTGAATCTGATAAAAGGGAAGAAAAAGGATTAGTTTCTCAAGTTGAAAAGAAATCTGATTGGATTATAGACAGTGGTTGTTCACATCATATGACTGGAGATAAAAGAAAGTTTGTTAAGTTAGATAATTATGATGGAGGAATTTTTAAGGTTGGTAATAATGCACATTGTTTGATTAAGGGTATAGGATCTATTACTCTTGATGGAAAGACTAACACTGATGATGTTTACTTTGTTGATGGATTGAGACATAATCTACTAAGCATTGGACAATTGGCTGATAAGGGTTATCAAGTTTGGTTTGCTAAGAAAACTTGTGTGATAATAGATAAAGATGGAAATCTGATTGGAAAAGGATCCAGAACCAGAGGTAATGTATTTCAGTTGAATCCTACTGAGATCACTTGTTTGATAACTAAGATTGATGATAGTTGGTTATGGCATAAAAAGTTTTGTCATATAAACTTTGATAATATTGTCAAGGTGAGCACTACACTTGCGGTAAGAGATTTACCTAGAATTATGAAACCTACTAACATGATTTGCAAAGAATGTATGATGGCAAAGCAGAAAAGGAGTTCATTTCCCAACAAGAAGTTCACATCGACAGAGAAGCTAGAGATTGTTCATACAGACTTGAGTGGTCCTACTAGGAGTAGAGGATTCTATGGAGAAAGGTATTTTATGATTCTTGTTCATGATTTTACAAGGATGATGTGGATTGCATTTTTGAAAGAAAAATCTGAAGCATTTGATAAATTTAAGATCATGAAAAGAAAAATTGAGAATGAATCTGGAATGAAGATTAAGTGTCTAAGATCTGATAGAGGTGGTGAATTTACATCTAGAGAGTTTAACACCTTTTGTGAAATGAATGGTATTAAGAGATAACTTTCAGCCCCTAGAACACCAAAACAAAATGGTATTGCAGAAAGAAGGAATAGGTCAAGAACTAAAGCAGCAAGAGCTATGTTGTTTGAAAATGATTTGGCTAAGACTTTTTGGAGAGAAGCAGTGAACACAACAATATACACTATGAACAGAGTACAAATCAGAGTAGATACAAACAAGACACCTTATGAATTATGGTTTGGACATGCACCCTCAGTTAAGTATTTTAGAATTTTTGGAAGTAAATTTTATATAAAGAGAGATGATGATATAGGAAAATTTGATCCTAGAAGTGATGAAGGAATATTTTTTGGATATTCTTTAAAAAGAAAAGCATATAGATGTTATAACAAAAGAACTAAGACTATTGTTGAAAGTGCAAATGTAAAAGTTGATGAGAAGTTTAAAATTTAGGAAAGAATGTTTGATTATGAATCTGATGGAAAAGCACAACCTCAGCCTAACATTGAAAATGAAGAATTATTTTTTGAAACTAACAGTGATTTGCTGAATGAAATTCATACTAAAGAAAATAGAGAAGTAAACAAAGAAGAAAATAGAGAAGAAAATAGAGAAGAAAGCAAAGAAGAATCTACAGATGGAATAAGATTAGTAACTATGACACCTAATAGGTATATTTTGAGACATCACCTTGTTGAGCAAGTTATTGGAAGTTTAGACAGAGGAGTTTTGACTTGAAATAAGGTACATTTATGTTTGATTTCTCAAATTGAACCTAAGACTACTAATGAAGCTTGTGAAGATGAACATTGGATTAATGTTATGAAAGAAGAACTGGAGCAGATTTAAAAAAACAAGACATGGGAATTGGTCCCTAGACCTGAAGAGAAGAATGTGATTGGAACAAAGTGGGTATTCAGAAACAAGATGAATGAACAAGGGGAAGTAATAAGAAAAAAAGCAAGATTGGTATGTAAAGGATATTCACAACAAGAAGGAATTAACTATGAAGAAACTTTTGCACCTGTGGCCAGACTTGAAGCAGTGAGAATGTTTCTAGCATATGCAGCTTACAAGAAATTCAAAGTGTATCAGATGGATGTGAAATCAACATTTTTGAATGGTGAATTGGAAGAAGAAGTCTACATTGAGCAGCCTGAAGGTTTTCCTTTGACACAAGAATGAGATATGGTATGTAAGTTAAAGAAAGCTTTATATGGATTAAAACAAGCACCTAGAGCCTGGTATGCAAGATTGGATAAGTATTTATTGAAATTGGGATTTATAAAAGGAATAGAAGATAGTAACTTATACACAAAAGAAATTGAGAATGATTTGTTGGTTATAGTTATATTTTTTGATGATATTATCTTTGGAGGAGAAGATGAAGCTAGTGACAAATTTGCAGATGAAATGAAGACTGAATTTGAGATGAGCATGATTGGAGAAATGAAATATTTTTTGGGATTACAGATAACACAAAGCAAGGAAGGTATATTTGTAAGTCAGACTAAGTATTTGAATGACTTATTGAAAAGATTTGGAATGAAAGATTCTAAACCTATTGGAACACCTATGGTAACTGGACATAAGTTATCTAGCAAAGATGAGACACCAGCAGTTGAGCAGAAAAAGTACAGATCTATGATTGGAGGATTGTAGTACTTGACACATACAAGACTTGATATAGCACATTTAGTTGGGATTGTAGCAAGATTTCAAGCAGAACCTAGAGAATCACATTATGCAGTGGTAAAGAGGATACTGAGATATCTGAAAGGAACAATGGATTATGGATTATGGTATGAGAATTCTAATGATTTTACTTTATGTGCCTATACTGATGCAGATTGGGGAGGCAGCATTGATGACAAGAAAACCACCAGTGGTGGAGCCTTTTTTCTTGGAAGAAAATTGGTCTCTTGGTTAAGTAAGAAGTAGAATTGTACTTCACAAAGTACAGCAGAAGTAGAATATGTTGTAGCAGCAAATAATTGTAATCAGATTATTTGGATGAAGCAGATGTTGAAGGATATTGGAATAAAGTTTGATGAGCCTATTGTTATACATTGTGATAGTACCAGTATAGTGAGTATGTCAAAAAATCATGTTTTACATTCTAAGACTAAACATATTGAGATCAAGTATCATGTTGTAAGAGAGAAAGTTGTAGAAAAAGAAGTAAGATTGGAGTACATAAGCACAAAGGAACAGATAGAAGATATATTTACAAAATCTTTACCTAAGGATACATTTGTGTATCTAAGAGGTATGCTTGGGGTTATGCCCCAACCTATTTTTGAGAATTGATGTAGATGATTGCATCCGTCCAGTGGTATATGAGCCCTATCTTTCTTCTAGATTAGA
Source organism: Chamaecyparis obtusa (assembly GCA_027943335.1). Lineage (NCBI taxonomy): Eukaryota > Viridiplantae > Streptophyta > Pinopsida > Cupressales > Cupressaceae > Chamaecyparis > Chamaecyparis obtusa. The sequence continues at coordinate 483,212 of BSBK01007630.1, read as the reverse complement.
TGTTGGAACTTCCTCTATGGGGGAGTTTATGAGCTGAGTCATGAGGACTCTTGTTATTGTATTTTTCTGAAAAGTGTCTTTTGACATTAAGTTTTTGTTGACTTAGTGATGGAATTTTTTTCATTGATGTCAATGGGGGAGAGATATACATGAAAAACATTGTGGATTGTATGAGAGAGCTGAATAGGAAAATGAAGCAAGATTTAATTTGATATTTTGAAGTGATGTTGTAGTATTAGATTTTTGCAACATTGGATGTTTTTCATCTATGTTTCCATCAATGCCAATGGGAGAGATTGTTAGGAATGAATGCAAAGTATTTTGGCAGTCATTCTGTAGCAGTTGTTGTTGCATTCATGACTTGGATTGTCATTGATGTCAACACAGTGATATTCTGGATATCAGCAGGAAAGCAGGTACAGTTTTGTTTTGCACATATGTTGTATTGTAGATTGGCTTTTGAATAGTTGATGGTATGTTCTTTGGCATGTTATTAACCTATGGTTAACATGGCAAAAATAAATTCATTCATTTATGAGAGTTATGAGCATTTTGGTGAAAGCAGTGTTTAGACAGTGTTTCTGTGAAGCGATTTTTGGAAATCGGAGGATATCTCTTAGCTGGGATGGAATCTGATTTTGTGCAGTTAAAGGGATGTTGGAGACTCATTAATGATGATGTGTTTCATAGCGCAAACTTTGAAGATATGTTTGGAGAAAGTTACAGTATCTGGAAGCTGACAGTTTTATGTGAAATTTTGTGTGTAGCATGTAGAATTTATTATTTTGTAATTGAGGACTGACTCATTTGTAATTATTTGAGTTTGGTATATAAGAAGGAATGTTTTCCTTGTTTCAATATGTACTATGAAGGTTGAGATGCGAATATATGCATGAAGTGAAGAAAAGAGATAATTCAGTGATGAAGGAAGACTTGTGAGTATAGAGATCTGGAATTGTGATCTTGTGTAGCAGAGAGTGCGGTTTTGGCATAGTGTGAAGGAGGTAATATATTTCATATTATTCTATTGAATAATTCTAAGATCTTTTTGATAGTGGGTTTAGAGATCTTGCCTTGAAGCTATTTGGGCAGTGGGTCCTTCTATCTTCCATAAACTCTTAACCGGGTTAGAATTTTTTAACAGGGATTCAAAATCTCCTAATAGGGATTTATATGTACTGAATGTATTTCCTAAGACTCTTAACAGGGTCCATCCTCTAACAAGGACCTTTCATATTAGTACATCATTTTTTGGGCATCATTCCCACCAGGGTTTACTCTTTTCAAGAGGTTCCCTAGTCAACATATCTTGTGTTATTGTGCAATTGTGTATGGTTATCTTTCTATGGTTGATCAGTACATTAATTATATTGTTTAAAGTAGTTGAATGGTTAAATTATCAGATAAATGATTCACCCTCCCCCCCCCCAACCCTCTTAGTTATCTTGGGTATCTTTACTTTCTAACACTCTTCCCACATGTTTAAGGGCAGCCTAGCATGCAACCTCATATTCCTTGCAGGCTCCATTATTGTCCTATTCATGCGTTTAACCACTCCATTTTCTTGTGGAGTCCTGGGTTTAGTTTTCTTCCTATGAATACCATTAGAAGAACAATAATCTTCAAATTTTGTGCTACAATACTCACCACCATTATCAGATCTGAGACATTTTAACTTTTTACCAGTCTCATTCTCAACCAAGCATTTCCATTTCTTAAAAGTTTGAAATACATTAGATTTCTATCTAAGGAAATAAATCCATACTTTTGTTGTTGCATCATCTATAAATGTAATATAATATAGAGAGCCAAGAAAGGAAGATACCTGAGTTGGTCCCCATACATCTATATGCACAAGCTCTAATCTCTCATTTTTCTTTTCCTTCCCAGTCTTTACAAAACTAACTCTCTTTTGTTTTCCATAAACACAACTTACACAAAAATCCATATTGACACATTTCAGACCTGGTAAAACTTTCTTTGAATGAATTAATTTCATACATTTTTCACTCATATGCCCGAGTCTGTTGTGCCAGAGTGTTGTGTTAGAATCTACAACAATGGTTTGATGTTCTTCTTGCTCAACTATAGCCACTGTTCCTGAACATTCATTATCTTCTAAAACAATTAAAGTAGAAGGAATAGTATGACTTGTACAAAGATATAAGGTGCCTACTTTCACACCTTTGGCTACTACTAAGGAACCCTTTGAAACCTTCTAATTTCTATCATTAAAAGTAACTATGCAACCCTCATCACCCAATTGTCTTGCTAAAATTAAATTCCTACTCGGCCTTCGAACATGTCTTACCTCTTGTATTAGCCAATGATTCCCATTCTACAACTTAATCTTAATTTTTCCCTTTCCAACTATTTGACAGGGTTCATTATCTCCCAAATAAACTACCCCAAAATCCCCTTGGATATAATAAAAAAAGTAACCTCTATGGGGTGTAGCATGAAATGAAGCCCTAGAATCTAAAACCCATGAATCATCAATACCATCTAAAGAAAGAAGTAAGGCATCCTCTTTGGGTTTATTACTTACCACATTTTCCTCCTTGTTAGCTTCTTGTTTGTCTCCTTCTTTATTCTTTCGAGACTAGCAATCTTTCTTCTTATGACCTGGTTTTCCATAGTACTAGCAATCATTTGGCCCTTTGGATTCAGACCTCTTTCCGTTTGATTTTCCTCTTAATTTCCCATGATTTCTAGAATTGTTTCCTCTCTCATTTGTTTTGCCTCTTCTTTGTGTGTTTAAGACACTTCCTGATGTGGATCCACCTGAGCTTTTCCTACGAATTTTCTAACTCGAATAAAACCAATGACATCATCATATTTTAGGGTATTAGAACCAAAAATAGAATTACTAATAGCCATTACCAAGCCATTCCAGCTTTTAGGCAAAGAACACAAAATTAAGAGAGCCCCGACTTCTTCATCAAAAATAACATTGATAGAAGTTAACTAACTAGTAACTATATTAAACTCATTTAAATGATCAGCAACTGACCCACCTTCCACCATTTTCATATTAAACAAATGCTTCATGAGAAATACCTTATTTGAAGTAGAGGGATTTTTATACAACTTCGGTAAGGTTTTCATCAAATCTTCAGTTGTCTTTGCTGAGGTAATATTGAATGCCACTGATTGTGCCAAGCATAATCAAAAACTACCAAGAGTCCTCATCAGAAATGCTTGCCAGTTTCTTGGCTTTTCCTTCCAATGGCTGCCATAGATCCTTCTGATAGAGATAGTCCTCCATTTGCATTTTCCATAACTAAAAGTTGTACCCATTAAACCTATCAACCTTCAGCCTACCCTCGTCTTCCATTGCTCCCAATCAACCATGAGACTCCCACTAAACCGTGAGATCTTCCTGCAAAGGATAATTGAAAACAAGCTTGCTCTGATACCACTTGTTAGGATTAACAAGGAAGAAATAATAATTAAGTGAAAATATAACAAATATTAGAAAACAATAAACCACATAGAAGAGAACACAAAACATAAATATTTAATGTGGCTCACCCAATCCTTGGGCTACGTCCACCAACAACGAGTCCAATATTATTATTATCTAGTGATTACAACCTGATTACAATCTGTAATCCCTTATAGCTCAATACCACCACAAGAAGTTAAATAAAATGTCCATCCATAATGAAATCCCTAACCCTAAGCCAATATAACAAGACTTATGTCAGTTAACAAGTTAACCCTAAAATACTTGACGAGTCAACCTAGGGAAAAGCTTGATGAGTCAACCTAGGGAAATGTTTGACGTGTCAACTCAAAAATGCTTGATGAGTTAACCCCACAATCAATGAAAAGTGTATAGTACTTTCATGGGTAGTACTTTCCTGATCAGTCACCACAAGCTAACATTTAAAGACAAAGCCTGAGTATGTGCAGGATCATGGTATGCCCAAAACTGGTGATGTGAAAAAGAAGTCTTGATTGATAGAATCTTTGAAAAACAAGTTCTATAACTTTCAAACAATATAACAATTTTTAAATTTTAAATATACTTGACATTCTATGTTTCACTTACTACAATAATAATAAATAACTATTTTAATTTGATAACATTTAGACTAAGTTAATGTGGGCAGACACGAGAGTTTTTTATTCAGGAAAATTTGTAGCAGAAAAATCATAATTAATTATTTACTTTGAAAAAATTACAAAAAAGTATGCATCAAATTGGAACATGAGTCTACTACTTTAATCTAGAATCTTATAAAAAAATGTTATTATTTGATTTTGTTTAATGTGGTTAGACATACACCTACTTGTTATCTTTCTAGTCTTGATTGATAGACTTATTAAAAAATAGCTATAACTTTTAAGTTGTATAACATTTTTTAAATCCAAAATATGTGTCACATTCTATGATTTTTCCTACTAGAAGAAAAATAAAAAAAGTTTTCAATTTGATAAAGTTTAGAATAAGTTAAAGTGGTCAGACATGAATTTTTTGTATTCTAGAAATGTTGTAGAATAAAAATCATAATTAATTATTTACTTGAAAAAAAGTTACAAAAAAAATGTGTCACATTTGGACATGAGTCTACTACTTATATCTGTAATCTTGTAAAAAAACATTATCATTTGATTGTGTTTATGGTGGTCAGACATACACCTACTTCTTATTTTTTTCCTAGAATTTCCGTTCTACTATATTGAAATTTAAAATTTTCAACATATAGAATAATTTCTTTTTCAAAAAAGGCCTAGTATCTTAGAACTGAAATTCAATTTTCTACAAATTATATTCTTACATATTTTTGATATAATATTTATAACTTGTTCAAATTTTTATGTCAACTTGCCGAAACTTGATTTTCTAAATTTTCACTGCCACTTAAGGGTCTAGTTTGGTATACCATGATCCTACACATACCCACATATATCTATCAAGTGTCACTACTTGAGAGAGAAAGTGTAAGATAAGCACGTGACATTGGAGTATGTGAATTCTAAAGAATAAATAGTTGATCTATTTACAAAACCCTTACCGAAGGATGCTTTTTAGTATCTCTGAGGTAAGTTCAGGTTTCTTACCCTATCTAATGTTCATTTAGGAAATATGCATGATGCATCAATTCAAGAACTCAATAGAGTATCTATCTTGTGAGTTGATGCTAATTTTCACTCTTTAGGTGAATCCCAAAGTTGTGAAAAATGAATTTTATGACTTTAATTGAAAATCTTTATATTTGAGGTATAATCTAAGAAGTTTATGTTTCTTTGGCATTGTTGTCAAAGAGGGAGAATATATCAAAGAGGGAGATGAATAAGTGAACTGATGTAAGTAGGAGATGTTTATTGAAAGAGGAAGAATATCATTTATGATTTTTATCAAATGAGGAATATATGAAGCAGGGAGAACAGATCATGAGGGAGATGACTAACATAAATGTTGTTGAAGTACTAATGAATAAAGCTAATGGAATCAGAATGGAAATGGAAATTGTTGTCAAAGAGGGACAGTAAAAGAGAATGCTACTGATAGAAAATAGAGACAAATTAGAAAAAGAAGATCAAGCTAAGAAGAAGTTACTACTCAGAGGGAGTACAATATAGAACATAAATAAAAGTGAAGTGCATCATTATCAATTGAACACTAAATTTGTTAGTGTTTCCCTCAATGCCAAAAGGGGAGATTGCTACTATAACTGTTAGTAATTTTGAAGATTGACTATCTAATGGAGTTGATGATGAAGACCAACAAAAATAAGAGGAATACATGATAGTAGAAAGGTTAGAATAGTAGTTGTGTTGTCATTGATGTGAAGCAATTGATTTATGGTTTATATTATGTTGTCATATCATTCGGGGGTAAAACCACAATAAGATGTCACCCTTTTACAAAGGAAGAGGCTAACAACACCAAAACTAAAAAAATTCAATGGCATAAAAGTCACATTTCTGTTGAGAATTTGAAGATGATGTAAACTGATGAAATGTGTAAAACAGGATGAATTTCATGCCTATAATTTTTAGAAATTAGTTTGAACAAAAATTAATATATTCTTTTAACTTTTTAGGTGTAATTTTCATATCCTAAAAAATACTACAAATCGGGGAGTTTACTTCCCATCAAATCATTATAAGTAAAACATTATTTTTCCCTCCAATTTTAGAATATGTTTTAGGTGACATGTATATCTAGTGCAAGAAAAAAGAAAGAAGTGTTTTCGATCTATAGTTTACCCATTATAAGTATTCAAAGTCGAACTTACTTGAAATCAACAATTTTTTCTCCCGTCACTTTTTCCGTATCAAGCCTATTCCAAAAACCAAATAAATTACATATTCTTGAAGACGACTCTCTTCTTTAGTGTCTTATATGATTTTAAAATTTTTTTGAGTTGATTTAGCATTTTTCTATATTTTCTGAATCAATGTCTTCTCAAAGTTTAATATACCTACATGTATTTTTTAGCAAATTTGTTTAATGTTTTGTAGTTGAAACAAATATAAAATTTATATGTCCAGAATCATACTTCCGAGATCTACAAAAGGGCACTTTTAGTTTTTAAAAGTTTTCTATTTTGATAAGAGAAAGTTACAGTAGAAGTGCAAAATTATAGTTTTTTTTTTGTTTTTGGAGGTTTGGCTGCCAACAAGGCATGCCACCTAGGTAGACTTGGCCGAGTCTGACTAGGCTGACTAGTCCAAGTCTGACTCATTCAAGTCCCCATGGGGTTGGGCCCACACAAATAGCCAAAATAGTGTGCAAATGAGGGGCTTGAGATGGTTTTTTATATTAAAAATATCATAGAGTAGGTCAAGTCCTACTCGGTCGAGTACCACTCAGCCGAGTCTACTAGGCCACATAGATGCTATTTGGTGCCACATGGTGCCTACGTGTACTCAACCCAGTTAGACTCGGTTGAGTCTAACTAGGCTGAGTCTAACTGGGCCGAGTCATTTGAGTTAGCCAAAAAAGTGACACTCAATTGTGCTTTTACCCTTGGTAATGGCATAAGGTGAATGAGTTAAGGAGAAGAAATGAGAAGTTGAAGAGCTTAATTAGGCAATAGATACAAATCAAACAATGAATAGATGATGTTGATATAATTATTTTCTACATAAGATATGATTACATGATAGGTATGTAAAACATGGTGATGAAGATTTGATAATTTGGTAAGTTAAGTTATTTTGGCTATCGAGTAGGAAAGTCACTCGGTAAGGTAGAGGTAAAAGGATAAGTTACTCAAGTAAGGTAGAGGTAAAAAGGAAGGTCACTCAGTAAAGAAAAAAGAACTAAAGACACCGAACAACAAGGAAAGGTTTAGGCATTGAGAAATGTAACTAAAATTCAAATGAAGAACATTGAGTGAGGAATAGATATTAAATAAGGATTGAATCGACATTTAATGATTAGCCATGATGAGATGGATAATCATGATGATGGGGAAAGTTAGTTACAAGAGATCTACAGATAGGAAAATTCAAGGTAAAGATCTATGACAAGATCTAAATGACAAAAGAGATGTAACAAGTTTCTAGAAAAGTTCTTGTGTTGGACTAAATGAAAAGAAAATGTGTTGCTGAGATTTAAATTTGAGGTATAATGAATTGAAAGGGCCTGATTGTTTAAACAAAAATATAATTGATGAGATTATAAGGCAAAATTTGTCTATATAAAGGATGATCTTGTATGGACAAATATCTAGAAAACTAAATAGTTGAAGGGTTATCGACTATTGCAGTGAAGAAGGAACAAAGTGTTAGAATAACTGAGAGGGGGGTGAATCAGTTATCTAGTGTCCCAATAAAAAATGTATAATCTAAAACAATTTATCTCAAACTTCTCATACTCAGTAACTTGAAATACTTTATTGTCTGTGCTTTTACTAATTACCGGTCAAGTAACATATATTGTTTACCGTTCAAATCAAATATGTAACATGAAAAATATAACATCAAACAAATATCACAATCAACACATAACACAAAAAGATTTAACATGGAAACCCTGTGAAGGGAAAAACCACTTGGGACCGGCAACCCAAAAATATTCACTCTTCTGAAGTGAGGTCGGTGAAGACCCAACCCTTTTAAAGGTTACAAACACACTGTTAGGTGTGACCTTGTTAGAGGATTTAACACTAATTGTTATCATCCAACCAGCATTCACTATGGGGTTGACAGGATAACAATGTTCATTCTATGAATGCAACATAATAAAGACTTTCTTAGTCCACTCGGTTAAGAGATTTGACTATGTACAATGGTTAAACTATAACAATAGGTGATCTATCTTAATACAACTCAATTATAGATGTACAGATTAATGTTAAGCTCATTCAAATCCTCTAATCAGTATATCAATTCTGTTTCAATCAATTTCATTGACTTACTGTCACTCGGTAATAGCTTCCTGACACTTGGTATACTCTGCAGCTCGGTTCCTTCATAACCAATTTGATTAGATATGCATGAAACTTGTTCATGTGAAAATCCTCCAGTATTCTTCTCTACCATATCTTTCAATGTAAAATCTCTATCTCTTATATAGACTTGTAAATCATTTTCTTTTCCTCCATCAGATTTTTCCACTTAATCATCATCATTGATTTTTCCACGTTAACCTTCTTCGGCTGATGTGTTAATAACACATTTCAATTTCAATCATCAGATCTTTCTCAAATTATGTTAGTCGTTGATCTTCATAACAAACTTTATCTGTTATCTCAAAATCATACACTTTCTAGCTCATCAATCCTATCAGCTAAAACTAATCATTTAGTTCATTTTCTCCTACTCGGTTAACAAAGAAATGCATCGGTAAACACAAGCTCAGTTTAGAATATGGCCAATATACACTATGCCCCATGGGTGTATACTGTAATGCTTCATTAACTGACAACACTGCTTTGTGTCTTTCAGCTTTATTCTTCATCATAGATGAATGCAACAAGTCAATATCATAAGGTCATAGAATTATAAATAAGTTACCCAATGAATTCCTTATCCTCATCTATCATATACATCTTCCGTATGTAGAATTTCCTATTGTTCAACTCTTTCATTCCTTTTTCCAGATGTGTCGGTATAGTAACTTACATAATAAGTACTGTCAAACTAGTTGACATCAATGACAACATAATACTGATTTAAACATCTTACATATCTAATCGAAAGCTCCTCGGTGATCATTATATCATAGATTCTTCAATCAGGTTCTAAATCAGTTGTAGTTCATCAATCTCTCCCTTTGGCATTGATGGCAACTCAAGTAATATGAAATATATCATACACATACCAAACATGTATTCTACAACTTGTGAACAAATGTTGTACAAGCTCTCCCTTAGCTTAACATGTTTAATCACTACGTTACTAAACAACATTGAGATAATGATAGTATGATAATGTTGTGCATCTATTTTCCAGTAACTGATCTTCAATGTTCAACTTTGTCAGATTTTCTCTCCCTCAAATAGATATCTCATTGGTGCATATTGTTCCATGTGTTTCATATGTATTTCATATTTGTTTATCTCTCCCTTTGACAAAAATGCCAAAAGAAACAAATAAACAAACAGCTCTATAATAGCCATGTAACTCTTTGTTGTTCGGTTGCAATCATTGTATCTCTGTATACTGATATGCCAATCAATTTCAATTTTCCAACTTTTTCACAGCTTTAGACATGATCCAAAGTGTGAATTATGATGCATCAACATGAATGATCTTCTGAGAAGATTAGGTTGATGCAGCATCCAAATCATATTAGTGATCGGTAGATAGGGGATGGACCCCTAGTCTTGTCCTCAAATATTCAAATGTGTCCTTTGGTAGAGGCTTTGTAAAAATATCTACAAGTTGTTCTTTAGATGTAACAAATTCTAACTTTACTTGCTTCTCTTGTACTTGTTCTCATAAGTAGTGATACTTAATAGAAATGTTCTTTGTTTTCAAATGCATCACTAGATTCTTTGAAATATTGATAGCACTTGTATTATCACAATATATAATCACTAGCTCGGTGATTACCTCATTCATTCCTTCCAATACTTGCTTAATATATGCAATATTTGAACAATTAGTTGCAGCAGCAACATACTCTGCTTTAGCTGTAGACTAAAAAATGCAAGCCTTCTTTTTACTTGTCCATGTAACAAGTCTTTCACCAAAGAAGAATGCTCCTTTGGTGGTGCTTTTCCTATCATCCACATTTCTAGCCCAATCAACATCGGTGTATACCTTCAATTCAAATTTCCCTTCCTTAGGATACCACAGTCCATAATCTTCTATCTTTTTCAGGTATCTTAAGATTCTTTTAGTAGAAACCATGTGTGATTCTCTAGGGTTACTAGAAAATCTAGCAACAATTCCCATTGCATGTGCTATATCTAGTCTACTATGAACATCTCATTATAAAACCCCTCAGGGTCTGCTGTCCTAGCAATTGCAGTAGCCATATGGTATGGAGCCATGATTTTATCTATGTGAACCCATCCACCCTTGGTAATTATGAACTAGTGGGCAATGGTAACATTTTGGAATAGAGTTCCCTTGCCTTTTCTAGTGAGGGCACACTCTTCAATATCTCCTAATTGCCTGATAAATTATGCGATTCCAATCCTAAGGGGTACATGATAAGGCGATACAAAAGGGGTTCCCCTGAAACCATACAACCTAATGACAATTGATACATTGTAGAAAATCACATCACCCCAATTGTGTATAATATTCAAATTTTTAACAAACTAGTTTGGCCTAATGAGTTGTGCCAATGCTACTGGGATTCTTGGGTTGTCTTGGACAAACAACTTCCTGAGTCTGGCTGCAAAACATTTATCAAAATTTATGAAACTGTGATCCCTTTTATCCCAGGTCATTGTGAGGCTCCACAATTGGACTGGCATATCTTCACCATCCTTGTGTCTTACCAACTCCATTTCTTGCTCAAAATAGTTTGCTCCTTTAAACAAAAACATGTACATTATGAAAGAATACCAGCATAAAAGCCTATCATCTTCATTCTTTTGAATCTTCACTAATCCATTATGGATTAATTCAGCAATAAATGGAGCAAAATCAAAGGTAATAGACAAGTGTGGGTTTAGAATTTGAATCACCATGCACATCAAATGTATTGGCATCCTTTCACTAACATCCTCTCCAAAAACTTGACATAATGACCAATATGCTCCCTTAGCCCTGAAGTCAAAATATTCTATCATAAAAGGCTCCTGTGTGTTCTGTCCCATGATAACCATTTTCCCAATTTTGGTGCAAAAGTCCTTCAATAATTTGCCTCTGAAATAGTTTCTTTGTGCATCATACACTTGCTTTAGTTCTTCAATATCAATATTCTCTAGACTGTTTGAGGGTTCACTTAACCTGAACACCTTCCTAATCTCTTCAATAGAAATTTTGATCAATAGCATTCCTTTTAGATCCCTAACCACCCTAGTGATTGGGTCATAACTCTTTGCAACCTGGGTCATCAAATCAACATCTAAAAAGACATCGGGTACAACAATTTTTCCTAGGTCAAACTGCCATATATTGCTTGCAGGGCGAGGAGTATTTCTCTGACTAAAACCCACTTTGAATAACTCTAAGCTAGTGATATCAGGGTCACCATTTGCATTGATTGTAATGATTTTGGCCTCCCTAATAAAATGTACCATGTCATATAGACCATCTGCTACCTTTACCCTAGGGTCTTTGGGAATCAGACTCTTGGTTTTCACTAGGTTAGTAGTAGAGCCAGGAAGTAACTGCAATAAATCCTCATGCAAACCTCTTTCACTGTACTCAATTTTACCAAACAATTCTTTCCTTGGTGCCATTTTAGGGTTTATGCTAAAAAACCTTTGCAAGGTATATAGACTATGGGACTATGATTCTTTTAGTATGGAAGCAAATCATATAAGTATTTTACCAACCTTTTTTCTAGGAAATCACTGGGAGACAACAGCCAGTCCTTGCAATTCTTCATGCTCGGGTCTCTACAATTTTTTGATCTCTTTGTGCTTCTGAGAGTGTGTGGAATTCTGATATACGAATAATTAAAACACCCACCTCAACAATTTATTTGGCACGATTCAACCATTACTCCTCTAAAAAAATAAACTGTCACTTCTCAATGGGAAACTTGAAATTTGCATCACTTTATCTCTAGTTTGAATTAGGACCATCAATTCTTACTAGCATATCATCTAATGGTTTGTTCGCATGATTTCATAGCATGAAAAAGGCCTATGAGATCATATGAAAAATAGTCATACCAATCTTTTCACTGGAGGCAATCCCTACAACCTTTATTGTTAGAACAATGTTAGTCGCATGATGTTATAACTTAAAAATAGCCTATACGATCATACGAAAAACCACTAGCATGCAACCACTGTCAGGATCCTTTTGAGTTACTAGCCCCACTACTTTTAGCCAATGAAAAACTACCACTTGTGAAGAGAGCTATCGGCAGTCCCACTTGAGAATCGTGCTTGTCTTTATGCAAGATCGACGGTTGGTCGCATGATCGCATAGGCCTCTAAGATCCTATGAGATTATATGACAGCCGTCTGATCTTTCCTTTGTTACTTTCAGCTCTGAAGATCCTTTTGACACTGGCCCCACCGTCTCAAATAAAAATTTTCCACTTGTGAGATACCTGTCAGCGGCCCACTTTGTTCCCGCATTAAGCTTCATTGTAAGATCAACGGTTAGTCTTATGTTCGCATAGCTTGGAAAGATTCCATGCGAACACACGACCACTGTTAGATCTTCATTAAAGATTCAAAGTTGAATGACATCCAAAACATTAGAATATGAGGTATTCAAGACTTAGGACATATTATTTATATCACTGGGCCTTTGGACTTAGGGAAAATAAAGATATGACCCCCGCGTGATGATAAAATAAATGCATGTGCTCTTCTATGAACCTAAGTGACTCAAAAAGTAACACTCAAATAGAAATGAGAAGAGCAACCTAGGTTTTTTATGAAAGTGGCAAATATTTAGGGCTTTCCTCAAACTTGAACTTTAACTAGGGCTGGCTGGATATGGGGGAAAATCTTGATAAATTTGAAGGATTTTTTGTGGGTTTTCTGTAGCAAAAATATCACAATCTTTTAACACTTATGCACACTTCAATTTTATAAAAATTTCACAAGACTGACATACTGAAAAATTGAAGTGCCAACACCTTTCTAGGGTTTAATGGATTTTTAGAGCATATCTCAACCTAGCACTTAGGGTTTTAACATTTTGATCAAAATTCAGGCCTTCGGGAGGAAAATTGCAATAAATTCTCAAAATAACTGTGAAAACTAAAAATACTACCAACATGGTCAATTTATTATTTGTCAATTACCTAATTTCCTAATACTAAGCATTTACTTAATTAGAATTGAGATTCTTGAAGTTGACTTGAGCCAATGAATGAGCTCTGTTAGGGATTTTTCTTGCATGAATCAAATTTTTGAAAGGCTACTTTAGACTATGCTTCTTGAGACTAATTCAAACAAGAGAAAGACCTAATTTCTGACTCTGAGGATTGGATTGGATAGTCCTTCATTTTTGAGCTCCACATACTTAGGCAGGTATTACCGTATTACCTTCTAATGATTACTGATAAAAGTAAAGAGACAACAACAATATATGGAAAAAGTTGTAGTGTATTTGTATTAAAATCAACTCACTAATTACATTCACAATTCAATTACTCAGAAGGTCAGACACATAACTTTGAAGTTTGCTTCAAAGCAATTCTATTCAAATTTTTCTATTATCTTTCAACTCTATCCCAAAAATGAGTCTTCAACTCTATGTATACCTCATTTCAACCATCTTGGAATTCCCTCATGAATGGGAATGCAACAAGCTTCAGATGGTTGAAAACCCTAAACCTAAAAAGCATAAGAAATAAAGCAATAAAAGACAAAATACAATGAGCCCTTAGGTGGTGGAAAGACAAAATTGTTTTGGCCTGTTCTGCATCCTGGATCACTGATAACTAACACCTTTGTCTGTGAGTATTCATGATAGCTGCTATTATAACAAGATATGGTGACTGCCATTTTGGCTAACTTACACCATTTTTAAATGATAGCCTTATCATCCCTATATTTTGAGCTCAGGTGTCAAGTGCCCCAGATGTCCTCCTTACTCATCATCCAAAATGTCCAAGTCAACTGTAGTGGATTTAACTTTCTTGGCCTTTGTTAGCTCATCCCATCCAGTTACTTCTTCCTTCGATAGCCAATTGAAGTCCTGGACAAGCTGCAGTTGTGCTTTTGTCTTCCCCACCTGGCATCTATAATTTATTTGACATCTGTTACAAACCTAGTGAGATCTGTCTCTACCTTAATAGCTTCATCCAAGGTTTTATTGAAGCTCTCCAAATCAATATTATTCCCCTCACCTAAAAATGCCTCCTTCCTAGGCAATAAAAGATCAGCATCTGACCTACACTAATCAAGGCTCTTTATGGCTCCATCCCCATTCTTAATGGAAGGGATAAACTTTTTGGAACAGGAGCTAAGCATGGCTATCTTAGCCTCTATCAAATTTTCCTTACCCTTAAAAAGTGGTAATATGGCTTCAATTCTGTCTATCTCCTCACCAACCCTCACAACTATCTCTAGAATATCACTTCTCAAAGATTGAGCAAATGCCAATCTATCAAAAAGTGGTGTTCTGGTAGACCAAGTTGCATGATACCCGCTTAAAATTTGTACATAGCTATCCACTTCTTTCTGTAATTCTGGCAACTTGCCATGAGCATTAAAAACAAGATCAAATTTATCTTTAATTACATTTATTCTATGCTGTAGAATATCTAATAGGGCCTGTAAGATGGCCTCATTCTTCTCCTCATTTATCTTTTCTGTTGCAAGTTCTGTAGCTAAGCCCCCCTCATGCTCAATTTGGACCCCTGCATCACAGACCTCTGTAAATGCCCTGGAATGATTTTTCAGAGTATTTATTTCATCTTTTAGCTCCTTCACAGTCTTATCCAGCAAATAATTCTTCTTCAGTTCCTCTTCAAACTTTTTTCTAGTTGCCACATAATCTCTGAATGTCCTGGCTAGCCTATTCTCCAAGTCCTCAACCACTGCTTTATTCATGGAGGATGCATGGTGTAAGAGATTTGCTATCTCTGATCCTGTAGTGTCCTGCAACCTCCATATTAATTGGCTACCCTGTGCGGTGTCTTGGATGTCAACCAATCTGGGCTTACTAGATTCTAGGGCCACACACCATACTGCTAGTGTCTTAGTGTCCATATTGAATTCAAAACCACTCGTGAGTCCATCAGGGCCAAAAGCTTCATAAGCTATAGCTTCATCTTGCCTCTTGATTTGGTCAATTAGGAATGAGGACTCCAAGTCCCATCTAGGGATCAGCAACATGCCACTTCTCTTTACTAGATCTCTTGCCTCCTCCACACTTAATGTTTCACTATTGGGATCATAGGTCTGTAATTTTTCAATCATTTGAATAGTTTTTTCTTCTGATTCCCCTAGTTTCAATGATAGTGTTAATTCATTCTGCTTAACTCTAAAGAGAAAAATTTTAAACTCAATGGACTTGATGAATTCATCATCATCTATAAACTCTTTAGCTTGGATGACCCTGTCATCCAATCTAGCTACAACCAATTCTAACTCATCTACGGCCTTTTCTCCCTCATCTACCATTGATGTCAAAATTTTTTGTCTCAAGTCAGCAAAGTAATGGCTATTACCTGGTAGGATTTGTAGTGCCTTTTGCCTTGCCTTTTCTGGTACATTCATCAACTTTTGTTTCTTTGATGGCCCCTGCTCAGATGTGGATGGCTCAGCTTATTCTATTTCTCCCATAAACTCCACATCAAGTTCAACTTCTTCAGGGTTTATTCTATCCTCCTCCTTCTCCTCAGGGATGTCTAGCAATTTAGACATAATATCTTTGTAATTCTCTAAACACATTTCAATTTTATTCATGTATTTGAGATCAGGAAAGAAACTGGGGAAGGTAGGGTCTGCCTTTTTCAATTGTTCCTCTACCCTTACAATATTTTCCCATTTACAGGTTCTCTCTTGACAAGTAACTTTTCTAAAAATATTTCTAATAACATCCTCCTCTGCCATAGGCTGATTTAGAGCCAAATTGTGATTCCTCATTTCTCTCAATGCTCCTCTAATGAAGTCTTCAGGGTCATACATCCTTGCTTTACTATAGGGCAATCTAAATTTTCTGAGGAATTCATGGATTTGGTCCACAACATCTTTACCTATAGAAAAATCCCCTATTTGGAACCTTCTTACCAGAAAGGTTCCCTTATGTCTTTTAGGACCTAAGTGCTCTCTATCCATCATGATAAGCTGCCACAAGAATTCTACTATTGCCAATCTTTCTAGGACAAATGTTGGCAGTATGTGTGGAGGTTGAGGGCAAGCATACACTCTTATAAGAGTAAAATTATAAAAAAAAAATATCACCCCAATTGTGCTTGATGTCATTCTCATAATTGTCATTGTCCATATTAAATGCTAAGGGTCTAAGCAATTTTCTAACAAGTAAAGGAAATCTATCCCTCACAATACCTAACATGTTCATTACTGGATCCACAAGATCACTAAAAAAAAGAAATGGAATTAGAGAAAGGGTAAGTTTTATCCCATACCCTGGTCCATAGCTAAACTGGAATAGTTCCTCCCTCATTCTCGGTCTCATCGATGAACCCTGGGTTGATGTAGTCAATATTGAAATAGAGGATCAGGTGCATTAGCATGGAGTAGTGATTGAACTTGAAGCTTTTCAAATCAGTCTTCGCATTCGTCAACTCAGAGTGCATTACATTGATTATGTGCCCCACATAATGAAACTCCTTGTTGGTGTACTGATCCTAAACATCTATAGCCATGACAAAAATGTCAGAAGTCACTGTCGAACCTCCATCTAGTCCAAGAACTTTGTGTAGACCATAGATGGTATTCTGGAAATAGGTAAAGAAAAGCTCAATATCAAATGAATTTGCAACCTTCTTGGGTAACAATCCTGCCTCTTTGATTTCTCTATGAATATGCCTCCTCATAATCTTTCCATGGTAGTAATTTCTATGTCTATTAAACAAGGCCTCCTCTCCTGCTAGGTCAATATCCATGTTCATAGTTCACTGAAGGTCAAAAGATTGAGTAAAAGACACTCTATCTAACATGCAGAGTATAGACTTGTCATGCCTATGGAAAGCTTGTGTCACTAGATTGTATGCTTGAATTAGCGCTTTCATGAGGTCTACATCCAAAAATACCTCAAGTACTATCAACTTTGCCAAGTTCCTCTCCCATGGGTTTGAAACAGGAGGGCCTCTAATTCTATTGTTATAGAAAAACATGAAGAGCTCATGCCCAGTTGTGTTTAGGCATTCGGCATCCCTGCAGAACGCATAAGGGTCCGTCCATTCATAAGCATTAGCTGATTACAAATTTGAGGATCTAGGAAACAGTTTCATCCATTCTTCAGTGTATATGTTTGGCCTCTTTGTTCTTGAATTCACAATGGCACTCTTTTTCGGTACTGCAACAACATCAGAAGATCCTTGTTCTGCCATTCTTTGAAGTACTAAACTCTCTAGTTTCTCTTCGACTCTGGAAATTATGGATGCTCTAAAGTGTGAACTGTATTTAATAATAATAACTAACAAGTAACAAGCAACTCATAAGTACAACCAGGGTACCAACCACCACGCCACCTAATATATTAAAAATTAAAATCTCAATGTCTCATCAAGCATAGTCACACACACATGAAATTAATAATTACCTTTTTCAAAATTTAAATAAGTGTCACTGTCAACGGTACATCTAAGTTTCTAAGTTTCTAACCCTAGGTCCCTAATACCCTATCTCAACTTAGGCTAAATTGCTACCTGCAAATTAGGGGCCTTGGCCCTTAGCCATTAAACTGACCAGAAAAATGAAACCTTGAGTCTTGAGATGTTATGACACAACCTGGCATGCCGCATGAATGATGACACTTGTACTTCCAAGTTTCCAAGTTGAAATTTCCCACTTTCCACGTGGGCCGTGGCATCAGCATGCAACTTAGTCTTTGTCAAAACATCTCTCACTTTTCAACCCCTTACGAAGTTATGCAATAGCCATGCATTACTTAGGAACCCCTAACCATCATAATAAATTAACCGTTGAGAAGCTACGAAACAGCTAGGCGTAACTTCGGAACCATCATAATAAATTTAAGTTTTAAACATTGAGAAGCTATGAAACAACTAGATGTAACTTCAGAACACATCACCATATTAAATTAAACATTGAGAAGTTACAAAACAACCAAGTGTTACTTTGGAACCCCTAACCATCATAATAAATTAACCGTTGAGAAGTTACGGAACAGCCAGGCGTAACTTTGGAACCATCATAATAAATTAAAGTTCTAAACGTTGAGAAGTTATGAAATAGCCAGGCATAACTTTGGAACCATCATAATAAATTAAATTTTTAAATGTTGAGAAGCTACGAAATAGCCAGGCCTAACTTTGGAACCATCATAATAAATTAAAATTTTAAACGTTGAGAAGCTACGAAACAGCCAGGCGTAACTTCGGAACACATCACCATCATATTAAATTAAACGTTGAGAAGTTACGAAACAACCAAGTGTTACTTTGGAACCCCTAACCATCATAAATTAACCATTGAGAAGTTACGAAATAGCTAGGCGTAACTTCAGAACCATCATAATAAATTAAAAGTTTAAACGTTGAGAAGCTACGAAACAGCCAGGCGTAACTTCAGAACCATCATAATAAATTAAAGTTTTAAACATTGAGAAGCTACAAAATAGTCAGGCGTAACTTCAGAACTAGTAACACTATTTGAAAAAGAGTCGTCTGACTTCTCATTGTTTCATTTGTATACTACTATACAGTATTACAAATTTACAGACTACAGTATTACTATTTAATTCAAAAACTGTTATACAATATATTATATACATAATACTGGTAACTTAAACTGATTCATTGATTCAACATTTCACTGAAGTTCTGAACAGCTATGGACCAACCATTTTCAAAACCAAAATGAAAACTACATTCGATTATTTCGTATTTACAAATTACAACTTACAACAATTAACAAATTTTTTTGTAATGGTAAGCCGTAAGATCCACATTGCACAAAGAAAAAAATATTATTCAGATTAGTTGATGCATAGAGTAGCAAATAACGGGATCATCTGATTCATCTCCTCCTGGAATGCCTCCTGGTTGAAGCCATGATCATCAAAAATGGCGCGCATCTCCGCCTTGTCATGTTCTACTTCAAGTTTGAACATGTCACTCAGGTAACCGGCGTAACTAGTAGCATGATGATGATCCCTTGCTACAGACATTAGATGATTGAGGACATCCTATTGAATCTCCTCCTCCATATCCAAAGTTGGTTGGATAACAAGTTCTGGGTTCTCATTTGATGATCCCTCAACTACTAGAAGACCCATTCTATGAAAGTGCTGAGAAAATACAAATAATCACCAACTTGTCATCCAAATTTAGAAATTTAGAAAGCTCCTATGCTCTGTAATTCCACTACCAAGGAGTATATAAAGAAAATAATCACCAACTTGCCAGCCGCAATAAATTTTGGAGGAATGTTTCATGTTAGGTGGTAATTCAAGATGAAATTAATGAATATCGGTAAAGAAAAATCACAGACATTGTAATGTCCTACCTAACTTGGCTCCGAAGTCGAAAAGAAGAAGAATAAATGTTGAATCAAAGCTCATATCTCCTAAAATTATCCTTTTTAATGTCTAATCAAAATCTTGGCCTGGATAATGGATAATCGTACCACTCAAGTTACGCAAACTGTCGGCGTTGCCTCGGAACCACAATATCCTAGCTGCGATTTTAAATTTTGAACTGACAACTTGGCAGCCGTATTAAACTTTTGCGTAATGTCACTTGGCTCCGAAGAGAAAGATAATGAATATTTATGATTTTAATCAAAATCTTATCATCGTTAAGTCTCATTAATTGTACTTCAATGATTAATGTCACTGCAGCTTTGCGGCTAAGTTACGCAGACTACCAACGTGGCGTTAGAACCCCCATAGCTTACCTACAATCATAAGTTCTAAAGTCATGTACACTGTCAACCTATCCTTTGCATATCTTTGTGGCCTTCAATTGCAACCTACCAGCATAATTGCTGAAGTCACGTACGCCGTCAACCTGACCATTTCGTATCTTCGTAACTATTAGCATCGACCCTCCTTTTACCCTGCCAAAACTACGCACACACCACACTGTTACCAGTCACCACAACTATTCACCAATTTATATTTTTAATAATATAAATACTCTTTTATATTCACCAATTTATATTTATTATAGTATAAATACTCTTTTCTATTCGCCAATATTTTTTTTTTATAATATAAATACTATTTTATATTCGCCAATTTATATTTCTGTAGTTATAAATACTATTATATATTCGCCAAGATAGTCCCACCTACTTTCAGGGAGCATCAATGATTTGTCAATTCAGATTTTTTTTTTCTTTGAAAATAAAATAATTTCACCAAAAAAATTTTTTTCCCTTCTCACTTTCGCCACTTTTTTACACCTTTCTTAAAGGGGGGGTTTCTTAAAGATTACCCTGATCATTGGGGGGTCTTGATTACTCCATCCATGCATGCATCTTGTATTCATCTCTCTTTCGGGGGGAGGGTTTTTCACATGAGGTTTTCCTTCTTTCTCCACTTTATGAGAGATTGCATTGTTTTTATTGTACATGGGTACCTAACATGGCCTAGTAGCCGGGACCCATCTTGCATTGTGAGCTTATGTGCATTCCCCTAAGTTGCACTTAATGGGGGGTGTTGGTGTAATTAAGTATTTACTAATTAAAATTTACTTAAGTTTACTTAGGATAATGCATTTGCATAATTAGTTATCTTTGAGACACCTAGGAGTTTGCATTTCTTTTTACCACATGGTTAGAAGAATCTCCACTTTAGGTGTGATAGTTGTAATCACATACCTCTTTGTGTGTGAGATCCACCTTTAGTGCTCTTATCACATTATCATCCTCTCATTGTTCCACATGTTAGGCCATTTTTCTATCATGGAAAAATCCTTTGAAAATGGCCTCCTCCCTACAAATGTTTCTTGGTTTGTGCCCTGCCCTATGTTCCTTGTGTTTTCGCCTTGCTTCAATCCAGACTGCATCTCCTAAATCGTAAAGCCCAGAAAGTTATTCGAGTTTCAAGGTCCGTGGGAAGCAATCTTTAAAATTTGCCACAGTGTCAAAAACCCACAATGTTTTCAAAAGTCCATGATGTTATTGGTCTGTGTGTTTTTGGCCTTTGTTATTTTCAACCCTATGCTTACTGCTTTGTGCACTTATCCTTTGGCCTCAAAAACTCTGTGTGTTTTTGGTCTTCCGCTGTGCTGAAAACATTGTATGTTTTCGACCTCACACTAGTTCCTTGTTTGCTGGCATTCCCTCAACTGTGTAGGTCCAACGTGGGTGGTGGGTCCAGGCTCTTCCTAATTGGTTGTCGCATGGCCGCATGTCAGACTTTTCTAGCATGCGATCATGTGACTACCTGCCACCTGTCCGCATGGTCCCAGTTCTCAGTGATGTTCTTGTTAGCTGCTTGGTGGTTAGTTTTTCATTTGGTGACCTGGCGATTGTGTTGTCATGTGATCTCCTCTTTTCTGGCAGTTAGCGGTTAGCATCTCATGACTTGGCGAGTGGTTTGTCGCGATGTCACTAGATGCTTGGCGGTTGGCGGGAGGGCTTGTTTCTTCTACGGAGAGGATGGCGTGGTAGATCTAGTGGTTGGTGCATGATCTCATGGGAGGTGTCAGACCCCTTGTGATCATGTGCTCGCAATTCAATTTTGAAGGCTTACAGACCATGCGTCCTATGGTGACAGGTGGCACCATGTGTCACGGTTGCGGAGTTAATGGTGGAGTGGATAAGGTTTAGCGGTGTCGATAATTTCCCTCTTATGGCTGGTTCACAAGATGATTTGGCAGTTCGCTAGTTGGTCTGGCGACTTGGTCAATGAGTGGTCACGGGGACACTAGATTTTTTAGCAGAGGTATGAAGAATTCCATGAATTGGTGAAGGTTCCTTTGTCGCCAGTTTTCCAAATGACTTAAAGTGGCATTTTTAGCATGTGCAATCGTGTGGTCATTGTGTATAACTAGAGTTAAGATTTTCATTCCACGACTAGGATATTGCCTTGTCATTAGTTCGCAAAATGAAACCCGAAGTGTTTGATGAGTTAGAGGATCTGAAGCTTGGGAAGATGAGAGATCTAATGATTGGGACTTATTATTGATCTTCAATCGAATCAGAACCGCCGATTCACTGCTGGTGCCAAGAAGTGACCATTGGTTTTCAAATTTGAATCTCAGAGATGTTTCTAGCGACCAGTAAGGAATAAAATTGATGACAAATGGGGCCAAAGTTGGTGAAATTGAAATTCTCCACCATTCCAGTGTGGTCCAGGATGCTTTGAGTGATTGCAGGGATTTGTGTCATGTGGTGATGAATAGTTTTTGTTGGCTCAAGGTGTTTTGATGGTCTGATCAGTATAGTTTGCATGGTAAATTTATGATCTTCCTATCCTTCTCAAAGATTCTTCTCAAGTGCGAAGATTAGTCTTCTTGCTAACAGATTGGTGTTGGTTTTCCCTCCAGTAGTGTTTTCAAAATTTTGTTGAAACCCTAGCCCTAGCTGTCCCTAAGCTTGTTGCATTCTCCTAGAGAATTCCAAGGCAGCTAGTGGTATAAGTAGTCAATTTTTTAACTTTGTAAGGGTTCCTTCTTCTGCAAATTTTTGAGGAGAATTGGTTCCATGTGAAGGGTCTTTTTCCTATAGATTTCTCCTTCTCTCTGCATATATAGTGTTCTTCTCTCATTGTTGGTTTAGAGAATATAGTGCATATTGTAACAAATGTCTTATGTATGAGATTGCAGCATACTTGTTCTTGTATCAAATTGTCTCCATTTGGGTTTTAGACTTATAGATTACAACATCAAGGGTGTGTACTCTTTCTACTTGGATTTCCAGTGAGTGTCTACAATAGAGTTGTTTTCACAGAAGCAACTGAGTCTAGGACTGGTGTTTAGATATGTATGGGCTGGGGTATCAAAGATGCATCATGCTTGTCTTCCAGTGGATGCTGGTTAATGTATTACTTATTCCTAGGTCTTCCTTTAGATAAGTGATAGCATATCTGGGTGCACAGGTGGTTTGGTAATGTATGATATGGTCAGGGTGAGTGTGTTGTGTTCTTATTTCATAACTGTCTCTTGCAGTAGGGTATTTGACTCTGTGGCCCATTGGATAAGGCATTGGTCTATCAGAGACTTAGGGTATCTTAGGGGTCCCTTCAAACTCATTTTCAAATCATTTCCTTTCTATTCCACCCTTTCCCTTTCATGTTGTTAGGATAGGTTTCTGGCTTTCAATCTCATTCCATGCAAGTAGGGCTATTGCATGAGACTTTCTATCATTGGGGTATAGGATACCTATAGGAGATTGACTGATATTCCACATTAATCTATTTGCAGGCCTTTGGTTTGTCATGAGGTGTCTTGAATGTGTAGATAAGGCAATACCCACCTGAGTGAATGTGGAGCTCAAAGAAGAAGGAGGATTTCTCTTTATCCTCATCAATTGGTTTGTTTTTCTTGTCAAGCTTGAGTGCCTAATCAGTGTTTTATGCCCAACTATTTGATTCAAGCTTGGTCTTGCAAGGAAAGGAACCAACAAAGTGGCAACTCTACTAGGGAGAACATAAAGAAAGCCTATTAAGGAGCTCTGGTTATGGTTCTATTGTAAACTCAAAATCTTTATTGACCAAATTGGTTTGGCCCATCCAAGTCACCAACAAAATGGTGACTCTGTTGGGGAGAGTCTAGAATAGAGTCTGATAAACAAAAGGCATTGACTATATCTTCTCACTAAGTGTTGAGTGGTGACTCTAAGTTCTCTATTTGATTAGTGTGTTTCCTGATAGACAGTGCATGTTATCCTGGTGAGTTTTGTGTTGGTTGGAAGAAGAAAAAAAGAATATTCTTTCCTCTTCAAGGAGGTGGTGACTCTATAAAGAAAAAACTTGATGGAGATGAATGGTGAGCTCAAGATCTGCTCTACCTTCCAGCCAAAGGTCTTCTGCTGCAATATTTTCCTAAGTATTTTTCAAGTTTTAAATATTCCTTATAAAGTGGTCAAGCATTAAGAAAGGAGTAAGGTGTGATTAGAGGTTAGCATACTTCAAGTTCTCAGCTGCAGTTTGATAGAATTTTATGGAAGTATTGCATTGGTTGTAAAGGATAGGATGAATAATGAGATTGCATTATTAGAACAGGGCATCCTTAGGGATTACATGATATCAGTAAGATTAAAGGTGGGAAGTAGAAAGGATCTATCCATGTCTCTATTTTATGATAGATTTTGTGAGGTTTATGATGAGCTTCCTGAGGATGTTGAGTTTTCTAAATCTGAGTTCATTGGTTTATTCTTGGAGCTCTGTTTTCATGAGTCAACCAGTTGGTCAGATGCTTTGTGGGAAGAGCATTACATATGTGTTAGGGATTGGATACTTAGTGATGATAGCCTTGGGCTTGAGGATGCACTTAGGATCATGTCCTTAAGTGCTGATGTTGAGAGTGATGAAGACAGTGAGGGTGTGGTGTCTTCGTATGAGTCAAATGCAACATGGGAAGAGGAAAGTGATGATGGAAGTGAACATTCTTTGGATAGTGAAGATGCTGAGGATGATTCATCCTCAAGGTATGAAGATAAAGAAAAAATAATTGAGTATGATATCAGTGAGTCTTCGTGTGACTCTGATTTTTCTTTGTGTGCTATGAGCCTCCATGAGGTTGAGATGGGTGCTGATTTTAAGGTGTTTTCCAATGCTTTATATAATGAAGAATTTGATTCTCAGCCCATTTTTTGTCATGATGTTCAACAAGGTGTCTTGCATGAAGTTGTTAATCCTTTGTTTGAGGAACATGTGGAGGTTTTAGATCCAGTTGATTCAGGGTGTTCATTCTCCATCTGTGGGTATCAATCTGACTATTCTTTTGAGGTCCAGCTGGTTACACCTATGGAAATACAAAGACATGATCTAGATGATGCCTTTCTGCAGGCAGAGTATGAGGCTTTTGTATTTCCAGTTGATAGCATGCATGAGTCAGTAGGTGAAGATCAATTTTAGTATAGAGGTGATGACCATTGGCATGCTAAATCATACTTTCATAGTGAGCAAGATGGAGAGAGTACCAAAAAATTTTACATGCACTATGAAGAAAGCTACTTTGTTCTTCGTGATATGCTAGTTGAACATGTTGATAGGCCTGTGGAGACATATGAAAGAAATTTTTTTGATGTGCCACATGAAGGAAGAAATGAAAAAGTTTTTGACAGAGGCAAAAACTAACTCTTGTTTGTTGCTGCAGATTTCTGTATAAAATGTACATTTTGTAAATATCTTTCCCCTTCCTATTGTGTGCTTTCCTGTCCCCTTATTTTTTGTCTGCTCTATGTTTTTTGAGATCCCTACCTTTTTGTCCTATGGGATGGTTTGCTTTTAACTAGTGATTCTAGGTCCTTGCTATGCCTGCAAGAGGCATACATCCCCAGATAGAGCCACTATTAAGCCATTTTTCTATCATGGCAAAATCTTTTGAAAATGGCCTCCTCCCTGCAAATGTTTCTTGGTTTGTGCCCTGCCCTATATTCCTTGTGTTGTCACCTTTCTTCAATCCAGACTGCATCTCCTAAATCATAAAGCCCAGAAAGTTATTCGAGTTTCAAGGTCTACGGGAAGCAATCTTTAAAAATTTCCACAGTGTCAAAAACCCACAATGTTTTCAAAAGTCCATGATGTTTTCGGTTTGTGTGTTTTTGGCCTTCATTATTTTCGACCCTGTGCTTCCTTCTTTTGTGCGCTTATCCTTTGGTGTTGAAAACTCTATGTGTTTTCAGTCTTCCGCTGTGCTGAAAATATTGTATGTTTTCAACCTCACACTAGTTCCTTGTTTGCTAGCGTTCCCTCAATTGCGCAGGTCCAACATGGGTGGTGGGTCCAAGCTCTTCCTGATTGGCTATTGCATGGCTGCATGTCAAACTTTTTTGACATGTGATCATGCGACCACCTGCCACCTGTCCGCATGGTCTTAGTTCTCAGTGATGTTCTTCTTAGTTGCTTGGCAGTTAGTTTTTCATTCGGTGACCTGGCGACTGTGTTGTCACGTGATCTCTTTTTTGGTGGTTAGTAGTTAGCATCTCACGACTTGGTGAGTGTTTTGTCATGATGTTGCTGGATGCTTGGCGATTGGTAGGAGGGCTCATTTCTTCTACGGAGAGGATGGCATGGCAGATCTAGTGGTTGACACATGATCTCATGGGAGGTGTTAGACACATTGTGATCATGCGCTTGCCGTTCAATTTCAAAGGCTTGCAGAGCGTGGGTCCTATGGTGATAGGTGGCACCATGTGTCATGGTTGCGGAGTTAATGGCGAAGTGGATAAGGTTTAGTGGTGCCGATAATTTCCTTCTTGTCGCTGGTTTGCAAGATGATTTGGCAGTTCACTAGTTGGTCTGGTGACTTGGTGAATGAGTGGTCGTGGGGTTGCTAGATTTTTTAGTGGAGGTAGGAAGTATTCCATGAATTGGTGAAGGTTCCTTTGTCACCAGTTCACCAAATGACTTAAAGTGGCATTTTCAGCACGTACAGTCGTGTGGTCGCTGAGTATAACTAGAGTTAAGATTTTCATTCTGTGACTGGGATATTACCTTGTCGCTAGTTCGTGGGATGAAACCTGAGGTGTTTGATGAGTTAGAGGATCTGAAGCCTAAGAAGATGAGAGATCTAATGATCGAGACTTATTGCTGATCTCCAATTGAATCAGGATCACCGATTCACTACAGGCGCCAAGAAGTGACTGTTGGTTTTCAAATTTGAATCTCAAAGATGTTTCCAGCGACCAGTAAGGACTAAAATTAATGACAGAGGGGGCCAGAGTTGGTGAAATTGAACTTCTCCACTGTTCCAGTGTGGTCTAGGGTGCTTTGAGTGATTGCAGGGATTTGTGTCGTGTCGTGATGGACAATTTTTGTTGGCTCAAGGTGTTTTGATGGTTTGATCAGTATGGTTTGCGTGGTAAATTTATGATCTTCCTGTCCTTCTCAGAGATTCTTCTCAAGTGTGAAGATCATTCTTGTTGCTGATAGATTGGTGCTAGTTTTCCCTCCTGCAGTGTTTCTGAAATTTTGTTGAAACCCTAGCCCTAGTTGTCCCTAAGCTTGTTGCATTCTCCTAGAGAATTCCAAGGCAGCTAGTGGTATAACTAGTCAAGTTTTTTACTTTTTAAGGGTTCCTTCTTCTGCATATTTTTGAGGAGAATTAGTTCCATGTGAAGGGTCTTTTTCATCTAGATTTCTCCTTCTCTCTGCATATAGAGTGTTCTTCTCTCATTGTTGGTTCAAAGAATATAGTGCATATTGTAACAGATGTCTTATGTATGAGATTGCAGCATACTTGTTCTTGTATCAGATTGTCTCCATTTGAATTTTAGACTTATAGATTACAGCATCAAGGGTGTGTACTCTTTCTACTTGCATTTCCAGTGAGTGTCTGCAATAGAGTTGTTTTCGCAGAAGCAACTGAGTCTAGGACTAGTGTTCAGATATGTATGGGCTGGGGTATCAAAGATGCATCATGCTTGTCTTCCAGTGGATGCTAGTTAATGTATTACTTGTTCCTAGGTCTTCCTTTGGATAAGTGATAGCATATCTGGGTGCACAGGTGGTTTGGTAATGTATGATATGGTCAGGGTGAGTGTGTTGTGTTCTTGTTTCATAACTGTCTCTTGTAGTAGGGTATTTGACTCTGTGGCCCATTGGATAAGGCACTGGTCTATCAGAGACTTAGGGTATCTCAGGGGTCCCTCCAAACTCATTTTCAAATCATTTCCTTTCTGTTCCACTCTTTCCCTTTCATGTTGTTAGGATAGGTTTCTAGATTTCAATCTCATTCCATGCAAGTAGGGCTATTGCATGAGACTTTCTATCATTGGGGTATAGGATACCTATAGGAGATTGACTGCTATTCCACATTAATCTATCTGTAGGCCTTTTGTTTGTCATGAGGTGTCTTAAATGTGCAGATAAGGCAATACCCGCTTGAGTGAATGTGGAGCTCAAAGGAGAAGGAGGATTTCTCTTTATCCTTATCAATTGGTTTGTTTTTCTTGTCAAGCTTGAGTGCCTAATCAGTGTTTTAAGCCTAACTATTTGATTCAAGCTTGATCCTACAAGGAAGATAACCAACACCACATGCTTCACATACTTTCATGTACAATGAAGGATGATCCACCTTTGGCGGACATGTGATTCCACCTAGTGTGGGTGATATTTTATCATCTTCTTATCCTGTAGTCTTATTGCATTGCCTATATATTCAGGCACTCCTACTTTGTAATCAATTCAATTAGCTATAATCAATTATTTGATTATTTTTCCTATCTCTCTTGAGCTATCTCTTGAGCTTCTAGATCTTGGATTTTACTCTTTGCCTTAGACAAATTCTTGCACTCTTCAACTTGGGAACTCATAGATGATGTGCCCACATCTTAATAATTCAATTGTCTTGTTGCATGCAAGTTTCTCATTCATTATCTTTTTGTTTCCAATTCCAATTCTCTCTTACTTTGTATTGATGTTTCATGTTCCTGATCCAAATAAAAATCTTCTTCTATGGTATCCAATTTATTTTGTTCACAGAGTTGTCTCATTCTTTCCCTTTTCTTCTCTTTGTCTCTTTCATGCTCTTTCGGTGTTAAAGTTGTTAGAAATAGGGAATACTGAGGGGGGGGGGGGGGGGGGTGAATAAGTATTCCCTATTTATTAGAGCTTAGTTACTCAGAACAAAGTTATTTGGAGAAAGCCTAATAGATTGAGCAAGAGCTCTATGGATATAGATCAATTGCAAAAGAATTTTGAAGAAGCTCTTAAACAAATTGATATTCTTACTGAAGAAAGAGACACTCTAAAAGGGAAATATGATGATGCAAAGAACTACATTGAGAAACTAAAAGAAAAAGTGGAAGAACTAAAATAAAATAAAGAACCTACAATTCAAGTCAAGGAATGTGATGAAATTTCAAATTGCAAGAAAGAAAATGAAATCCTTAAACATGAGTTGAATATTGTAGATCTGAAGTTAAGCTTGAAAGATGGAAATAGAAAAAATGAATCAAATCTGAAATCTAAAAATGAAGATTTGAAGTCTAAACTTTGTAAAGTGACATCTAAACTTGAGAAAACCAAATTATAGTATGTTGAACTTGAGAAGTACAATACAATTTTGAAAGGTGAATTGACTTAGTCTAAACCACATCTTGAAAAACTATATTCCACCAGTGAGAAGATTGATGAACAAATGTCTTATAAAAAGCCGTATTATGATACAACTAGTCTTGGATATAATTCATCTAAGATAAGTGAAGAATGCAAGGAACTAGATCTGAAACCCTCTAAGAACAAAGATGAAAAGAAATCTGATGAAGCTACCAAATCTAAAGACATACCTAATCCACCTAAAGAAGATGAACCACCTAAAGATATGTGAAGAGAATTCAAACGTAGATATTTTGCATGTAATACTTTTGGACTTATGAAAAAAGATTGCACAGGTAAGCAATTCAAACCTATCTATGGTTATTGTTATAATTGTCATGGTTTTGGACATAGAGCTATTGATTGTAAGAAACCTAGATCTAATGATAACAATAGTAGTAGTAGAATGTTTAGAGATACTAAGCATGTAGATAAGAGACCTACTAAAGATATGAACAAAATAAATTAAGTTGTGTGTTATAGATGCAACAAGATTGGACACATTGCCAGAAATTGCAGATCACAAATCAATCAGACAAGACCAAAATATAGAAACAATGGATTAGTTTACCAGATATGCAACAAATTTGGTCACACAACAAGATTTTGTAGAATGAACAACATGAAAAACCCTAATCCTAGAAGCTACACAAGGAGAAATGAGAGCACAAACAATAGTAAAAAAGGATGTTGTAGTAACTTGGAAGAAGGTAAATTTATTAAAGCCATAGATAAAGCAAGCACACTCACTACACAAGGAAATTAGACAGGTGAAGTATCTGATAGTAAGTGTGAATCTTTTCCTAAGTCATCTCAAAGCACTTGAAGTAATTATTTCATGAAATATGTATTATAGTAGAGCATTACAATAATGTAGAAGTTAGAGTAGATTGAATTAAGCCTTACAAAGTTAATATGAGGTATTATATGATGGGAATATGTTATGGTTAAGAGTGTATGAAATAATATGAATGTATGTGAGTACACAGAAAGAATGAAGTTTTGTAGGTAACCAGGAACAAATTTTTGGAAAGAAGCGGCAAAGAAATTGAATGCAATGTCTGAATCTTGAAATATTTAAAGGATAAAAGCATATGCTCGGTATTATTTGATCATTCAAGTGACTATAAGTGATAAGAAGAGTGATTCTATGGAGATTAAGAGCATTTTGCAAGATTTGGAAAAGGATTTCATGCCAGATCTACACAAAGGCCTAAATCACATTTTTTAGGTATTTTGCTAAGCAAATCTATCAAAGTAGTTTAAGTTTTACAAGAATCATGGATGCATCACTTGTTCACCATATAAGAGATTCAATCATACCTATAATAAAAAGGGAACTAGTAGAACCCTTGGAAGAAGGCCCTAGTCTAGCATTATCATTCGATATATAAGAAGATATATAGAGGGAGATATGCAAAGGTGATAATTTGGTGTATATTACCATCAATGAAAAATAGGGATTATGTTGGAATATTGTCATTGATGTCAGTTTTCCTGGGAGCTCTAACAGTTTTGACATATTGTGTGTCTATGTTTTGGTACGCACTCCTCTGAAACTACAAGTGTGAATTTACAATTCTGGAAATAATTTTATGTATCAAGGTAGTATGTACATTCAATAATTTAGATGATACTGCTACGAGGTGTGAAAGATACTAGGTTTGGATCCTTTGTTTAGAGATAGTTAATTTCTCAAGTACATGGCAATTATATCTAGTGATCTGCAATTTATTTAGTGATCAAATTTTTCCATCCAATTTTGAGGACTGATCATGGATTGGATATGGCCTATAAATTCAAGTTAGAAGGAATTATTATTATGTTTTGGCTAACTTAGTTAGTAATATGTGTAAAGTGTTTTTGGAGATAATGCGTGAAGCAGTTTGTGGCTAACTCATTTTGGAAAATAGCATGTGGAGATGCCTAATATATGAAAAAATGGTATATATTTAACATATCCTTTTGAGATAACGAATAGTCAAATATAAAATAGTAAGTGAAAAAATTCCCATTAAAAGTTGCAAACGTAATCAGATCAGATTTAGATGAAGTGTGTCAAATTTGTACATTGTACTTCAACAAAATTGTACTCTATGCGTATTTATTTTTTACTATTGGTGAGTGAGCCATGTAGTGAGCATTATTGTAATAGTTTGTTAGAAGATATTAGATATTGAAAGTTAATCCTCTTTGTGATTTTTCCCTGTTTTGGTTTTCCATGTAAACATATTAGTGCTATGTGTTGGTTTTTACAATTTATGTTTTCCTTTCCTTAATGCAATTAATTATGTTATGTAGATGATTTTTTAAATATTTTAATGGTTTAAGGAGATTACTGATTCATCTCCTAGTATCCTAAATGTTCAACATTTTTAAGTCAACTAATATCATTTATCTTAATTTTGACATTTGATATTGCAATTTTTCACACATATAACTCTCTATTATGGTTGTAATTATTTTGTGAATTGTATGCTTATTGAATGTGTTTGCATCTTAGTATACTTGGTTTTAATAATTGAATTTATATCCTTCTTATTTCCTCATATATTGCTATAAGAAACATCTTTGTAAAACACTTGTAGAAACATAATTTTAGTAGAAAAATATTGTTCAATAAATTTTTTTAAAGTGATTCACTAAGAAAGATTATAAAGAAAGAGTTATCATGGTAATATGTTATAAAAAGTGTTCATGTTGTTGTTTATAATTTCAAAAAGTATTGTATTTTTATAAGATTTGAATATTTTTTAAGTAATTAATAGGGGATAGGGACTAGTAGCCAGTAGTCACGAGGGCTAACTTCATCAACATGTAGCCATTGCATGAAATATCATAAGACCTTCCTTTTTTTAGAAATGTCAAATGGACACTTAACTATGTACAACTAAGCTTTGAAGGTGTGACTCATGACACAACTTGTTGAAATAGCACACTTAGTGAAACATGTCAAAAAAAATTGCCTTTTAAAGATATGACCAAATCTCAATCTAAAAATCCCTAATAGTCAAATTTAAAAATATCATTTGTTATTCGTAGAATATTGTATTTCTATATAAAATATAACATATATGCAACTTAAATGGACCAAATAACTATTAGTAATCATAAATATTTGTTATATCTAACTTTTATATCGAACACAAAAGAACCAATACTTCAACACAAAAAAGATTATGTTATAAAAATAACATATTATTATATAAAATATAACTTATATCCAACACAAAGGGACCAATAGTTGAATATTAAAAACTTTTTGACAATCTCACACATTTCATGGGAAAATACAAGGTATTTATTTTGTTCACCTTTTATATTTGTGATAAGACAAATTGTTAAAATGAAATACTCTAAAGCATATGCATTGCTACTCCAAAAGTTGTACACATAAGAATAGTATTTGTACACTAACATAACAATACTTGTTTAAGTGAGCATATTATTTTTGGAGTGACACACATATAATAGATAGCTATGATATTTTATTTAAGACAAAATTTATTTATTTCACTTCTTAATGAATTTATTTGTGTTTTTACTATAATATTTATAGGTTCTTATGTGTTCAAGTATTGGTCCATTTTTATCAACATTTGAATTTTTTTAATTTACATGTAGATTAATTAATTACAATATATAGTAAAAATGTATGATAAGACTCGTAATATATTCACAAATATTTGATAGACTATTGAACCCTACTGCTAGTCCCTCTCCCTTACCTATATTCAAAAATAAAACATTGTTTGGGTATTGGATTTTTACATAATTTCATTATTTGTTAAGCATTGAACTTGACAAAACGTCAGACATTGTAGCGTTGAATCCGTTGCATCATGGTTGGCCGTGCCTCGTTGATTGAGCGTGAATTATGAAATCACTTTCAGATTGTTCGATGCCTGCGATGATATCTAATTCTGTCCACTAGATATTCGCTTCCTTTCGCAGTCGTGTTTTCTGTGATACGAATGAAGGAGGCACCCGTGTGCATTATACAGCGGCTGATGGATGACTGACGTCGACACAACAATAAAAAGCAATAAAATTAGTTGGCTGCCTCGCATACAAACAAATGGGCGCCCTCAACGTGAAGTACCTGACACATCTCCATCCCTCCACTCCTCCGGATCATCCGCTGCCTTGGGATTTGGTAGGTACATAATTCTTCGCTTCTGATCGGTATTTGCATGCTCTAAAAACCTGGCCAGTGCTACCTACAGAGGACGACAATATAGAGTCCTAAATAAAGAGAAAGACACCAATTTCATTTGAATAGAAGAGAAGATGTTTAACCTTCACGAGGCCAAATGAGTCTATGGAATAGCAGTTCCACGATATTTTAACGTTGTGGAGTGCCAACCTTTTATAATTATTCTTTAAACTCGTATTATCTTTCAAAACGAGACCACCCATTTGTAACACTACAAGGCTCTCAATTATTTATCATTATGTACAGTTTTATAATAGCTTGACAATGTTATTCAAATTTTGACTTTTCTAAATATTGTGTAAATGCTAGACAAATTGGGTAAAAGTCTTCAAGAGTGCTATGCAAAAGGATTGGATTGTATACCTAATACATAATGATATGTTTCAACATGTCCAAGTTATTGTACTAGAAATCAAACGTTGGTGTATGATGGGTACGTCAAATAGAGGTTGCAAGTCAATTAAGGAAAATTGTGGCTTTTTTTTTCATAGATATGTGTAGTACATGAGATAAGCCTCCGAGTCAGAAAGATAATATGACTCCATTACTAATAGAATAATATATTATTTGTAGTAGGGTGGAAGTGAGGGAGAGGGTGAGATAGGGGGAAGAAAGATCTAGAGATAGAGATGAAGAGAAATAGATAAAGATAGAGATGAGGGATGAATAGATAGAGATAAAAGAGATAAACATATATAGAGGAGATATAGATAAAGAAAGAAAGAGATATAAATATAGAGGTCTAGGAAGTGGGAGAGGGAAGTAGAGAAGGAGAGAGACGAATAGATAATGACATGGAGAGAGAGAGAGAGAGAGAGAGAGAGAGAGAGAGAGAGAGAGAGATCATGTCCTTAATAAATAACATGGTAGCTAAATCATAACTCTTTATTTTAATTTCAAATTGTATTTTATTATGTAAATTATTATTTAATTTTGAAAACTAATTATTCCATAAATATTAAAAATTTAATAAGAAAAATAAATGTAAATCAAATCCAATATATTTTCATCACTTTTTGCAATTTCAAGAAAATGCATAATATTCCGATAAACAAATCAAAGTCAAAATGTACCATAATGTAAACACTAGGTAAAAATATATATATTTTAAATTAATTATAAATATTGATTTTTTAAAGAAAATAAATAATTAAAAATATTTTTGCACTTATTAAATTTAAACATTAATTGAATATTCACCTAAAATTATAATTAATATATTAATAGTCCTAACATTAATTTAAACATTAGCTCAATATTAACAAATAAAAATAATGATCAAATTGAATGTAAATATAAATGATACTAATGTTAATGAGATATAAATTCAATTTTAATAAAAATTTAAATTATAAAATTGAATTTCAATATAGTTAAAGTACCTAGCTAAATTAAATTTTAAAAACTATGAACATACTTCAAAGAAAATATTAAGAATAAAAATATAATATATTAATTAAATAACATATTGAGTTTGAAATGAAAGATTAATTGTAATTTTTAGATTGTTAGGATTAGCAGACAAAAAATTAACAGTTACATGTAAATATATTCAATAATACAAAGAAATAAAGCACACATAAGTAGAAAAAGAAGACACAAAGATTTAACGTGGCTCACCCAATCCTAGGCTACGCCCACTAAACAGAGAGTCCAATCTTATTATCAAGTAATTTCATTATGTTACAATCAACAATAAATTGTAACTCAAATAGCATTGCATGAAGCTATGAAATTCTCGTATATTAAAAAAATCCTAAACCTAAGCCATTATAACAAGACTTATGTTAGTTAAATTTTTTGTTGGATTACGGAGAGGGGGGTGAATTAGTAATATTTGATCTCAAATACCTTAACAAATTTTCTCTAATTAAGAAGGTAGCAGCTTAGTAATACATAATTGACTATTTACCAGCAACAATAAATAAATTATAACAATCATTAAATCATTCACAACATGTAACACCTAATTGAAAGTGGAACACCAACTTTGGAAAAAACTATTGTGGGAATTGTCACCCACTAAGAAAATAGTCTTTTGAAGTACACTTGGTTAAGAGACAATCTAGTTAAAGATTACAATACACACTAGTAGGCGGGATCCGGTCGAGGGATTTACCTCAAATCTGTTAGGATCTTCACCCTATTAAGGGTGACCATGTTAGAGGCCTTTAAACACTCTTTAGAATGTCACCTTTTTCAAGGATTTTACATTAAGACTATTAGGTCTACTTTGTTATTAGATTTATTTTCTATAATTTATAGTAAGCAACAATAAATAAAGTTGACTTGTAGATTTCTAACTATCTTTTCTCAATCAGATCCTTGTGTGCTCTTCTATGTTCACTTCAATTCTTCATTATCCATTGCCATCAACACATCATTAAAAACTTCTTTTCCCACTCATAATATCTTTGTAATGAACTACAACTGATTTAGAACCTGATTGAAGAATCTGTGATATAGTGATCACCGATGAGCTTTTGATTAGATATGTAAGATGTTTAAATCAGTATTATGTTGTCATTGATGTCAACTAGTTTGACAGTACTTATTCTGTAAGTTACTATACCGACACATCTGGAAAAAGGAATGAAAGAGTTGAAGAACAAAAAAATCTACATAAGGAAGATGTATATGATAGATGAGGATAAGGAATTCATTAGGTAAATTATTTATAAGTCTACGACCTTATGATATTGACTTAAGTATGTTGCATTCATCTATGATGAAGAATACAGTTGAAAGACACAAAGCAGTGTTGTCAGTTAATGAAGCATTATAGTACACACCGACGGGGCATAGTGTATACCGACCATAGTGTAAATCAAGCTTATGTTTACCGACACATTTCTTTGTTAACTGAGCAGGAGAAAATGAACTGAATGATTAGTTTTAGCTGATAGGATTGATGAGCTGGAAAGTGTATGATTTCGAGATAATAGATAAAGTTTGTTATGAAGATCAATGGCTAACATAATTTGAGAAAGATCTGATGATTGAAATTGAAATGTGTTACTAACACATCAGCCGAAGAAGGTTAAAGTGGCAAAATCAATGATGATGATTAAGTGGAAAAATCTAATGGAGGAAAAGAAAATGATTTACAAGTCTATATAAGAGATAAAGATTTTACATTGAAAGATATGCTAGAGAAGAATATTGCAAGATTTTCATGTGAACAAGTTTCATGCATATCTGATCAAACTGGTTATGAAGGAACCAAGCTACAGAGTATACTGAGCATTAGGAAGCTATTATCGAGTGACAATAAGTCAATGAAATTGATTGAAATAGAATTGATATACTGATCAAAGGATTTGAATGAGCTTAACATTGATCTATACATCTGCAATTGAGTTGTATTAAGACAAATCACCTACTATTATAGTTTAACCATTGTACACATTCAAATCTCTTAACCGAATGGACTAAGAAAGTCTTTATTATGTTGCATTCATAGAATGAACATTGTTATCTTGTCAACCCCATAGTGAATCCTGGTTGCATGATAATGATTAGTGTTAAATCCTCTAACAAGGTCACACCTAACAGTGTGTTTGTAACCTTTAACAGGGTTGGGTCTTCACCGACCTCACTTCAGAAGACTGAATATTTTTGGGTTGTCGGTCCCAGGTGGTTTTGCCCTTCACAGGGTTTCCATGTTAAATCTTTTGTGTGTTGATTGTGATATTTGTTTGATGTCATATTTTAAATGTTACATATACAATTTTATCAGTAAATAGTATATGTTACTTGACTGGTAATTCGTAAAAGCACAGATAGTAAAGTATTTCAAGTTACCGAGTATCAGAAGTTTGAGATAAATTGTTTTGGATTATACATTTTGTATTGGGACACTGGATAACTGATTCATCCCCCTCTCAGTTATTCTAACAATTGGTATCAGAGCCAGGTTGCTTGGAACATAGTTTTAAGGACTTAAGTACAAAGATCTAAAAATGTATAAGAGGGAAGTGACAAAGCTAAATAAAGATAACTTCGCAGTATGGCAAAGTAGAATGAAGTTGCACATATCTGGAATTGGGAATTCTACACTAGACCTAAAGGAGAATGGCTATCTACAACTGACCACTGGTCCCCTAACACTTGATCAACTGAGAGATAGGCATGAACACAATTTTACTTGATGGAGACTACTACTACTTGCACCAATGCAGAATTTGAAGACATTAAAAGCTGCACAACTACCAAAGCTATGTGGGATAAACTTGCTCAAATTTACAATGGTGATGTGAATGTTAAAAGAGCTAGAGCTGAAAGCCTAAGGGGTAGATTCAATGATATGAAGATGAAGGAAGGAGAGAATATAGTGCAATACACAAACAGACTGAAAGAGGGAGTACATGCTATTAGAGAATCTGATGGTGTTATTGATGAAGAAACTATAGTAAGAAAGGTTCTCAGGACAATATTACTGGTTTATACAATTAGAATTTATGCTATTCATGAAACAAGATCTGCTTTGGGTAATGCCCTTACTCTTGACAATCTAATTGGTAAACTTACAACCTTTGAATTGAATAACTTTGATAATAGTCTTGTACCGACTGTTGAATCTGCATTTATGACTTCTTTGAAGATTGGTACATCTAGTAGCCGAAACAATAAGAATGATAGTGATAGCAATACTGATGATGAGCTTGATGAACTTGAAGCTCTTATGGCTAGAAGGTTACCTAAAGGTAAAGGAAGGTACAAAGGCAAGTTACCTTTAGCATGTTTTAATTGTAAAGAAGTTGGCCACATTGCTACTAGATGTCCACATAAGAAAGATGATGAAAGAACCAAAGACCGATCTGAAGGAAGCTATGGGAGGAGAAACAATGGGAGCTATTGATACAACAATAGAGAAAACTGAGACAGTAATGACAAAGGCAAAAAGGTTTGTTATATAGCTGAAGAGAATGAATTTGAATTTGATTCTGATGATGATGTAGAAGTAGTATTTGTTGCTATGAAAGATGACTCAAAAGAAGAAGAAAAATATGATGAAACAATACAGATCTCTAAAGTAGATAGGAATGATACATGGATCATAGACAGTGGTTGTACACATCACATGACTGGTGATGAGGAGAAGTTTGATAAACTTGAAGAATACAATGGAGGATCTGTGAGAATGGGTAATGATGCACCCTGTATCGTAAGACGTAAAGGGTCACTGATAATTAATGATAAGATAAAGTGGGAAAATTTTTATTAGGTAAAAGGACTGAACTATAATTTTCTATGTGTGGCACAGCTGAAAAACTCAAGCCATCGATTTTATTTTGAGAGCAAAAAGGTAAAGATCTATGATGATAGAGGAAGACTTGTCAGAACTGGTACACAATCTAGAGGTAAGATATTCTATCTTGATATTGATTAGTCTTCTTGTTTAATAATGAAAGATGAAGATGCATGGTTGTGGCATAAAAGGTTATGTCATGTGAATTTTGATAAGATGATTAAAATTAGTAAAAGGAAAAGAGTTAGAGGTCTGCCTAACCTGTCTAAGCTGGATCATGTTATGTACCATGAATGTCAAAAAGGTAAGATGACTAAGTCAAGTTTCAAAAGCAAAGACTATTCAACAAAGAAGATACATGAGTTGGTTCATACCAACCTATGTGGTCCTATGAGAACTCAGATTTATTATGGTGATAGATACTTTATTCTTTTTGTTGATGACTATACCAGATTGATGACTATCATGTTCTTAAAAGAAAAATTTGAGGCATTCAAGATGTTTAAATGGTATAAGGAAAAAGTGGAGAAAGAAATAGGTAAAGACATACAATGCTTAAGATCTGATAGAGGAGGTGAATTTATATCTGATGAATTTACTAATTTTTCTAATGAGCATGGTATTAAAAGATAGGTCTCAACACCGAGGACACCTCAGCAGAATGACATTGCTAAAAGAAGGAATAGGTCAATAGTTGACTTTTCTAGGACACTGATGTTGCAAAAGAATGATGCTCAGAAAAATTGGAGGGAAGCTATCAGTACAACTGTTTATGTACTTAACCAAGTTCAATTGAAGAAAGACACCAACAAGACACCCTATGAGTTATGGTTTGGACACAAACTGATAGTAAGTTATTTTAGAATTTTTGGAAGTAAATGTTTTATTCTGAAAGATGAGAGAAATGGAAAATTTGACTCAAAAGGTGATGAAGGGATATTCTTAGAATATTCTACTAAAAGCAAAGCATATAAGTGTTTGAATAAAGTTACAAATAAAATGATCGAAAGTACTAATGTTTAGGTAGATGAGTTTGATGACAAAAATGTAGAGGAAAGAAAAAAGGAACCAGAAGACTACGGTAGATTCACTTACATTGAACAACTTGAGTATTTACCGACATAGCAGACAGTGATAACCGGTCAGCAAATAAACCCTACCGAGGACCAGGAAAGAGAAATCGATGAGCAGGATGGCCCTACCGAGCAAACAAATGAACCTACCTAGGATGAACAAGAAAGAAGAGACCATGTACTGGCTAGATTTTTTAGAAGACATCATCCTGAAATACAAATTATTGGAGATAGAAAAAATGGCATAATGAAAAGGAGAAAAGCAAGACAAGGTACATGTCTAGTTTGTGAATATGAACCTAAAAATGTGAAAGTTGCATTGGAGAATGAGGAATGGATTAATGCAATGAAGGAAGAAATAGAGAAAATTGAGAAGAACAAAACCTGGAGTTTAGTACCCTGACCTAAAGATAAAAATGTTATCGGTACTAAATGGATTTTTAGGAACAAACTAAATGAAAATGGAGAAGTGACAAGAAATAAAGCTAGATTGGTATGCAAGGGATATGCACAGGAACAAAGCATTGACTATGATGAAACATTTGCACTTGTTGCTAGACTAGAAGGAGTTAGAATGTTACTTGCATACGCTACACACAACAAATTTAAGGTATATCAATGGATGTGAAGTCAACATTTCTGAATGGAATACTTGAAGAAGAGGTCTACATAGAACAACTTGAAGGGTTTGTTGATCCAGATAATAGAGACATGGTATGTAGACTACATAAAGCTTTATATGGTTTGAAGAAAGCACTGAGAGCATGGTATGAAAGACTGCATACTTACTTGTTGAGCATTGGATTTGTTAGAACTAGTGAAAATAACAATTTGTATATGAAAGGAGATACCGATGATACTATTCTTATTGTTGAAATATTTGTGGATGATATTATTTTTGGAGATCAAGATCACATATGTAAAGCCTTTGCTGATGAAATGAGAAAAGAGTTTGAAATGTCTATGTTCAGAGAGATTAAATTCTTTCTAGGACTACAAGTGATTCAAATGTGCCATGGTTAACCACATTTTTAACTTTCCTAAAGATATTGTCAGAAATACCCTAGAGTTACAGGAACAGGAGGTTAGGAAAGAAAAATGGCTGGTGTACAAAAAGACATTGGAGTTCATCTGACATTTTGATTCTGGATGGGACCCCCTGAAGAGCATAACTCCAATGGGAAAGAAAATAGATACTCTCATGAATTGTTTCCAGGATATCTTTCAAACCCTGAGTGAAAGAAGGAAAAGGTGATGAAGGATGACCCAGAAAGGGCTAAACAGTTGTTGAGAAAACCTATATTTGCAAAAGGATTACCCCCAGGGAGGTACATGGTACAAAAGAAGACTGGTTACAATGTTGTAGTACCAGAGAAAAGCCAACAAAGGAAGATGGATAAAAGGGATGTCCAATCAACTTCACAACAAGTTGAGA
Source organism: Chamaecyparis obtusa (assembly GCA_027943335.1). Taxonomy (NCBI): domain Eukaryota; kingdom Viridiplantae; phylum Streptophyta; class Pinopsida; order Cupressales; family Cupressaceae; genus Chamaecyparis; species Chamaecyparis obtusa. Next base: position 441,810 of record BSBK01007630.1, on the reverse strand, counting down.
AACAAAAGGAGGTTATAGAGGTCCCTAACTCTCCTCATCTTCAAGCCTCTAAGGATGTAACTAATTCTCCACCCCCATCAAAGAAATAGAGAGTGGAAGAAAGACTTGTTCATGTTGAAGAATATTACTCTCCATCACAGTCACCTCTAAACATTTTGGATGACCAGGACATTATAGAACAGGTACAGCAAGTAGATGCTCTAGGTCAAATATTTATGACCTATGAAGAAATAAATGAGGGAGTGCCAGAGGCACAAGAAGAGCCCAAGTTGGATTTAACAACAAGGGAATTGGCAAGTACAGAATTAGACCTTGTAATCAAGCAAGCCTATCAAGAGTTTTTGGCTAATGATGCTTTTGTTAAAACTAGGGCTTTCATGCAATTTCTTTGGAAATTGAACATCAACCAGTTTCAAGAAATTTGTGAGAAGAGACATGAAGAGAATCTAGAGAAGTATTTACAAATCATAGAGGAGGAAGTGAAAATAGAGATGACTAAAAAATTTAAGCAAATCACTCCAGAACAGGGAAGAGATATGGTGAAAGTATCAGGAGTACTAATCATTCCAGAGTGGGATATAGCTGATGCGGTGGTTTTTGATGTAGTTAGAAAATAGACCACTCCTTTCCACAAGACTAAAGAGGAAGAAGAACAGGCTATCAAAGGGGTCACTTTCAGTGACAATCACCAGGCTTTGGTAATGTGGTCCCTAAGAAAGAATGAAAATAACAGGGGAAAAAAAATTGTTAGAGATGACCTTTCAGGGAGTCTAATTGTAAGAAGGGTTACTAATACTTCTTTGGTTGAAGCATCAGGTATGGTAATGGCCATAGCACAATTAACAACAAAGGTGGTAGAAAAGGAAGCCAAAGAGAAGGAAGAACTTACTACCAAGTTGGAAGCAGTTTTGAAGGTTTATGGTGAGTTGAAACAGGGGATTCTTGAAAGAGATACTTTAATTGCAGATTTGAAGAAGAGATTGGGGGAGCATGGCCCAATGAAATTATCAGAGTAGATTTAGATTGCTTCCTCCCCTACTTGGCCTTCCTCTTCAAGCCCTATTATTGAATTTCCTCCTTCTCCTCTTCCTCCTTCCACTGATGAGAAAGACATTGATCAAAAGGTAAAGGAGAAATATGAAAAGAAAATAAAGGATGTAGTTTCACACTTTGTTGCAAAGGTAAGACCTAAGGAAGTATATAAAACTAAAAATCAATTGGCAGTTGTCTTAACATCTTTTTAGAAAGAAGCAGCTACTGTGGACAAGATTTTGGAAAAGTGGGTTACAAGGAAAGATAATTTGAAATCATTTTTCGATAAAATTAAGGAAAAATCTATTGTGGATATAGAGCTAACAAACACTTACAAGTTTGTTAAGGATCTTTTTGATTTTGAGGTAAATAGGGCAAGTATAAGAAGAAGATCAAAAATCTTAAGGGTAAGATACTTCCAGGATGATTTTCAAATTTTTCTTGGTCTCATTAAGGTAGATGGGGTAATTAAAGATAATGATCAATGGATGGAGTAGATAGATAGACAAGTATTATCTAAAATAGACTCCATTTTAGATACAAATGATAATATCCCATTCATACAACTTTTCAAGCTCCTCCAAGATGCTAGGATGCATTTTGCTAATGTCAGAATAGAGGTTCACCAGTTGGTTTCTGAGTGGAACAAACTATTACCAAAGAAGGATGAAGTCCTTGCCTTTCATTGGCCGAGTGAGGAGACCTATATGACTTGGAAATCAACATATCCCTTAGAGAGTTTAGAAGAAGAAGAAGAAGCATCAAATGAGGAGGCAGCAGGTGGAAATGTTCCAAACCCTCAAGATCAAAGCCAACAAGGATAAAGTCATCAAGCAGTTATCATGAGCACGGCTATTACACTTGGCAGAAGTTGAACTGCCCTTGGGAGTTACTACAGGATTTTTGGCCCTCATTTTAGTGATCCATTTTAAAGTTTTGTAATGAGAATTAGAAATTTTTATTTTCATTTTTTTTCCTATATGAATGCTCCTTTCTTGTCTTTTCTAAAACAATCCGAAGCTTGTTTGCAATCCTTATTTTCTATAAAAGGATTACCAGGATCAATGAAAAAGGACTAAGAACTTGATCAATTTGACTAGTAAGTTTCTTGAGTCTGCAATATCATAGACTATAATAGGCATATTTTCTATAGAAGACAGTATCTTCTAGTTCAAGTTATTTTCAGAAGGTTACATTGTAAAGCATTTTGTGAGCATGATATAATATAGCATTTGAATATAATCCAAAATTTATATCTCTCCTTGAGTATCTCTCTTTGAATTATGAATTGTTGTGATTCATTGCATGAATAATCTTTGTGTGTATGTTCATATTTCTCAGCTCTGATCCAGGATCATATTAAATAAGCTTTGAATATAACATAAATTCTTTGAAGTTTTTCTTAAGGATATACTAGTAAGTAGTGTGAATCTAGGAACCTTTCATAAAATCTAGGATATACTAGTAAGCATGTGTACGTTACTAATAGACCACCGGCAATGTTCTGAAGTAACGTTGGGTTGTTTCGTAACTTCTCCATGGTTAAGTGGTTAGGATTCTAATGGGTTCCTAAATTTTGAAGGACTCTCGACTAATGGCATGCGTAACTTCGGAACACTTTTTTAGGAACAATTGGTTTACAGAGCTTCGTGAGGGTTTGTTGGCCATTAGTGTTGGTGGTTACGAAGCTGCGATGAAGCATCTAGTAGAAAGGCATAACTTCAAAAAGGTTAATCAGTTACAAGATTAAACGGCTGAGAGGTTATGAAAGGTTTTGTGCAGGACTTTGCAAGGTTATATCAAATTACAAATTTCTTGAACATTCTACAATTACAAAAATCATATATATCCCTAGCACCTGCTATTATGGACAAAGAGGGACATTCTAGTTTATACAATCTACATTACAAAAATCATGAATTCAAAATTTCAAATTACAAATTACAAAAATCAAAATTGAAATTACAAAAATCATGAACAATACTTATTACTTGTACCCATAGGCTTGTAGCTGAATATGATTCAATTAATAAATTGTCAATAAATTAATAAATATTCAGAATCAAGTCCAATTCCATTATCAATTTATCCAACAAGTACAATAATAATTATACAGTGTATAAAATTATAAATACATATTAACCGAATGCTAATTCTAAATCACTTCACAATTCACTCTTCACTCAGTGTCAGTGAGCAATCTGCCTCGCCCTCTTCTATATCCCACATGGAATCCAGTTCCTAAAATTGACTACTACTACTAGCAAGAGGTTCTTCATTCTGAGTTGGGTATTCAAAATCAAAAAACTCTTCATCTTCATTCTAAATCTTGGACCAAGATCCATCGTTTGTCTCTGAACCACCATGTTTTGAAGTAATGTTCAAAAGGCCTCATCTTTCATGCAAGGAATTCCAAATTGCCAATGCCCTATCATAAGGAAAGTTTGTAACATTGTACTGAGTTACAAACAACCTTAAGCAAGTTTCCAAATTTCTGTCTAGTTTGTTTCTGATCTTTGATTTCAAAAACCCCAATGCACTGAAAACTCTTTCATCTTCCACCGACCCCAATATCATTGGTTGACATAAATCAGCAAGTTTGAAATATTCTAATATTGAATCATGCAGTACTTCACTCTGCTCTATCCTTTTCCAAAGCCTGGTTATTGCACCAGGTTGAAATGAATTCTCCAGGTTTTTTAACTGTAATTTCATACATGATGCAAATTGTCTACATTGTTTTTTAAGAATAGCTGAATCTATAATTCCATCAATTGGTTGTCCATTGCAATCTACATGTTTTTGAAAACTCTCTGATCAATTCATCAATTTTTTTATGAAACATATGAGCATCATGTTGTCTATCTCTGATGTTTTTCAAAAAATGAGGAAACACACAACCCATGGCCTCAAGAATTTCTTCTCTAGGGAATCTTTGATGAATCTCACTTGAAAGCTGGTAGGAAATTGACTTCAAATTCTCACTAACAGATTTAACAAACATGTCAAAATCAGCCCTTTTAACTAGAAGTAGTCTGCCTCGCTTGCCCGTCTTAGATTGGTGCATTGGTATTTTGTATCCTTTCAAAAACACACATAAATCATTTTTTGTATTGAATTGAAAAAAATTCTCAGCATGATTCAAATCTGCAATTATTTGCCACCTAAAAAAATTTGGGCTTTGAATTGTTATCATATCTGAGTATAAATTATGCAGGGCAATGTATGTCATTTTAGGTAAATTTGAGTACTCATGGATATACATAGTCCTATCTTGGGCTTTCTTAACAAGCTTGTTCATTAAATCCAGCATGGGGAGAAGACTGGCTAAAGTTAATAGAGTCTCTATATCACTTAACTTATGTAACAAATCAGGAGCTTTGTCTACTATGAGGCATTGCTCATATATTACTCTGATCAAGGATTGATATTCTATTAGAACTCTTTCTACTGGTCCTTGCAAAGAGATCCATCTGGTGTCAACATCCTTGAGAAGCTTGTTTCCTGGTGTTACTCCCTCTGAGAAAATATTTAATTCTGCAAAATGTTTAGGACTTCTGCAGAAGTAAGAGTATATGTTGCGAACTAGATCTTCAACTTTTGACACTGTAGGAAAATCGCTTACAATTTTATATGCTAAATTCATTTGATGGGCCATGCAATGTATGCCAAGCATGTAAGGTACAATACTAGTTTGTAATCTTGCACAAAGACCATTCCTTTGGCCTTGCATTACTATAGCTCCATCATCTGCAACACACACTAACTTATTTCCAATTGTCAAATCATCCATACCAGCAATTTCATGCAAAGCATTCTTCACTTCAGAATATAAGTTTTATGTTGTTGAATCGCCCCTCATTTTATGAACGCAAAGTAGATGAGCTTGGTGAACATGTTCTTTTACTATATACACATGCATACAAATCCAAGCAGTGTTATCTACTATAGTAACTTCATCTATGGATAATGAAATGAATCTAGACTATTTTACTTTCTCCTATAAATTTTGCTTTTCCACCTCAAAAAGATAGTTTGCCATTTCCCATCCAACGTTTGTTGACCAATGTGACATGGGATAGGGAGGAACTTTCAATAAAGATAATAAATTACCATATTCTAAGAAGTCTCTCATAGGACACCCTCTAGACATAATATGAAAAACAACACTCATCTGAATGGTCTTTGCCAAGTTTGCTTCATTGGCTGCATGTTTAAACCCAACCTTGATTGGATTTTCACTACTAGCAATTACTACCATTCTCTTGTTATGCTCTTCATATTCTATGGCATACTTAACATGAAGACATTCTTCCTTTGATTTCCATCTCACTACTGATATTTCTTGTCCATCTATGGTCTATTTTTCATAAACCTTACCAATATGTTTTTCTATAGTGTCAAGCTTTAGCTGCAACTTCTCTCTTTTAAGTTTCCAGGTACAAATCTTACACCTACATTCTGTTGGTTGTTCATCATTACTTAGGACTAGTTCAATGAACCAGTACTTTGCTACCCAATCAACCTTAAAATTTCTTGCCATTTCCCACTTGTGCCCCATTTTTACTTCCCTTTTTCTTTTCTTCCTACCAACATTATTATTATCTTCATTGCTACCATTTTATTCCAACTGGTTCTGCATATCCCTTATAACATCTTCTCTTGTGGCACCATTGTTATCCTCATTTGATGCATTTTGATTTTCATTTAACTCAATGACAACCCCAACTTGTGGTACTGGTACTGGTGAGCTATTGTGAATGGATTTTGCACTCGCAATTGTAAATGTTGATGGAGCAAAAAAATTGCCAACTCCAAAGAAAGCCTTTATGGTAGTATCTTTAAGTTTTGGGTGTTTTGATGGCCTCCCAGGCCCTTCACTGCCCCAAGGAGTCTTACCCTTGTCTAGCTTTCCAATCTCTTCACTTCCCTTAGTCTCAACCTCCCCTGATATCTGAATCCCTTCAGCAGTAGTAGCCTGAGCATACTCAATCTCAACCTCAGGATAGTCACCCTTGTCTGACATCTTTACCCAATGACCTCTCACTAGTCACTAGGATTCTAGAGGATTCTAGCCTCTACTATGAATTGTGAAATGTGAAGTTGAACAAATAATTGTTTACCTTTGTCCTGCTTCCTCTGATTTTTGACTCTCTGAAATGCTGAATACTCTATTTACTATTGCAAGATTGTTATTTTTAAATCTAGCCCTCCAGGTTTCGGCTCCAAAAATTTGTAATGATGCACAATAAGACTACTTCTAATTATTCTAAATTTGATTTCAATTTATATCAATCCATGATACCAAATTCCAAATTTCCAATTTTTAAAATCTCAAGCTTTTGGTGAAAATGTGCCGAGTGCCGACCTAATCAATGCTATGTTTGGCAAAAAAGTAAATATATGTGGTGAATAATTAATTAACAGGTTGGTGAAATACATCATGGACCAATAAAAGAATTAATTAATGGATTGGTGAAATATGTCGTGGACCAATAAAATAATTAATTAACAAGTGGTGAAATAGGTTGTGGTTAAGATAACAATATAAACCATTTGGCTATTTCAAATTTTATATGCAATTCATAATTAATATCACTGGCGAATAAGAGACTATTAAAAGAACCACGTCACATTAATTATAGGTGAATATGATGGTCAACAACATCAAATGGAAAATCTGATTAGTGATTCCAATTAATATTCAGCGGTTACCATGTGAAGATTGGGCGAATATTTGCCAGCGTATACCTGCGCTATTCACCAATTTGACTAGACATTATTCCCAGAATTCACCACTAAAAATTACCCTACCAATGATGACATACATCATGCATATACAATAAAAAATCCCCCCAAAGGAAGGAAACAAGGAGACATGATATCCCCCCCATAATGAGTAATCTCCTCCAAGGATGGTAAGTGCTTGAAGACAAAACATAATCCAATGCCCACAAACAACATTTCTCCTCTTAGGAAGAAGATACACCAAGTATAGATGTAAGAAGGCTTCCCATTGTGGATAGGAAGTAGGAAGGGGAATCCAAATGAAGTATGATGTCTCTGAAGTATGCCCAAGTGTCACCATGTCCTTGGTTGATGAAGATGCCACAAACCAATTAGGAGAAAGCCCAGTAGAAGAAGGTGACAAACAAGGAACCAATGATAACTGATCCATGTAAGAATTTGGATCAAACTCTAAAGACAAAGGTGCCTCCTCAAATGAAGTAGGAAGAGAAGAAAGAAATCCCCCCCTCAATGTAGAATGTAAACCCATGATAGATGCACCTGGATCAATGTAGAAAATGCCCCAAGAAAATTGAATGATGTTCCTCCCCTTAGGAAAAAACAAGTCCATAGGTGGATTAATGAATCCTCCCAAATCTCTAGGAAGAATCGTCAAAATGTATGATGTCTCAGGAAACTAAATAGGAATCTCCAACACATGAGTATGATCAACTTGACCCATGTAATGTGACATCTCAAGTGAAGTTTGAGACTCATGAAAACCAATCTCCAAAGAGTCAAATGTGTTCTCTGAAGTTAAAGAGACCTCCTCCAAATGTTGTATCAAGGGATCCACAATCATGTCAATCTTGAAAGAAGGATCAAGTGGAGAATGAATATGAGGGTTAGCATGCTCTCTCACAACAATTGAAGAAGGATCATCTTCAATAAAGAGAAGATGAATGTCATCAATGAAGTCTCATGAATCTAAAATATAGGACTCCATAAACAAACCTGCAATGTCTGTCAAGTAGTCATCCCATAGAACTATAACTGGAAGACAAGGAATATCCTGATGCACTGAATCACCTGAACCCATGGCTATGTTAATGCAAGCATCATCAGGAGCAAGAGAAAAAATAGATGTGATATCAATAGGAGGAGAAGGAGCTACAATTGGAGGTTCTGGACATTTTGGAAGTGGAGGAATATGTGGATCTCCATACAATTCCCAAAGAATAGTCCAAAGATCAGGAATATTTTCTATCTCATCTTCATAGTCATTAAGGGAATCCAGAACATCCATATACATATTCAAATAGATAACCTTAACAACTTCTGAGTAAGAGTCACAATTGTGAGGACTTTTAGGTCTATACTCATACAAATAGGACAATAGGTTATGCTCACTAAGATGAGAAATAACCAATTCACTCCATTGCTTATAGTTCCCTCTTATCAACTTAATTAAACTATCCATGATGTGCTTCTCACATGAAATAATGAGACCAAAAAACAATGCACCCCCCAAAATGCAATGAACCAAAGAACCCCACAAAATGATGATTTTGACACTTTATATATAGTGCATGTATAATTGCCACTTGCCAAAATGAACCAAAGTGGACTTCTGATTTTGATAATTACAATAGAAAATATGAAGCTATAGTAGACTCAAAAGAATAAGACAAAAGATCTATCAAGGATCTAACAAATTAGAAGTACCAATAATAGGCTGAAATAGACCAAATTTTGAAAGTACTATGTCTACTCAGAATTTCTCCAAACAGATACCAGATTTGGAAAGTAGACAAAAATTCATGAACTTTTAAAATAGCACCTGAAAATGTGTCCATATGAGCCCAAACGAAGCCTCTAAAGTTGTAAAAATTAGGATTTTCGATTTTCAAAAAACATAAAAAATGGAGATCAGAAATCACTTACACCATTGTGTAGATCATGAAATTCTACCCCAAAACAAAAAACATTGCTTGAAAAAAGGACTCCGAATGACTGAGATATCGCTGTTTGAAAATCACCTCTGAAATTATTTTTTCTATATCGCCGTCGCCAAACCTTGAAAATTCAAATGACTCTAGATTTGGCTTCAGATGTCTGATTTAGATGAAACAAAATTTGATTTAGGGGTATTTAGACCTCCTTAATGTGATGCCAACCTCTGATTTGCACCAGCAAGCTCCAATTTTGACCTACAATAAAAATCTCTCAAAATAGGCTATACAATGAAACTCCTATGTATCTAATACCATGTAACAATTTTGATATCACTCTGATACCATGTAATAATTTTTCTAAGGCAAAGAATAAAAGCCAAGATCTAGAAGTTTAAGAGATAGCACAAGAGAGATAGGAAAAATAATCAAATAATTGATTATAGCTAATTGAATTGATTACAAAGTAGGAGTGCCTGAATATATAGGCAATGCATTAAGACTACATGATAAGGAGATGATAAGATATCACCCACACTAGGTGGAATCACATGTCCACCAAAGGTGGATCATCCTCCATTGTACATGAAAGTATGTGAAGCATGTGCAACAATGAGAGGATGATAATGTGATAAGAGCACTAAAGGTGGATCTCACACACAAAGAGGTATGTGATTACAACTATCACACCTAAAGTGGAGATTCTCCTAACCATGTGCTAAAAAGAAATGCAAACTCCTAGGTGTCTCAAAGATAACTAATTATGAAAATGCATTATCCTAAGTAAACTTAAGTAAAGTGTAATTAGTAAATACTTAATTACACCAATAAAGAGACATCGTCATCCAATGTTGGAGGAACACCATTGTATCATGTTGAAGGCACACCATTGTCTACTTCTAAATTTGTGGGCACACCCTTGCATCATGTTGAAGACACATCATTGTCTACATCCCAAGGTGTATGCACCCCCTTGTATCTTGTTGAAGGCACACCATTGTCTACATCCCAAAGTGGAGGTACACAATTATATTTTGTTGAAGGCACACCATTATATACATCCAAAGGTGTAGGCACAACATTGTGTCATGTTGAAGGAACTCAAGATGCTATGTAATTCACACATAATATTTTTGATGCTCCTATAATTATTTATAGAAAGCCAAAATATTTGATTGATATTGATACTAACATTTTGCAAGAAATTCCTAACAAGATTCCCAAGCGTACTAGTTAAAGAAATGTTAATCATATTTGGAGATCATTTTTTGATGAATAGTGCCTTTTCTATTAATTGAATATAGAAGTTACATATTCACAAAAAAGGGGTCGGGGGACATAAAATTCACCCCACGAGAAACCACATGGTAGAAGATGGAAACAGTAACATAAAAGCTAGAGACTATTCATAAAAATAAAAAAAACATAAAGCCATTAAGCAGCAAGAGTAGTGCCAATAGATGGAGGAGGATCTTTATCATCAGAACCCCAAACATCATTGGGATTGACAGGAGGGTTGGGAATTGACCAAACATCATCTTTAGTATTTTTATCTTTCTCCTCCACTCGAGGCAAAGAAATAGTAAGAGCTATGTGGGGGAATTTGGAGGAGGAGGTCAGAGGCTAATCAGAGCCACAATGAGCAGCAGGAGAATCAAGAGGGGTAGAATAAGCTAGAGCTAGAGATGACCTAGAGGTACAGGGAGGTGGAGAAGTCAAGCAACACCACCAACCATCATCACCACCTCTAGAAGAGTGGTGGCAGGGAGCCTACGACCGCAGAGTGCGGGAGCGGCAAGATGAAGAGCTATGCCCATGATGACGATCCTTGGGTGGGGTACCTTCTATAGAAACTAAATTAAGAGGAACCTGAGAAATTGTGAAGGGAGCATTACCCCAATGATTGAGAAAATCCTGAAGGTGAGCCACCTCCAGAGCCACTTTGTTAGCTTGCACCTAAATCTTCATCATAACATTGTTACATATACAAGATTTATTATACAAAGCAACATTTGTATCAAGAAACCTATGAGAAAAGAAAACAACATTCCTATCTTTCCATAAAGTGAACAAAATCTCCATCCTAAAAGTATGCCAAATCTGGGGAAACTTGGAAGGAACCCTATGTTAGCTTGTGGTGACTATTCAAGAAAGTACTATACACTTTTCCTCCTTCCCTTGCGGGTGAATTTTTTTGAGGCCGACATGTTGTAACTCCTCCTAACCCTAAAGAAAAAAAATATTGTATAATATGGCTTAGGTTTAGGGATTACATAATGTATGGTTTTAGTACTTGTGGTAGAATTGAGTTGTAAGGGATTAAGGATTATAATTAGGTTGTAATCACTGGATAATAATAATATTGGACTCACTATTGGTGGATGTAGCCCAAGGATTGGGTGAACCACGTTAAATCTTTATGTCTTCTATTTTCTTCTATGTGGTTTATGTTTTTTCTGATATTGGTTATTTTTTGCATGTAATTTCTATTTTTTCCTTCTTAATCCTAACAACCTAGTAGAGTCTCCCAGGACAATCATATGCCAAGAGAAAGGCTTGAGCTTGAAGGGTTTGAAAAATTATGAATCCACTACCAATACTATTGAGCTCTCCTATAGAACCAGAAGATGTGCAAAAAAGTTCTAGGGTGACCATAGAAGGGACACTGAGGTTCATGAACACCTAGGTGTTTGAGCCTAGACCCCATAGGAAGCCCTTGGAAGAGTAAAAACCAAGAAATTAGATCCATGTTGGGCTCTATAATGGCATATCAAATGGTTTGGAAGAAAGAGCTCTAGTGGTACTTAGAAGAGTGCAGATGCCATCTCATGTCGAGAATGTCCACCATGGGAGGATGAGGAGACAACCATCTATAACCCAACCTTAGCTTTTAGTTTCTAAAAGGACTGGTAGGATACCATTTCCAATCCTTCCACCAAGGATGAACAAATTGGACACCAAGCATATGAAGCAAATGATTAGGAATGGTAGACACCAATAGATCAAAAGTTTGACGTTCTTGGTGAGCTAGATAGTATTGAACCTACATATCATCCCAAGAGTACAAGCTCATAGTGACCCTGGAGAAAATGTCCTTAGGAGTCAGAATGCCATTTTTGAAAAAATCTAGACCACAGGCCCCTCGAGTCTTAGCCAGAGAAATGCCTTAAATGGAAAAAAATGGAGACCACCAAAGTTTTTGTTGATTGAAAGAAATATTATTGTGAAAGCCATCACCATCCCACTAGAGCCAAGGCTTAATAGCTTCCCAGACTTTCCATATGCTCTTTATGATGAAAGCACCTAGGATCTGAACATGCTCCCTCATAATGAGAAGAATCTAAAGACTAATACCTTTCCAAGCTAGCCTGTGGATAGGGTAGCTAATGTAGGAGCATCTTGGGTCTTGAGCATTCTTGCATCACAAAAACATTTATGTTTCTTGTACCTATCTCTTGTTTGTTTTATAGTCATTGTTGCAGTTGGTTTGTTCCCTTGCAAAGTTAATTTAGTGTTGTGGGCCTAATCTTGAGCTTTCTCCTAAGAGTGCACATCCTAATTCATTTGAACCTGGAAGTTATCCCCATTTTCATTGGGCATCAATTTTCCACTAATTTCACATGAAACATTTGGTATTTCATCTTGTGTGGTTTTGTGTGGGGAAATTGGATCTTGCGAAGTTTGGGATATGTTCTTGGATCATGTGTCGACCTAAATGTGGCTTCGCAGTGTGTTTTGTTATTTCTTGCTTTAGTTTTGGTTTCTCTTCCTAAGTGGACCTATAATGTAATTAAATGTCTGACTGGCCAACTTGTGGCTTTTCTGGCTATATATTTGAAGCTTGGGTTGATGTAGGATGGTAGTTCTAATGGTAGTTCTAGTTAGAGGATGGTAGAATAGAAGATTGAATGCAAGTTGTGATTATGATTTCATAATTCATTGTATAAGGCCAAAACCCATAAGGCCTCACAGCCAAGCATGTTGAAATATTTAATATAATTATACTAGTTTTGTTCTAGTTGCTTGTCTCATATCCATTTTCTTTTTCACTACTTTCATGTGGTTTTCATATTGCTTCCATGTGTAACTCTTTGCATGGCATATTAGTGGGTTTAAGCAGTCTCAATTAACCTTGATTCTGCTTGCCTCTACCCTGCCCTTGAATCAAGTGGTATTAGAGTGATGTTCTTTTTTATGGATTGGATCATGGAGAACCTTATTGGATTGGTTGTAGGGTGGAAGATCTGAGATCTAGCCTATAACTTGCATAAGGTTACAATCTTGCTGGAACCTAATTGTCAAGATGGTTTGTGGTAGAGAAAAAGAAAATGCTATCATGGATATGTTGAGGCAAATTGCAACTAGGCTTGAAGCTATTGAGACAGCCCAGAGAAGAGGCTCACATCTTGAAGATGTTAGTGATGAAGAAGCAACACCTAATCCTGAACCTAAAGTTGAACAAGATGAGGAAAGACTTTTGAGATTTTTGCTTAAGGCTAACTCTAGACCTGTAGTTGAAGTTGCTTGATATGATGGAAGACTTGAGACTGATGCACTTTTGGATTGGATCTCTGAGATGGATAAATACTTTGAGTATGAAGGTACTCCTGATAATAGGAAGCTTAAGATAACAGTGACAAAGTTGAAATGTCATGCATCTCTTTTGTGGGATCATTTGCAAACTAAGAGACAAAAGAGAGGAAAAGAAAAGATCAAGACATGGATGAAAATTCTTGGAAACATGAAGAAGTTGCTTCCAGCTGATTACCAAGTTAGCTTGATAAGAAAAATGCAAAATTTGAGCCAAAAGGACATGAGTGTGAAAGAATATACTGAAGAATTTTACTAATTGGATATCAGATCTATACATGTGGATGATGAAGTTGAGAAGGTGGCTAGATACCTAAATGGTTTGAGGACATCAATTCAAGATGAGATCAGTTATGTTAAAATATATAGTGTGGAAGAAGCATACCAATTTTCTTTGAAGGCGGAAGACAGATTGACAAAGAGACATGAACAAAGAAAAATAGGAAGAGGTCGCAGATTTCAAAGAAGTGGAGATAGATCTTATGGAAAAAGTAGGAGATCTAAAAATGTAGTACAAGATAAAGGATGGAAAGATGAACCTACTAAAAGAGGTAATTACTGTAGAGGTAGCTATACTGGTTACTCTAGGAATAACAATAATGGGAAAAGAGATGAGAAATCTTGGTTTAAAGGTACTATTTACAAATGTGGTGAAGAAGGACATATATATTTTGAATGTACTAACTTTGGAAAGAAGACCAAAGGTAATGGTAGAAATAATTTGGCTTGTGAAGAAGTTGAGGAATTGTCTAATGAACCTAAACATGGTGAAAACTTGATGCTAAGAAGGATCTCATGGAATGAAGAACCTAATGAGGAACCTATTCTAAGGAAAAATTTGTTCATAACCATATGTAAGATCACTGACAAATGTTGCAAGGTAATTATTGATAGTGGAAGTTCTATTAATTTGGCATCTGAAGTGCTGGTTAACAAGTTGCATTTGTAGAGATTGAGACATCCTAAGCCTTACCATATTGCTTGGATCTAGAAGGAGCATAAACTACTTGTTAAATTTAAAATTGGAAATCATCATGATGAAGTTTTGTGTGATATTATGCCTATGGATTATTGTCATATTCTTTTGGGTAGACCTTGGTAGTATGATAGGAAAGCTTTACATGATAGTAGATTGAATCAATTTTCTATTTGGATGGATGGAAAAAAACAAGTATTATTGCCTTTAGTAGAGAAGTTTGATGAAGTTCACTGTACTACAGCCGGAGTGTGCTTGGTTGATGATAAAAAGTTTGCAAGAGAAATGAAAGAGAAAAATGTTTTTTTTTCTTTAATTCCAAGGAAAACTAAGAAACAAGATGAGTTAGAATGTGCACCTAAAATTAAACCCTTGTTGACTGAATTTCATGACATCATTTCTGATAATGTACCTGATGGTTTACCACCTATGAGATGTATAAGTCATTGTATGGATTTGATACCTGGAGCTAGTGTGCCTAATAAAGCACCACATAGGTTGACACCTGATGAAAAGACTAAGTTGAATAAACAATTGAAAGAACTACTTGAGAAAGGTTTGATTAGGGAAATTTTGAGTCCTTGTATAGTACCTATTGTGTTAGCACCGAAAAAGAATGGAGATTGGAGAATGTGCACTGATTCTAGAGCTATAAACAAGATAATAGTAAAGTAAAAAATTTCTTTACCTAGGATGGATGACATAATGGATAATTTAACTGGAGAAAAGTATTTCACAAAGATTCATTTGAAAAGTGATTATCATCAGATTAGAATTAGAGAAGGGGATGAATGGAAAACTACTTTTAAGACTAATGAACGTTTGTATGAATGGTTAGTTAAGCCTTTTGGTTTGACTAATGTACCTAGTACTTTCATGAGGCTGATGAATGAAGTTTTCAAAATATTCTTGGGTAAGTTTGTAATTGTATATCTTGATGACATTTTCATATTCAGTAAGAGTAAGGAAGAACATCTTGAACATATCAGACAAGTATTGCAGAGATTGAAGGAAGAAAAGTTATTAATTAATTTGAAGAAATATTCATTTATAAAAGAAGAGATTGTGTACATTAGTTTTGTCATTTCAACTAATGGATTAAAGATGGACCCTAAGAAAGTAAGAGCTATACTTTATTGGCCTACACCAGAGAATGTTGGAGAGGTAAGATCATTTCATGGATTGCCAAGTTTTTATAGGAAGTTTATTAGAAATTTCAGTTCTATTTGTAATGTTATGACTGAAACTACGAGAGGAGATAAAAGGGATTTCAAATGGACAAATGGAGCACATAAGATTTTTGAAACATTGAAACAAAGAATTGTAGAGTTACCTACACTTGCTTTTCCTGATTTCAGTAAAGTGTTTCAAGTTGAATGTGATGCTAGTGGAAGTGCAATTGGAGCTATTTTGAGTCAAGAAGGAAGACTTGTAGCTTTCTTTAGTGAAAAGTTAAATGATTCTAAGAGAAAATATTCAGTTTATGACCATGAATTCTATGCTATTGTTCAAGCTTTGAAGAAATGGAGACATTATTTGATACCTAAAGATTTTGTGTTATATACTGACCATAAAGCTTTGCAGTATTTGGGAAGTCAGAATAAATTTAATTGGAGACATATGAAGTGGGTTGAGTTCTTGCAAAATTTTTCCTTTTCCTTGAAACATAAGAGTGGATAGTTGAATAAGGTTATTGATGCCTTGAGCCGAAGAAGAAGTTTTTTGAAAGAGATGAAAGTTGAGGTACTTGGTTTTGATAGTTTGAAATATTTGTATGAGACTGACCTTGATTTTGCAGAATGTTCGAAATCTTGTAAGGAACAAATAGTAAGTGATAAGTGGACTGATTATTTCATTCAATAAGACATGTTGTTTAAAGGAATTCAGTTGTGCATACCTAGAGGATCTATGAGAGAGAACATAATGAAGGAGAAACATAGTGTTGTACTTGTTGGACATTTTAGGATTGATAAGATTGTGAATTTGATTTCAGAAAGGTACTTTTGGCTATAGATTTATAGAGATGTGCAGAGAATGGTTAGAAGTTGTAGAGTTTGTCAGCAAAAGGAACTAGTCAAAATTTGGGATTGTATACACCTTTTCCTATACCTGATAGACCTTGGGAAGATGTGAGTATGGATTTTTTTATTGGACTACCTTAGACTCAGAGAGGTAATGATTCTATTTTTGTAGTGGTTGAAAATTTTTCAAAGATGGCACATTTCATACCTTGTAAGAAGACATCTGATGCATTGCATGTAGCTGAATTATTTTTCAAGGAAGTGGTAAGATTGCATGGTTTTCCTAAGTCTATTATTTTAGAAAGAGATACTAATTTTACTAGTTACTTTTGGAGAACACTTTGGGAAAAGATGAATACTGAGTTGAAGTTTAGTTCTACATTTCACCCTCAAACATATGGATAGATTGAAGTTGTAAACAAAAGTTTGGGAAACATGTTGAGATGTTTAGTTGGAGATAAGCCTGCTAATTGGGATTTGGTTTTGGCACAAGTAGAGTTTGCATATAATAATTTTGTGAATAGAAGTACTAAGAGGACACCATTTGAGATTGTTACTAGATTTCATCCTAAGGGAACCATAGAATTGAGATATTTTCCTACTAAGAGCAGAAGAAGTGCTGAAGCTGAAGATTTTGTAGTATTCATGAGAACTTTTCATGATGAAGTTAAAAGGAATCTGGAAGATAGTAATTTGAAATATAAATAGAGAGAAAATAAGTGAAGGAGACATAAATCTTTAAAGTTGGAGATGAGGTTATGATTCATTTGAAGAAGAGTAGATTTCAATTTGGTACCTATAACAAGCTGAAAATGAAGAAACTTTGACCTTGTAAGATTCTGAAGAAGTTTGACCATGGAAATGCTTATGAAGTGGAATTATCAGAGGACATGGATATATCACCTATATTCAACATTGTTGATATCTTTGAGTACTTTGAATCAAATGATGAGACTAAAGATGATTTGGATTATCCTAATAAGAATAAAGATGGCATTGAGAAGATCCTGAATAGTAGAATGAGCAAGAGTACAAGAGGAAAAGACTACATGGAATACCTAGTTTAGTGGAAGAATAAGCCAATTGAAGACAGTTCATGGATTACACAAGATAGGTTGGATATTTATGATTTAGGTTAGAATATGAGTAGTGCCTTATGTGGACATCAACTTTTCATTTACCCCAGGTGTTTGATGCGGGAGCATCTTTGGTCTTAAGCAATCTTGCATCACCAAAAACATTTATGTTTTCTATACCTATCTATTGTTTGTTTTGTAGCCATTGCTCCTATTGCTTTCTTTCCTTGTGAAGCTAATGTAGTGTTGTGGATCTAATCTTGAGAATTTTCCTAAGAGCACACATCCTAATTAATTTGGACCTAGAAGTTATCGCCATTTTCCTCGGGCATCGATTTTCTACCAATTTCACATGAAACATTTGGTATTTCATCTTGCATAGTTTTGTGTGGGTAAATTGGATCTTGTAAAGTTTGAGATATGTTCTTGGATGATGTGTGGAACCAAATGTGGCTTCACATTTTGTTTCGTTATTTCTTGGTTTAGTTTTGGTTTCTCTTCCTAAGTGGACCTATAATGTAACTAAATGCCTGACTTACCAACTTGTGGCTTTGCTAGCTATATATTTGAATCTTGGATTGATGTAGGAAGATAGTTCTAGTGGAAATTCTAGTTAGAGGATGGTAGAATAGAAGATTGAGTGTGACTTGTGATTCTAATTTCATAATTCATTGTATAAGGCCAAAACCCAAAAGGCTTCATAGTCAGGCATGTTGAACGATTTAATATAATTACACCAATGTTGTTCCAGTTACTTGTTTAATATGCATTGTTATTTTCACTACTTTCATGTGGTGTCCATTTTTCTTTCATGTGTAACTTTTCATAGGTAATGTTAGTGGGTTTAAACAGTCTCAATTAACCTTTATTTTGCTTGCCTCTACCCTATCCTAAAGAAATACATTGTATAAAAAGGATTTTCTAGGCCTCATCACCAGTGATAGCACAAATAATCATTTAAACATGACAAGAAGATGTCAACTATTTGTTGAAATGATGAGAAATCTGAAATTTAGGCCCATCATGAAGATTCTTGAGCTAAGAACGATTGATGAGTCAACTAAAAAATCTATTGTAAAGAATCTAATGACTGCATATGAGAGTGTGGGTTCTACATGATGCACAAAAGATAGTAATGTCACACGACATGTACTTACATCAACAATAGTAAGAACTCAAATGAAGAAATCTCTACTCATTAGAAAGACAAGCAAAACATAAAAAATAAGTAGAAAGTCTCTAATTAGAGCCTTAGGAAGGCATCAAAGAGTGGAAGATCCAAATAGAAATGAGTTATGGGCATTTTTTGATAGACTACCGCAAAAAGATAAAGAAATTATTGAAGCTTTGAAATCCTTGATTGAATATTTCTAGAAGAATAACACATGAGTATCTCCTAATCAAAGAGATGTTGTAAGAAGGAGGACTGGCAGTCGAAATTGTGTTCCACATCCAAAACATTTTTTGGATTCAACTCAGACACAATTCTTTGCAAAATTTAATCATATGTATCCTCAAATTAAAATTAGTCAGAGATATTTTGAAATGTGTAAATCCTTTCATGTGAAGATAAATCACACATGCACAACTTGTTGTTGTAGGGTACATATTGAATTTTCTGACCATTTTGAAGTTTATAAGAATATATGTGTAGATTTGCACTCTAACTATGTTTTGTAGGATTGTAACATAAATGTCCCACCTAGATCTTCAAGGGAATTAATATCTACCATTTTATGTGAAAGAGTGGATGGTCAACAATTTTACAGGCTCTCATGCTTGAATGGTACATGCATAAATTGTGGAGGTTTGCAATATTTGCCAATTTATCAACATATGGAGAGTACGCATGCAATTGGTAATGAAATATTGGAATTTGGAAAATATAAGACCATGACATATAATCTAAAAGATGGAAAAGAGTCTTAAAGATGTGATTTAGTAATTGAAAAAATTTTAGTATATCAGTTCATGGACATTTTTCATCAAAACTTTATTTGAGTATGCAAGGCATACAAATAGAGTGCAGGTTGGATATGCAATTCAAGTTGTACAAGGACACATTCCCACTTGATACAATTGTTTCAATTGTGGAATTTGTAGAGAACTACACACTACAACCACATAATGAGGTGCAAGAAAAGTATTACAACTCTCAATAGGTTGCTATATTTGTTCATATAACATTCATGCATTCACTTGACAATACAAAGAAGAACATGAAGATATTAAGGGATTATCATTTTTATATCATCGATGATCACTCACATTCTATAGAGTTTGTACATGGTTTTTTTCAACTATTTTATGGTCATTTGGCTAACAGGGGCATAAAATATCATCGACATATTGTATGCACCCTAAAATGGTCGCCTAGAAGTTGGGCCCCCATTCATCAATTTATCAATTTCCTGAATCAATGTTTGGCAATATTTTCAATTCAAATCAATTTCCTTGATCAAATCAGAAATTAATTTAATTATTCTAATATATTCCTAAAGTCTTTATCTTAAGTCTCATTTTAATTAAAAGAACAAATCTCTTTTAAATAAATAAAAAAATCTTTTAGTTAAATAATGGAGACCACTTTGCTAAAAATAATAAATAAATAAATAAATAAAAATAAAAAGAAAAAGACTTTTTTGTCAACACATTGAATGCACACTTTCCAAGATGAGTGGAATCTCCTTTTGCCTCTTAATCTCTTCCACACATCTTTTTGCCTCTTAACCATGTCCATCGATTTTCCCTCTCGAGAATCTTGAGCACATGGATCAACCAAGATTTAATCTCCACCATTGCTCATTTATTTTTTGCCCCTTAATCTTGACCATCCATTCATTTCTAAATCCTTTATAAGGATCCCTCTCCTTCTCATTTTTATGCATGGAGATTTTAGAAGATCCAAGATTTTATATTGTTATGCTGCAATTTTGGAGAGCGATTTTGGAGAAGAATTTGAGCACTTGAGCTTGAACATTGCAACTTATCTTTTCTTGTCTTCTTCTCTCATGCCCCATGGAAATCCATTTAGATTAATCTTGCACTTGCATATTATATTAGATTCATATTTCCTTTCATAGAATTATCTTGCATAAGCATTTCCTTTCATAGATTAGTTTTCTTTTATGCATTTTAATCATTTAGAATAGCTTCCATTTTAATTTGCATGCATACTTGATGATCATGGAGACTAGCATTCTTTCTTTTCCTCTTTGAATCTCTCATTTTATGGTGTACTTGCATGAGCATAAACTAGGTCTAAGTTGAGGGCCTCCATTACAAACCCTTGCACTCCATGAATAGAGAGCTATGAGTCACCATTTGAGACCTCATTCTTGAGCAATCTTGGATTTAATGACTCATAGAAGTGCGTCAACATTTTAGCATACATTTTTGGTGCCCTCCGTGGGGTAGAAAATTCCATTTCTGGCCTCACTTTATTTTATTTTATTTTTCTAATAATTTTCATGCACTGTCTGTACTTCCATGTGTCTTTGGTATAGATTCTCGCATGAAGTTTCTCACTGTATCACGTGAAGTTGTGTTAGTATTAGCATTTTTGCATGCGATAAAGGTGTTTTCTCACACAGGTCTATGTACTTTCTTGCATGGGCATGTGTACTTTCTTGCGTAGCTCTGTATACTTTCTTGTGTGGCTCTATGTACTTTCTTACATGAGCCTATGTACTTTCTTGAGTGGGGCTATGTACTTTCTTGCACGGGCCTATGTACTTTCTTGCATGGCTTTGAGTACTTTCTTGCATGGCTCTATGTATTTTCTTGCATGGGCCTATGTACTTTCTTACATAGGTCTATGTACTTTCTTACACTGGTCTATGTACTTTCTTACCTGGCTCTATGTACTCTCTTGTGTGGGGTTGTGTACTTTCTTGTGGGGGTTTGTGTACTTTCTTGCATGGGTCTATGTACTTTCTTGCATGGCTATGTGTAATTTCTTGTGCGGCTCTATGTACTTTTTTGCATGGGTCATGTACTTTCTTGCGCAACATAGCACTGGATTGTAGAGCTTTGGACCTAAGGTGAGTTGCTACAATCACTATAACATTTGGAATTTTGGAATAAAATGAATCTCTCTTGTGTTCAGCTTGAGTGTTTATTGCTTTCATATATCACACTTCAATTTTGGACTCTAGAAAGAACACAGATTCACTTTCTTGCATATTTGTTTCACATAGTAAATAGGCCCTATGAACACTATTTGTGGAGTTCTTGAGAGAGTGAGCTTCATTTTCTTTTTTTACATACGAAGCTCTTCTCGAAGATGGATCCCCTTATAGGTAGGGAGGTGATGCAATGGCAGGGTTAAGAGGGGCCAAACAATGGCACACCCTAATGATCCAACCTGCTCAACAACATGTGGAAGCACACAAAACACAGTGACAAAGAGAGAAAGAAAGGATCTTAAATTAACTTTCATCAAGTAGATTCATACATGCCAAGATGTAAGGTCTTCCTAGTTAGGGCTAGATATTATAATGAATTACAAAGGTCCTCAAACATGTGACGATCTACCAACAATCTCTATTCTACTATCTTCTATCTTCTACTAAAACTGACTCCCTAAACTCTAACCAAACAACTATACTTATACAAGAGGCTACCAAAATGAGTCGGCCTTTAGATCCATAATCAACAAAAGTAATGGTCAGATCTAGGACCACATGCTTCCCAATGATGGATACCAACATCAAATCTGTGACCCATAATTAATGCACAAGTCTACCTCAACAAGAACTCCAAATAAACCTGTCAGTAAACAAGGTTACCGAGCACCAGAAAAGCATCACCGAGTGCTAGGGAAATTCATCAAGCACCAAAGAGATAACTGACCAACACTGGCGAACATAGGAAACTGAGAAACACTGAACCAACTCAATCAAAGTAGGAACTGAGCAACACAGACAAACTTTATAATATTTTTGGTGACATAGGATTTCCAAGGACCTAAGATGCTCCTGCATCAGACACCTAGGGTTATTTAGAAATGATTCTCTAAATCATTCAATAGGTCTATTTAAAGCTACATCCAACTCAGACTATGAAATCCATGATTGGTCTTCAATCAGTCTATTCTTCCACTTTTCCAGATATTCCATATATTGTTTACCTCTTGTACTCTTGCCAATTCTTTGTTCCAAAATATTTTCAACTTCTTCATTCTATTTCTTAGGATATTCCATATGTACTGTCATGTCTTCATTAGGTTCATGATACTCATACAAATCAGCAATGTTGAAAATCGGTGATATGTCCATTTCATCAGGTAACTCAATCTCATATGCATTTTCACTGTCAAATTTTTTCAAAATCTTGCAAAGTCCAAACTTCTTCATCTTCATCTTCCCATATGTTCTAACAAGATACTGACCTTTCTTCAAATGAACCATCACTTCATCACGAACATCAAAAGTTCTATGTCTTGTTGATCTATCAACTCTATCTTTGTACTTCTAATTACTCTCTTCCAGCTTGATTTTCACATCTTCATGCAATTTCTTCATGTACTTAGAAAATTTCACTCCTTTAGCACTTGTCTTACTTTCATCAATTTGTCTCTCAAATTAGATATACCTCTCGGTTGTATGCCATTCACAATCTCAAATGGTGTTTTTCCAGTACTCCTACTCACTGAATTATTGTATGCAAACTCTTCTTGTGCCAATGTAGAATCCCAATTACTAGGTGTGTCTCCAACTAAACATCTCAAAATATTTCCCAAACTTCTATTCACAACCTCTGTCTATCCATTAGTTTGTGGGTGAAGTGTAGAACTATATTTCAACTCAGTGCCAAACTTTCTCCAAAGAGTCTTCCAAAAGTATGCAACAAATTTACTATCTCGGACATAGATAATACTCCTCAGTAATCCATGCAATTTGATAATTTCCTTAAAGAAAATATCTTCTACATGTACTACATCTGATGTCTTTCTACAAGGTATAAAATATGCCATCTTTGAAAATCTATCTACCACAAAAAATATAGAATCATTACCTCTTACTATCTTCGGTAAGCCGAGAAGAAAATCCATACTGATGTCAGTCCATGGTTTCTTAGGTACAACAATTGGTACATACAATCTAGTATTCTGACTTACTTCTTTTGTAACTTGACAAATTCCACAACTTTTCACAAATTTTTGAACATCTTTATACAACTATGGCCAATAGTACTTCTCCTTAAGAAAATTCAATGTTTTATCAATACCAAAATGTCCAGCCAAACCACTACTATGTTTCTCCTTTATCAAATTAGTTCTCATTTGTCCTCTTAGTATACACAACTAAACACCTTTGAACAACATACCTTCTTTAATAAGATATTCTTCCCATTTTGTACTTAGTTGATCTTGAATAGGTGCACTACACTTTCTCCACAGATCAAAAAAATTAGGATTTGTTTCATAAAAATCTCTCATCTCATCAAAACCAAGAACTTCAATTTTCATCTCGGTCATCAAAGATCTTCTTCTACTCAATGCATCAATAACTCGGTTAGTGACTCCACTTTTATGCTTTATCACAAATGTATATCTCTGCAAGTACTCAACCCACTTCATATGTCTCTGATTCAACCTATTCTGACTACCGAAATATTGTAAAGCCTTATGATTAGTATACAACACAAATTCACTCGGTATCAAATAATGTCTCCATTTCTTCAGTGCTTGAACAATAGCATAGAATTATGGATCATACATAGAATATTTCCTTCTAGCATCATTCAACTTTTCACTAAATAAAGCAACATGTTTACCTTCTTGACTCAACATAGCTCCAATTGCACTTCCACTTGCATCACATTCCACTTGAAATACCTTATTGAAATCAAGTAATGCCAAAATAGGAAATTCAATAACTTTCTACTTTAGAGTCTCAAAAATTTTATCAGCTCCATGTGTCCACTTGAATTCTCTTTTATCTCCTCTCATAGTCTCAGTCATAGCATTACAAATAGAACTTAAATTCCTTATGAACTTTCAGTAAAAACTTTCCAAACCATGAAATGATCTTACCTCACTAGCATTCATAGGTGTAGGCCAATTTAGAATAGCTGCAACCTTTTTAGGATCCATCTTCAAACCATTAACTGAAATTACAAATCCCAAATACACAATCTCCTCTTTCATGAATGAGCACTTTTTTAGATTTATCAGCAACTTTTCTTCTTTCAATCTTTGTAAAACTTGTCTAACATGCAACAAATTTTCTTATCTAGTCTTACTAAATATCAAAATATCATCAAGATATATAATCACAAACTTACCCAAGAATTTCTTCAAAACTCCATTCACCAACCTCATAAAAGTACTCGGTGCATTAGTTAAACCAAAAGGCATAACCAGCCCTTCATACAAACCTTCTTTTGTTTTTAAAGAAGTCTTCCATTCACTACCTTCTCTGATTCTGATCTAATGCTACCCACTTTTCAAATCAATCTCTATGAAATACTTTTCTCCAGTCAAACTGTCCATTATGTGATCCATTCTTGGTATAGAAAACCTATACTTCATTGTTATCTTATTGATTTCTCTAGAATTAGTACCCATTCACCATTCTCCATTCTTCTTAGGTTCCAATATAGTAGGTACTACACAATGACTCCAACTTTCTTTGATCAAACCTTTAGGCAACAACTCTTGAATCTGTCAGTTCAATTCTTGATTCTCAGTAGGTGTCAACTGATGAGGTGCCTTGTTTGGTAAACTAGCTCCAGGGATTAGATCCATGCAATGATCAATACTTCTCTTCAGTGGCAAACCATCAAGTACATTATCAAAAATGATATCACTATACTTGGTGAGTAACTTATCAATCTCCTTAGGGACATTATCCTATGTTTTCTTACTCGATTTGTTAGGAATCACAACAAAACATGCATCATTCTTCTTCAAATCCTTAATAAATTTTCTCCCTTCCATCAAACAAACTTTCATAGATGTGAAAAAATTACTAATAGGTTCTTCCATTAAAGGTAACAAGATTTGTTTTCTTCCATTAGCTACAATAGTATACTTATGCAATCTCCCATCATATATAGCATGTCTATCATATTTCCAAGGTCTACCCAACAAAATATGACAACAATCCATAGGCATGATATCACATAACACCTTATCATAGTACTTTCCAATCTTCAAATTCACATAACATTGTTCACTTACCAAGAGTTTATGCTCATCTTTGATCCATGAAATCTGACAGGGCTTCAGATGTGCCATCCTTTCCAACTACAACTTTGTTGCCATCTCTTTAGATGCTAGATTCTCTGAGCTACCATTGTTAATGATTACCTTCCAAACTTTGTCAGATACTCTACATCTGGTCTTGAAAAATTTTTTCCTTACTGGATCTTCCCTTTTACTCTAATTCCATAGTTCTCTCCTTACCATCAAGTTATTTTCCTTCTCTGGTTCATTCGGTGACTCTTCTTTCACCAAAGCATTTCTACTACTACTAGCCTTGTTACTAGCATCTGTATATTCAAAATATCTATGTCCTTCTTCTCCACAATTGTAACAAGTTCCTCAAAAATTACCTCTACTGTAACCACCTTAATTGTTATTGCATCTACCTCTAGATGAACTTTCACCTTTCCACTTGGTCTTGCTTTTGTCCAGATTTGTCTTTTTAGGTTCAGATCTACTATTTTCACCATAGGATCTATCTGTTCCTCTAGGAAATCTACCACCTTGACCTCTTTGTCTCTGTTCATGTGTTTTGCTCAATTTCTCCTTGGCTTTCAATGCAAATTCATAAGCTTCTTCAATGTTCTCCAACTTGACTAAACTAATTTCCTCTTGGATGGAAACTCTCAAACCATTGAGGTATCTAGCAATTCGTTCCACATCATCTTCATCATGTCTAGATCTAATATCCAATCTATAGAATTCCTCAGTATACTCTTTTATTGAGCTATCTTTCTTCTTTAGACTTTGCATTCTCCTAACTAGGTTAATCTGATAATCACAAGGTAAGAACTTTCCTTTCAACTTATTCACCATTTTATTCCATACCTTGATTTTTTCTTTTCATTTCTTCTTTCGATCTAATTGTAGATGCTCCCACCATAAGGATGCATGACCTTTCAACTTTCTACCTGCACTCTTCACCTTCTTTTTCTTAGATACATTTTCATACTCAAAATATTTTTCCATCTTGGTGATCCAATCTATCAATTCATCATAATCCAATTTCCCACTATATTTAGAAGGATTGAAATGTGGTGTTGACTTGAAGCTTGTCAATGACTTCAAGAATCTTTCCTCACCCTGATCCATCATAGGTATAGGTTCTGATTCACCTTGTTCCACTTCAACTTCATCATCACTAACATCTTCAAGATGTCTGCCTCTTCTTTGGTCTGTTTTAACAGCTTCTAACCTAGCAGCAAGTTGTCTCAACATGCCTGCCAATCTTCGATCCACTTCTCACCTCCCATGAACCATCTTTGAACCCTCTGTAATTGGAGATTAGATCACAATCTACTACTCCACAATAATTCAACTAGGGCTTCATAAGAAGGAACCTACAAACCTAGATCCATAGACCTAGATCCAGATCTCACCTCACTTTGATACCACCTGACACAAGGGCAGGTTCAAGAGGGGCCAAACAATGACACACCCTAATGATCCAGCCTTCTCAACAACATGTGGAAGCACACAAAACAAACTAAGAGAGAGAAAGAAATTATCTTTCATTAAATTTCATCAAATAGATTCATACATGTCAGGCTGTAAGGCCTTCCCTATTAGGGCTAGATATTACAATGAATTATAGAATTCCTCAAACATGTGAGGATCTGCCAACAATCTCTATTCTACTATCTTCTATCTTCAACTAAAATTGACTCCCTAAACTCTAACCAAATAACTATACTTATACAAGGGGCTACCAAACTAAGTCAACCTTCAGATTGATACAACCTAACACAAGGGAAGGGTCAAGAGGGGCTAAACAATGACACACCCTAATGATCCAGCTTGCTCAACAACTCGTAGAAGCACACAAAACATAGTGAGAGAGAGAGAGAAAGCAAGTATCTTTCATTAACTTTCATCAAATAGATTCGTACATGGCTGGTTGTAAGACCTTCCTAGTTAGGGCCAGATATTACAATGAATTACAGAAGTCCTCAAACATGCAAGGATCTTCCAACAATCTCTATTCTACTATCTTCTATCTTCTACTAAAAATGACTCCCTAAACTCTAACCAAACAACTATACTTATACAAGAGGCTACCGAACTGAGTCGGCCTTCAAATCCATAATCAATAGAAGTAATGGTCAGATCTAGGACCACACACTTCTTAATGATGGATACCAACATCAAATCCATTACCCATAATCAATGCACAAGTCAGCCTGAACAAGAACTCAAAATAAACCCATCAGTAAACAAGGTTATCGAGCACCAGACAAGCATCACTAAGTGCTAGGGAAATTCACTGAGTGCCAAAGAGGTAACTAACCAACACTGGGGAACATAGGAAACTGAGCAACATTGAACCAACTCAATCAAAGTAGGAACCAAGAAACATAAAAAAACTTCAATATCTTTTTGGTGACATAGGATTTCCAAGGACCTGAGATGCTCCTACATCAGGAGGATATTGTTATTATCTCATGATATTAATTGGTTTATTCCTCAACTTTGATTAGTACATTCTCTCTTGGTCCCACTTAGAGAGCTCATTAGACATTGTTGTTGACATTACGATCCTTTGTGAGGTGGTTTCAGTCTTAGCATGTCAAAGAATCTCTTTACTATGTTTTGGTGAAGTGAAGAGGCTAGAGGATTATGCTCTACTTCCTTTTTGGGTAGTATCAGAAACTCAAATCCTTGAATATAAACTAAGTCCTCATGTGGTCCATTTTTTGAGTCTTCCTTGTTAGAGAGGGTTAACCATAGTGGACACTCCCTTTATTAGGTAAACCACTTGGATGGAACCTCAAGTGGTAATAGCCATTTTCACTATGGTAGAAACAACTGCTATATAAATGTCCTTGTGGAAGAAATGTCCATAGGTGTGGTTTCTTGTTGGGTTGTTAGATCTCCTTAGCATCTATGATTGATTAAATTCTCAGAATGTGTCAAAACCCTGGTGCGCGTGGATTGGAGTTCACCCTCTTGAAATTGCAAAAGTTGTAGAGTTGACAATTACTACAAACCATAATGCAACCAACTTTTTCTTTGCTAGGACTATGTGCATGGCTGAAAAACATTTTGAGAACATACACAAATAGCATCTTTATGGAGTAGAATACTATGTCACTATTCTTGCTCATGCGCAAGGTTGCTTTGTCCCTTGCTCATTGTTTGAAGACAATTGTTTTCTTGAACTCCCTGATTGCTATCTTGCATTCCTGATTAATGATAAGAATATGTTGATGCATCTAGTTTTTCATTTAAAAAGAACAAAAATTGGGTTCCCAAGTCAAAAACCCAACTTTTTATAGCTTGCCTGATTTGCTATCCTGCTATTCCTAGTCTTCCTCAATCATCGATCCATGTCTGATTAGGTTGCTTAACCCACTGTTAGAAGCATGTTTTCACCTTGGGTTCATGTTTCTTGACCTTTTGAATTAGTAATCTATGATTTCACAAGTGACCTTACTTGGAGTTGGTAAGTTATAAACCTTCCTTGTTGAGAAGATCAACCTTTGGATCCTTTGATAACATCCTTGGAGAGTTTTAGTAATCTCTTGTCCATTCACTTCCATAAAAATTAAAAATCAATCAATATAACTTGGGTAAATCATCCTCTTGATCCATATGTGTTATGGTACTCACCCTTTCATTGAGCAGCTCTGTGGTAGTGTTGGTTTATCCCTCTTGCAAAATTTATATCTTATCACCTCTCTTTCAGACAATTGAGTGCTTTTACTATCCTAGTTTGGTACCAACATTTCTTAGGGTCATATTATCACCTAGTACCTTTTCTTTCATGTTAGTTACAACAAGATATTGAGTAAATCAAGAAAGAGACCTCAAGTAGTCTTTGACCAATTACCCTTAGTTCAAACTTGCCAAAAATGTAAGGGAAAAGAGCCCATCTTTAATCAATCACCTAGGAACAACTTAGAAGTTTGGTTTGATCCCAAGAGTAATATTAATGAGTTGAGTACACCCTTATAATCTTCTCACTTGGACATGGATATGAGTTACATAATGACTTGATGATCAAGGGAAGAAATGGATAAAATCTTGGATAACATATTTGAAAGGCATAGAGATACCATTTTTTTTGGCAGTTCCTCTCATGCAAATTGACCAATCTCACCCCTTATCTCAACTAGATATTTGGATGCACACCAAAGTGCTAAAAGAGACAAGAAGCAAGCCTATCAAGAAAAGAAATCACAACATGAAATCCAAGATGATGAACCTTATGAAAATCATGTGAATGTAGCATACACCAATGACTTGTTTAGACATTCAAGACCAAGTTCACCACTCAAAACAACTTGAAGATACATGAGTGAAAGACTTAAGAGAATTGAGCATGAAAAGAAAGCCTCCCTAGATGAACATGTTGAAATGGAAGAGAAATTTAGAATCCTAGAGTTAGAGAGACAAGCCTTGTTGGAGATAGAAAGGAGAGCCTCCCAAGAAGAGCAAGATATACTCTTGGCTCAACAACTTAATAATCAATTTAACAACATGTGTGTTGGTGGTGGAAATGACTTTCCTCCATCCACTCCTCCTAAGACTCCAAAAAGTGGAAGATATTCAAGAACACCTTCACAATCTCCTAGCCCTAGAGGAAGAAGGGCTTCACAACATGATCATTATAGGAGATTAACACCTCCTAGGAACTCAAGGAAACCTTCAAAATGTTCTCACCATGGTTCACATTATGGGGGAAGTAGCTTGAGTTTTGACCTCAACTCCCAAGATTTCATGAAGATACAACACAAACCACTCTTCTAGTAGTATGTGGAGAGATACTTGGAGAAAAACAAAGACAAGTTCTTAGAGATTTTAATCAACAAAGGTGCCAAAGTCCCCTAAAACTTTGATGTGGACAAGAAGATTAAGAAGCAAGGTCCATCGCAAGAAGAAGAAATCAAACAACTTAAGAATATGATGGAAAAGATGTTGACACCCAAGATTTCATTCTTGCTTGATTCAATTTGTCCTAATCCTTTTGAAAAAAGTGTGAGCATGAAAGACTTTCCTAGAAAGGTTGAAATCCATCAATATGACAAGTATGATGGTAATGGAGATCCACATGATCATGTGCATCAATTCCATATCATTATTTTTGAGTTCCATCAAGATGACTCATACCTCATGAGATTGTTCTCAAGGAGTCTTAAGGGTTAAGCAATGGAATGGTTCACCAACATAACTCCACCCATCAATACTTTCAAAGAGCTCATCCATAGATTTGTCCAACACTTTTCATACAACCTTTCAAGATCTATGACCATGCTAGACTTATGTAACTTAAAGAAAAATCAAGGGAAATCTTTTGTCACTTTCTTTCAAAGGTGGAGAAGACAATGCTCTCGCTACTCAAGGACTATTCTAGAAAATGAGAAGATTGACATCCTTGTTAGAAACTTGGTTCCTAAAATATGATATGAAGCTAGGAAAATGGTCTTTGATTCCTTTGACACCATGGTTGAAACCACATGTAGGATTGGGGATGTTTTGAGAGAACAAGGAATTTTGGCCAAATATGGAAACAACAACAACAACAACAACAACAATTGTAAAAATAACAACAACTCTAATAAGGATAAAGGGAAAAACTCACATTGGAATAGGCACAAAAAAGTGGTCAATGATGGAGTTGTGGACTCTTCTCAACCCAAGGATCAAGTTGTTCTTCACTTGTCTAAGTGTAGTTCAAGCCATCAAACTCAATGCATCTAATCAACAAGAGCACAAGCCAAGATATCAAGATAAGCCCAAGAAATAGAGACGTCACTTTTCAAAACTTGGTGATTCATATGAGGATGTCTTGAAAACACTCATTTCCAACAACCTTGAACATCCTCAAGATCCCACAAAGCATTATATACTTGATGTTAAGCCACATTGGTGGGATGAGAGGGCCTTCTGCAAGTTTCATAATGGCATTAAACATGATATTGAAAACTACTGGAAACTTAAGCATATCCTCCAAGATCTCATTGAGAATGGAAAACTTAGGTTATATGGATTGAACACCAACGCTAATCATAATGCATTCAAAGATCCTTTTCCCAAGTATGAGAAGGGGGAAACCTCTAAACCTAAGAATGGAAAGGCTAAGGTCTGTTACACTTACACAACTATGGAGAATGTTGTCAACATGCTTTAAGTTGTAGAGGAAAATGTCAACATGATGAGGATTTAAGATTCCTATGGTTATGATCTAGACATGGACTCTCCTCCTATCTTTGATGAAGAACCTGTCATGGTTCTAAGGGTGTTAGGAATAGTCCCAAGAGATAGCTGAGAGCGGGGGGGTGAATCAGTTATCTACAAGTTTCAATTCTTTATCCAATTAAGTATACTTAAACACAATGAAAGAACACATGAAGAAAACACCAATATTTTGGTTACGGGGAAACCCAAATAGGTAAAAACCCCAGTGGGACTTGATACCCACTAATATTCTATACTAGTGTATAATGATCCTTGTTAGAAGATCCTTTACCCTATTAGGAGTCACTTTACAATATATGAAGTACAGTAGACCTAGTTCAGGGTCAGACCTTGTTAGGAGTCTTTTACAATTGTCCCTACTAGGGGAGAGGATGCATTGTCAGAGAGCTCACTGCTCAAAGGGGTGAAGGCTACAACCTTTTGAATAACAAATACACACTATATCTCGATCTTGGTGAACTATTCTTTGACCTACTATCTATATAAGTTCCAATGAATAGAACATATATTCTTCTTGGTCACATAGACCTTCTTCTGATGGTTCAACACTTCGCACACTCTACTCTGCTCTACTTAATCAACCATGAACCATACTTTAGCAATCACTAATGAATACCTATAAATATCTTTCCTCCATATGGTATAATCAAGTCGGCCTATTAGAACCACCTTGAAATCATATTAGAGAAACCATAATAAACTCCAAAAAACATTCTTTCAGCTCTATTATGCATGCAACTCATTCTAGGACCTGTCTAATAAAATAATTGTAGACGCATGCCTCACACTATCGGCTGTACCAAAACAACTAGAAATTTCTTTGTAAACTAAATTAACTTATGAAATCTTAACCAAACTTCAATAACACTTCTCCAAGCTTAACTCCAGGGGCACATATCCTCAAGATAGGTGCAACTTAAGAAACAATAAAATCTCTGTCGGCTCTTCTGAACAAACACAAGAAACTACTATTGGTGAATAGCAACTGCATAGATTCACTTGCATTCATCATTAGACTATGTGTTCATAACTAAAACATCACTAACATGTCTTCAACATATATCCTAGGGTGCATGCCCATAAGACAATTATATGGACAACCATACACAAAACACTACTTGTAACTCTATCAGGAACACTACTGACACAAGCTACTGTATAATTGTCTATACTCACATTCAACCTCTGCACCCATGATATCATGTCCATGTAGCATATACAGAAGGCTTACTACATAAGACTTCCATGCATACTAATTTCCATATGTTTTCATCAATGAAAAACATACAGCCAGTACTGGCCTACTGGAAAATCTCTAACAATCTCCCCCTTTGGCATTGATGGCAACATGTGGAATGAAAAACCACTATCAACCCAAATGAACATTTCTTTTATAACATTATCTATTTCCTCAACTATACTATTCTCATAATTGAATGCTTCTCCCCTTAGTATATTACTCCTCTTTTTAATTTTTTTTTTCATGACTCTATATATATACTCCCCCTTTGACATCAATGGAAAAGGGTGCCACTTGTTTTAAGCACCGATACTACTCCTGAGGTAGAGTAGTCAACCTTCCATCAGTCCCTGAGGACTGATGTCATTCCTACTTCCTTCTAAGAAGAATTAGGGAAGGGAATTACTCCCAACTTCCCCCTGAGATACTCAAAAGTATCCTTAGGCAAGGGCTTTGTGAATATATCTGCCAACTTTTCTTTAGTACTCACATAGTCCAACTTGAATTATTTCTCTGTCACTTTCTCTCTTAGGAAGTGATACTTGATCTCAATGTGTTTTGTCTTTGCATGCATCATAGGGTTCTTTGACATATTGATAGTTCTAGTGTTATGACAGTGAATAACAATAGGATAATCAATCTGAATTCCAAAATCTTTTATCATATGCTTGATCCAAACAATTGTAGAAAAATTGAAGGTTGCTGCAACAATGCTCCACTTGAAGTACTTTTTTTTGTCATCAATACATCCTACCCAATCTGCATCCGTGTACACATGAAGCTCAACATTTTCTGAATTAGGATACCATAGACCATAATCTATAGTGTCCTACAAGTATTTGAATATTCTCTTTACTACCATGAGGTGACTTTGTTTAGGCTCTGTTGTAAATCTTCCAACTATACCAACTATATTGGAAATGTTAGGTCTAGTCTAAGTAATATAAATGAGTTTACCAATCATAGACTTATACAATGTTATATCAACTATTGGTGAGTCATCTTCCTTTGTAATCTTTCATCTAGTAATCATACGGGTTCCTACTAACTTACAATCATCCATCTTAAATTTCTTTAGTATCTCTTTCACATACTTTGATTGATTAATGAAAATCACTTTTTCTGTCTGCTGCACATTTAATACCAAAAAGTAGTTGATAGGTCCAATCATACTCATCTCAAACTCATTCTACATTTCTTTGGAAAATTCAGCACTGAGTTTGTCATTACCTCCAAAGATAATGTCATTAAAAAATATAGCTACAAGTAATAAACCTCCAGATGTCTCTCTAATGAATAGATTAAAATCTACTGCTCCTTTCTTGAATCCAATCTTTGTTAAGTATCCATCTAGTCTCTCATACCATCCTCTAGGGGCTTGCTTAAGTCCATAGAGGGCCTTCTTCAATCTACGTACCATATCAGGTCTATTTGAAAGGTGAATGCTTCAGGCTAGTCAATGTATACTCCTTCTTTTAAGTCTCCATTCAAGAATGCTGATTTGACATCCATCTAATAAACTTTGAAGTTTTTAACTATAACATAAGCTAAAAATAACTTAATAGCTTTGTTAGTGTTTGAACCTGCAGATTAATCAAATACTCAAATAATCCCAATGGCTGTAACCTAGCAAGTTACAAACTACTAAGGTATTAAGGTTAAAACCTTCTTCACTTTGAGTAATACATACTCAGGCGGGTGTACCTCTATCAATTCAACAATCAGCTGAGCTCTGAATTGAGAACTAGCTCTTTCACCGCTCTGTTACTGCCTTCAAACTCCAAATCAGTAAGTGGCTAGAACTCTGAGTATAGCCCAAATCATCCTGATACACAGCATCATGATATAGACTATAAAAACAGCAACACGATACAATGGCTTAAGGATATTCATCCTTCTTCCTTTTTGAGTTAAACTCAGGGAAGGGTTAACCTCGTTTATTGCTTCTACAAAGCACTGAAATACATACTTATGAACTTGTCATAATATGATTCAAGTCTGGAAATTATGCGTATAAAGTAAAATGTTAATCAATTATATATTTGGATGGTAAACAAGTGCAAGTGGATCTAAAACCAGTCCCTTATCAGCTGGGCATCAGAGTCAAATTCTTCCCTCACATATATCTATTAAAAAAACTACAATGAAACTCCGATAACATGCCTAACATATCATTGTTTCCATTCCTAAACCTGTCATCAAATCTACATATAGATATTCAAATTCCCAGAGACCTCCCCTGAGATCTTACTCTTTCCTTGAAAGATACTCAAGCTCAACCCCTACATTCACCTTGTGAAAGATGTATTTAA
Organism: Chamaecyparis obtusa; assembly: GCA_027943335.1. Lineage (NCBI taxonomy): Eukaryota > Viridiplantae > Streptophyta > Pinopsida > Cupressales > Cupressaceae > Chamaecyparis > Chamaecyparis obtusa. Next base: position 406,474 of record BSBK01007630.1, on the reverse strand, counting down.
ACTGTCTTACAATTTAAATGCATAAAGAAACTAAAACATTCCACATGCAAAGACAATCAGATTGTAGTAACAGAACTCCAGTGTAGTTGTATTAATCGACAGAATGCATTCGTACAATTTTCCTTGATTTCACAGAAAATCAGGTTCTATTTTCAGACCTCTCCTTTACAAATATTTTCCAACCCGTAAGAATGAGCAAGAAATCCTATATATACTGATCAGCCATCCTGGAATCCTTGAAAGGATGCAACAAGCTTCGGATGGATCTCAAAAGATCTTTGTACTAAAAACAAAAATAGTACAAACAGAGAGAAAGAAGACAAAAATTGTAAAGCACATTTCCAATTGTCTTCAACAACTTTCACAGGTGGCCCCTTTGTTTGTAGATACTTCAGAGCAGTTACTAAATTTCTTACGCGAATGATGACCGCCATTACAGGCTAACCTACATCATCCTTTGTGTGGACACGCTCTCCCTCATATTCTGGATCAGGGGCCAATTGCATCTTACTCATCTTCTTTTTCTGAAAGGACAAAATGCTAGAATGGATATTTTCTTGTTATTACTTCCAAACTGTTTGCCCTCTGCCACATGTTACATAAATGCTTGTTTCTTTAAAGAGCTGGAGTGGTGGCATCCGTTGCATCCTCAGATGATGTGTCTTCTTCTCTATTTTCTTCTGACAAAAGTGCTGTTTCCCAAACTGAAAAAATATCCTCAGTAGGCCAATCAAAAGCTAGAATTTCATCCCTTTTTGGTAGGATTTTCTTCCATTTAGTCACTACTGGATGTACTTCAGTCATTACCTTGGTAAAATGTACCCTAGCATCCTGTAGCATTTCCATTGTTTGTACAAAAGGAAGAGTATCCTCAGTGTGTATAGCATCTTCTATTTTGGTCAACATTTTATGTTCAATTTGCTCAAACCATTTTCCCTTCTCTTTCAATGTTCCATCTGATCTAACTAGACCAGGAAATATCTGGAAATCACTTTGAAAGTATCTCACCCTTAGAAGAGCTGTCTTCCTTTTTACCTCCTCTCTTTCTACTTCAAAATCCAGGAGGGCCTTAACAATTTTGTAAGTACTAGCTAATTCGGGGTACTTGGAATCATGGTCTTTAACTGATCCAATTAAAGTTTTCAAAACATTCTCCCTAGGTACCCATGTATCCAAAATTTGGCCTACTGTATTCTCCTCTTTATCAAAAGAAAGCAAAATGTCAGACAATTGCTCTGCACACTTGTAAACTTCTTTGGGTCTGACATTTCTAACAAGATGATGAATAGTATCTTGTACTCTTTTCTCAAACCTTTTCTGTCCTTTCATCTCTGCATCATCGCCACTTAAGGAAGGAGGAAGAGGAGACATAGGAAATTCAATGATGGGACTTGATGAGGAAGGACCAGCAGCAGAGGAAGAAATTTGCAATTGTTGTTGTATATGGACTGGACTTCCTTCACCCAACCTTTTCCTTAAGTCACCAATTATTTTGTCCTTTTCAAATATTTTTTGTCTCAGCTCTTCATATGCCCTCATTATTTCTTCAAATTTTCTTGTTAACTCATCTTTCTCCTTAGCTTCTCTTTCAATCACCTTCTCTGCAAGATGAGCTGTTGCTACAACCATTTTCGATGCTTCTACTGCTGAAGTATCCATTACTCTCTTGACTATAAGACCACCGGAAACATTATCTTTAATCAATTGCTTTCCTTTATTTTCCTCATCCCTTTTCAGTGACCATATAACCAAAGCTTGATGGTCATTACTGAATGCAACTCCTTTGACAGCCTGCTCTGCCTCTTCCCTGGTTTGGTATGCAGGTGTAACTTGTTTCCTGATTGCATCAAGGACAATTGCATCAGCTATATCCCATTCAGGGAGGACTAATACTCCTGCATTTTTTACCATTATTCTTCCCTGTTCTGGAGTAATCTTTTCAAAATTATCTGTCATTTCTTTCCTGGTTTCATCTTCAATAACCTTAATATCAACATCAAGGTTCTCCTTATGTCTCTTCTCACAGGTTTCTTCAAATTTACTGATATTCATTTTCCATAAAAATTGCAAAAAGGCCCTGGATTTCACAAAAGCATCATCAGCCAAAAATTCTTCACATGCTAACTTGATGACGGGATCCAACTCTGTTCCTGCAAGTTGCTCTGCTGTTAAGCCTAATTCAGGCTCTTTTGGTTGCTCAGGAATTCCTTCATTTATTTCATCATAAGTCATGAATATTTGACCCTGAGATCCCATTTGTTGCATTTGCTCTATGACTTCTCGATCATCTTTAATACTTAAAGGCGATTGTGAAGGAGAGTATTGATCCTCTGGATCCTGTGGCCTCTCCTCTATCCTCTGTTTCTTTGTGGGAGGTGAGAAATCCAAGATGTCCTCATCTGGCTGATCCTGTGTTAAGTCTATAATTTTCTTACCCTGCTTTGATGAAGAAGGGATATCTGCCTTTCCTTTCCTCTGCTCTTTTATTTCAGATTCAGGGACAACTACACCATATCCAGTCTTTTCTTGCACCATGTACTTGCCAGGAGGCAGACTCTTTGTAAATATATTTTTTCCCAACAATGCCTTAGCCTTCTCAGGGTTTTCCTCCATGGCTCTTCTCTTCTTTTCTTCCAGAGTTTTAATAATATCTTGGAAACAACCCATTAGAGTGTCTATTCTCTTCCCCATAGGACTTATACTGCCTATAGGGTCATATGTAGGATCGAATTGTTTTACAAAATCAAAAGTTTTCTTATATACTAACCACTTTTCCTTCCTAACCTCTTGATCTTGTAATCCTGGGGTATTCCTGATGATGTCTTCAAGGAAATTGAAAACGTGGTTCACTGCTGAACATCTGACCTTTCTCCTAAACATATCATTGAAAAAACCCTCCGAGTCTATTGTCCTGGTACTTGTAGTAGTCAAATGATAAGGCTCCAAGATCTTGTGCATATTGAGCCATCCACCTTTTGTGATTATAAATTGATGGGCAATTGTGATATTTGGGAACAGAGTTCCTCTACCCTTAGCAATACTATTTTCCTCAATATCCCCCAATTGCCTGAAAAATTCTGCAATACCAATCTTGAGAGGAACTTGGAAAGGCAAAATAAAAGGAGATCCTTTATAGCCATATAATCTGAAAATAGTTGAATAAGGATAGAAAATAAAATCACCCCAATTATGCACAATGTTGAGGTCCTTTGCAAATTGGAGTGGCCTGACAATTTCAGCTAGGGCAGAAGGGACTCTAGGACTGTCATGCACAAAGAATAATTTCAATCTGGCTGCAAAATACTTGTTAAATTGTATGTAGCTGCTATCCTTTCTGTCCCATGTCATGTTTAAATTCCACAACTGTACAGGCATATCTTCTCCATTTCTCTGCTTAGATAATTCCATTTCCCTTTCAAAATAATCAGAACCTTTAAACAGAAACATGTACATCATAAAAGAGTACCAGCAAAAGGATCTACTAACTTTACCCTTTTGAATCCCTATTAATCCATCATGGATTAAATCAGCAATGACAGGGGCATAATCAAAAGTAACTGACAAATGTGGGTGCAACACCTGGATTACCATATACATCAAGTGTTGGGGCATTTTTTCACTTGCATCTTCCCCAAAAACTTGACACAAAGACCAGTAAGCACCTCTTGCCAACACATCAAAATACTCCATTTTAAACGGCTCCTGTGCACCTAATCCTGTGACAATCATTCTTCCAATTCGGGTACAAAAATCCTTTACCGGGCCAATTCTGAAGACATGCTTCTGTGCCTCATAAACCTCACCTAATTCTTTGAAATCAATCGGCTCCAAGATAGGTGAAGGGTCTTTCAATTTGAAAATAGTTCTAATTTCATCAGCTGAAATTGTTAACAGTTTTTGCCCTCTAACACCTCTAATCTCTTTCGTGATAGGGTCATAGTTCTTAGCAATTTCAGTCATTAAATCTGCATCCATAAAAACTCCTGGCACTACAAGCTTACCCAAGTCATTTTCCCATATGTTACAAGCGGGAACAGGAGTATTTCTCTGACTAAATCCAACTGTAAATAAAGTGAGCCCAGTAAAGTCGGAAACACCACTTGCATTAAGAAAACCGACTGTAGCATCCTTAATGTAATTTCCTGTGTCATACAACCCATCCGCCACTTTCACCCTAGGCTCTTTTGGTGTTAGTTGTTTTACACTGGTCAAATTTACTTTTGAACTGGGAAACATCTGTAACAAATCTTCATGAAGACCCCTTTTCAAATAATCAGTTTCACCAGAGAGCTCTTTCCTTGGTGGCATTTTGGGATTTGAAACTTTCAACGTACTTTGGCGCAAAAGAAAAATGGTGACAAACAACACTTTTTAATCAAACAAGAAAACCCAGAAGTAACCAACCTTGTTTTATCAACCCAAGACACGAGAATCAATTTCTGCAACTCAATTCGCCGAGCTCTCTGCAAATCTCTTATGTCCTTACAGTTCTCTGAGTGAAACTAGATTCTGAAAGATTTGCAATCACTTCACAATTATTTCGGCATTTTACCTCGCATGATTTAGTCATTAATTCTGCAGGAGATGAAACTATTGCTAGCCTGGACTCGCCACCCACTTCACCTTCAATTTGAAATCTGGCCGTAGATTTTTCTTGACAGACGATCGTATAATTTAGTCGCATGGTCGCATGAGCTTATTGGAGGCTAACACGACCATGCGACTAGCCTTCAATGTTACATCCCTTCCGGCGGTGATCCCTCAGCGGTTACCCCTTTTTCAAATACATGCTAGTCGCGTGGTCGCATAAGCTATTGGAGGTTTAACACGACCATGCGACTAGCCTCCATACTTTATCCGCTAGCATTCAAAGTTAAGCCCGAAGCTCAGTCGCATGGTCGCATAAGCTTGTTGGAGGCTTATGCGATCATGCGACTATGTTTTAAGAGACCGCCAGCTTTTAAGAGACCGCCAACTTTTAAGAGACCGCCAGCCGCTTAGAAGTATTTTTTGAGCACCTTCACCCATGGTCCCACCTCTTTGCCGCTTCATTAATCGCAAGATTATAACTTAGTCGCATAGTCGCATAAGGCTTTAACAAGCTTATGCGACCATGCGACAAGACTATAAAACACCGCCATTTTGCCAAATTTCTAAGCATCAAGGACATAGGATAAAATAATTAAATCAGAAGGCTGCTTGACTCAAAGAAAAGGATATTTAAAGCACGTGCTCTCAACATGAACTTAAGTGGGCTTTCAAAAAGTAACCTTAAAATAGAAAGCTAAGAGGACGGCTTAGGGCTTTTAAAAAAAAGAAAGGCCAAACTTAGGGTTTTTACACTTTTGAAGAATTTGTGCCTTTTCAAAAACAAGACCTAAGACAAGAAAACCTAACAAATCTGTGACAAAATTTTGAGAACATTCTGACAGCTACAACCACAAGATTTGAACAGGAAAGCAAGAACCGAAAGTTAGACAAGAAATTTTGAAAATTAAGAAGATACCCAACAAGCTTCTAATATACTCATAGGTGCAAATGTGTCTAAATAATAAATGCCTTCTCTTTGCACATATCCCTTACATACTAATCTTTCTTTATTTCTTACTACTGTACCATCTTCATTCATCTTGTTTCTGAATATCCACTTTGTTCCAACCACATTCTTATCATTGGGTCTTGGGACCAGTTCCCAAGTTTCATTCTTAATAATCTAATCAAGCTCTTCTTTCATGGCATCATGCCAATCTAAATCCTTACAAGCATCTTCAACACTTAAAGGTTCAATCTGAGATAGTAAACATACTACATCATTGCTAGTTGAGTTCTTTTCTTGTGATCTTGTCAAGACTTTTCCACTCTGATCTCCAATGATGTCTCTCTTGGAATGATTCTTGATGTAAAGTTTGGAACTTTAGGTGATGCTAACTCATCAGCCTTAGGAGTACCTTCTTCACTTGTCTTAGGGTCATCGAACAACACATAAATGCTATCAAACATTTCCTCAATGACTGTCTTACTAGTGGAGGGTCTAGGTTCTTCTTCAATCATGGTGAGTAATCATGATATCTTTCTTGAATCATAAAATTTTCATCAATCTTCACATGAGAACTTTCAATGATCTTTTTCAATCTTAAATTGAAACATCTATAAGCTTTACTTTTAGTAGAGTAACCAAGGAAAATACCTTCATCACTTCTTGCATCAAACTTGCCTATTGCTTCATCCCTCTTGATCTAGCACTTTCTTCCAAAGATTTTGAAGTATTATACTATGGGAACATTACCAAACCATAGCTCATAAAGTGTTTTGTTAGTGCTTGGCCTTAGCTAAATTATATTGATTGTGAAGACTATTGTATTGATGCATCTCTCCAATAGATGTGTGCAACTTTTCCTTCTATCATAATGGTGCACACTGTATCAAGAATGATCATATTCCTTCTCTCTACAATTTCATTTTGCTAAGGTGTTCTAGGTGCACTTAACTATCTCTTTATGCCATGTTCTTTATAGAACTCATAAAATCTGTTAGAGGTGAATTCTCCTCCTCTATCTGATCTCAAACATTTTATCTTTAATCTAGATTCATTCTCAACTTTAGCTTTGAATATTTTGAACTTATCAAATGCTTCTGACTTATCTTTCAAGAACACAACCCACATCATCCTAGTATAATCATCAACAAACAAAATAAAATACCTTTCACCATGTAGTATGATCTTGTTTGAGTTGGTCCACATAGTTCTATATGAATCAGATCCAACTTGGTCTCTACAGAATTTTTCTTGCTCCTTAATGAATGAATTTCTCACATGCTTCCCCATCACACATCCCCTGCATATAGTATCAACTGGCTTTGCTATGCTAGGTAGATCTCTTACTACTTTAACATTGCTTATCTTTACTATGTTATCAAAATTGATATGACATAGTCTTTTATGCCACAACCAACTGTCATCAACTTTAGCAACAAAACAACTTTATTCTGAATTGAGTTGAAAAATAGTACCTCTTGTCTTTTTGCCTGATGCAATCATAACACCATCTTTGTTGTTAATGATGCATTTGTCATCTTTAAACTCCAACTAATAGCCTTTACCAAGTAACTGTCCAACACTGAGAAGGTTATGTTTCAAACCATCAACATAAAGAACATCATCAATACTGTTCTTTCCATCCAAAGTGATGGATCCTCTACCAACTATAGGTTTAGGAGTGTTGTCTCCAAATCTGACCATACCTCCATTGTATTTTTCCAAATGAACAAACCTACCTTTATCACTTGTCATATGATGTGAACAACCACTGTTTATAATCCAGTCTGTTCTTATATCTTCTTGGGAAATCAATGCTAGCTCTTGATTCACTTTCTCATTTTTAGGAACTGACTTAATATTTGTTTTGTCTATAATAGAAATGAATCCAATTTATTCTTCACCTGATTCTTCATCTAAGACTCCATCTCTAGCAAAGTAACATTCCTTAGAGTACTTAGGCTTGTAATCCTTTTTGAACTTTCTAACTCTAGTAGGACACTTAGATGCAAAGTGACCAATCTTATTACATGAAAAGCACTTGAAAGGCAATTGACCTTCATATTTTCCTTTTCCTTTCTTTTCTCTTTTAGAAACCATAACAATAAAATCATCTAAAGTTTTTTCATCATCATCATCATCAAAATTACCAAAAGTGTTTGTAGATTTATTACCATGAATTGTTGCTTTGAAGGCTATCTCACTTTTAGGTTCTGTCAACAATCTCAAAATCTCAAAAGTTGAGATTTTTTTGATCAAGGTATCTCTCTTAAAATTAGATGTAAGCGTCATGGTCTCATCAAGGATATTGATCTTGCTTTCATATTCTTCAGTGAGAGTAGTCATCAACTTGTCCATAATATCTTCTTCTGAGATCTCTCCACCATTGTTCCCAATTCCAACAACTGCTTCATTGACCCTTTGATTATAAGCTCTAATGTTTTCTTTAGGTAGCATCTCTAATGCATTGAATCTTTTCTTCCATGTCTTTCTATGTGCATCCTTTTCTTTCTTGTCTCCTTCAAATATGTTTGCAAGGTACTTCCATATCTTGTGGCAGTGTCTACCTTCTTTATCTCTAAAAACTCACAATCAGATAGTGCACTAATAAGGGCTTCTTTAGCTATAGCATTATGATGAAACAATTCCTTTTGCGTGTTAGTAGCATCATCCTATTCAAGGTCTTCTAAAGTAGGCATCTTGGCTGCTTTGATAGTTACATTGAAAAATTCATAAGCAATACACTGCAAATGGGTCATCATCTTGTTCTTCCAATCAAGATAATTTTCTCCATTGAACTTAGGACTTTCTTTCCTGAAGTATGCCATCTAATCAACCTCAAGTTGTTAAACTTCTCTCCGAGGCACTTGGCTCTGATACCAATTGTTAGCAGTAGTCCCAAGAGATAACTGAGAGGGGGGGGGGGGGGGGGGGTGAACCAGTTATCTACAAGTTTCAATTCTTTATCAAATTAAGCATACTTAAACATAAAGCATAAACACAATGAAAGAACACATGAACACAACACCAATATTTTAGTTATGGGGAAACCCAAATAGGTAAAAACCCCAATGGGACTTGATACCCACTAATATTATATACTAGTGTATAATGATCCTTGTTAGAAGATCATTTACCCTGTTAGGAGTAGCTTTACAATATATGAAGTATAGTAGACCTGGTTAAGGGTCAAACTTTGCTAGGATTCTTTTACATTTGTCCCTATTAGGGGAGAGGACTCACTGTCTAAGAGCTCACTACACAAAGGGGTGAAGGCTACAACCTTCTGAATAACAGATCCACACTATATCTGGATCTTGGTGAATTGTGCTTTGACCTACTATCTAGATCAGTTCCAATGAATAGCACATATATTCTACTTGCTCACATAGACCTTCTTCTGATGGTTCAACACTTCATACACTCTGCTCTGCTCTACTTAATCAACCATGAACCATACTTCAGCAATCACAAATGACTGCCTATAAATATCTTTCCTCAAAATGATATAATCAAGTTGGCCTATTAGAAACACCTTTAAATCATATTAGAGAAACCATAATAAACTTTGAAAAACATTTTTTCAGCTCTATTATGCATGCAACTCATTCTGGGACCTATCTAGTAAAATAATTGTAGATGCATGCCACACATTGTCAGCTCTATAAAAACAACTGGAACTTTTTCTGTAAGCTAAATTAACATATGCACTCTTAACTAAACATTAATAACACTTCTCCAAGCTTAACTCCAAGGGAACATATCCTCAAGATAGGTGCAACTCAAGAAACAATAAAATCTCTATCGGCTCTTCTGAACAAACACAAGAAACTACTATTGGTGAATAGCGGCTGCATAACTTCACTTGCGTTCATCATTAGACTTGTTGGAAATATAGATGCAGTAACTGAGAGGGAGGGTGAATTAGTTAACCACAAAAATATTACCACTGATCCCTTAAATATCTTAACAAATTATTTACTGTGCCACTCGGTAAATATACAGAGAAATGCTAAAACTTGATCCTTGAAGTGTGTAATAATTAAATTGTTCTTAAGCATTCATCACTGATTAACTTACATGAATAAAAAAAATAACATGAACACAAGAGACACTAGATTTACCATGGAAACCCAATATGGGAAAAACCACCAATGTAACTAGTTACTATTTTTCACTCTTCTGAAGTGATGCCCGGTTAGAAGCCAACCCAGTAAAAGGTTACAAAACACACTGTTAGGTGTGACCTTGTTAGAGGATTTAATCACCCTGCTAGGAGTGGCCTTGTAAGAGGTCTTGAAATAATTCAATAGAACTGTCACCTTTTTAGAGGATTTACAAAATGGTTGTTAAACCAACTCGGCTAAGAGATTTTGATATCACTGCTACAATTGTAAGAGAGTAACAATGAAATGACCTACAACTGAATTGCTGAATATAGATCTTTGTTCTGCTTCACTAGATCCTTACTGATCAAATAAATCTTTGCTACTCCTCAAGGATATCTAACCATCCTTCAAAATTTGCACATACCTTTCTTCAAAATGATTTCTACATGCTATATATTTTCTATTCACCACTTGACCTTCTATATATATGCCATTCTAATTAACATTTAGATTGTCAATTCAGCACTAATAATTATTATAATAGTCAGCTTAGATAAACAAACTGTAATAACAAAATCCTTTGAAAGGCTGACCATGCTCGGTAAACATTAATCCTAAAAAGATTTCCTTCGGTGATCGAGTGAACTCGGTAACCACAGTGAATTCTACAACATCCTTCGGAGACCAAGAGAGCTCGGTAACCACTAATTTTCCTTTGATAACTGAGGAGGCTCGGTTAACACTGTTACCCTGTCATGTTTCCTTTAGACACCTAAGAGATCTCGGTAGACACTAAAAACCACCTAGCTGACCGACTGAGCTCGGTAGACACTGAGAACCGCTTAGCTGACCAACTGAACTCAGTAGACACTGAGAACTACTTAGCTGACCGACTAAACTCAGTAGATACTAAGAATTATAATTGATATGACATTTGTGTGACATCAAAGACAACACATAGCTAATCCAACAATGTCCTTCAGACAATTGTATCCAACATAGACTATGCGTTCATAACTGAAACATCACTAACATGTCTTCAACATATATCCTAGGGTGCATGCCCATAAGACAACTATATGGACAACCATACACAGAACACTATAGGGTATGTGCAAGATCATGAGGGGCCAAACTATGCCCTTAAGTGGCAATGAAAAATCAACAAATCAGGATTAGTCAACTTCACGTGAAAATTTCAACTAGCTATGAACCTAATATCAAAAAGTTGTAACAATAGAATCTATAGAAAATTGAATGTAGTTTCTAAACTACTAGGCCATTTTTTAGAAAAGGTTAGTATGATCGGTGAAAAGTATAGATTTCAATGCCGTAGTACAAAAAATTTAGGAAAAAAATAAGAAGTAGGTGTATGTCTGACCACCTTAATCATAATCAAATGATAATATTTTATTATAAGATTTTATATATAAGTAGTAGACTCATGCCCAGATGTGACGCATATTTTTTTGGAATTTTATTCTACAAAAAAATTAATTATCAACTTTTTTCTACAACATTTTCAGAATAAAAAAACTCCCATGTCTGACCACCTTAACTCATTCAAAACTTTACAAAATTCAAAACTTTTTCTTTTTTCCTTATAGTAGGTGAAGCATAGAATGTGATACATTTTTCAGATTTCAAAAATGTTATACCATCTGAAATTTATAGTCATTTTTCGATCAGTATATAAATCAGCACTTTAGAGGTAGCTCAATTAGAAAATAACTAATAATTACTTACCGAATTCAAAATTTGACAGCAATTATATCAATAGAAAGCTGATAATATCCTTAAGATACCTTTTTCATTTTATCAAATTTAGGTGGAAAAAAATTTTATCTGCGACATTGTCAAAGTTTTGAACTGACATTACCACTTTTTGGCCCCTCATGATCTTGCACATACCCTACATGTAACTCTGTCAATAACTCTGCTGACACAAGCTATTGTATAACTATCTGTACTCACATTCAACCTCTATGCCCATGATATCATGTTGATATCATGTCCATGAAACATATATAGAAGGCTTACTCCATACGAATTCCATGCATACTACTTTCCATATGTTGTCATCAATGAAAAACATTCAGTTAGTATTGGCCTACTAGTAAATCTCCAACAAAGGGGTCCTAACTCTAGAGTGTCGTCTCAAACTCTCAATGTTGTCACATGAAGTCAAGGTCCCATTGTCATTAAAGGACCCAATCCAAGTCAACCAAGTAAACCAAAGCAAGTGGCATCCAATAATGTCACCTCAAAACTAGTAGTTAATCCTAAGTTGAGCTATAATATTGTCAATCACTTGCAGAGAACCCCATATCAATTTTTGATCTTTCAGCTCTTAGAGTTGTCCCTGAGACACAAGAAAGTCCTTGAAGATGCTTTGTGCATAGTGAATGTCCCTAACAACTTAGACATTGATTAATTCCAAAACATGGTTAACCATATTGCCAGCCCTCACTACCTTAACTTTTTGGAGGATGATGATAAAGCTTTGAGCCACCCATACAATCTCACCCTTCATATTGAAGTCATGATCCACATAACCCATGTTGGGAATGTGTTGATAGATGGGGGTACTAGGCTTAATATTTGTTCCTTGAGTGTTTTAAAGACATTGGGTTATTCTAAACAATTTGTAGATACCGGAAAGAAGATCACTATCAAAGCCTATGATGAGGTGGATAGAAGTTCCAAAGGGTTAGTCATCCTTCCTGTTAGGATTGGCCCTATTGAGAAGGATGTTTTGTTTCAAATTGTTGATGTTGGTCCCCTTGTGTACAATAGCTTACTTGGTAGACCATGGATTCATGATATGCAAGCAGTACCATCTACCTATCATCAGTGTGTTAAGTTCCCCTACAATGGAGTAAAGATTTGTATACCTAGGGATAACACATTATCTGTTAACTTAGTTTCAATGAGTTCTCATGTTCCCCTTAGTAGAGAAGAAGAATATTTCAATGTAACCTTAGCAAAATGTAAAGACAAGTTCAAGTCAGTAGACCTTGGCATGGGGGGTAATCAACTCAACTCCCTCACAAAGCTTCTAGTTTCACCTAGGTCTTATGGTAAGCCTTCACATGAAGTGAGACCTTCCTCTTCAGCTATGACTATATTTGGCACATTTTTAGAGTCCTCTATGCCTAGTCAAGATGAGAAAGAAGAGGTGGTTGTTAAAGACTGGATTTATAGAGAAGAGAAATGCATACACAATGAGAACTTCTCTCCCTCTCCTAAGGCTAATGGAAGAGGGTATAATTTTGTCAAATAGATGGGCTATCATGGACATGGTCCTCTTAGTCATAGATTGGATGCTAGAGCCAAACCTCTTGATCCTGCTCTTTTTGGATGTAAGTCTAAGATGACAGCTGGCCTAGGATTTGCAGATCATAACAAGAACACTTCTCCTATCCTTGATGAGTCAGATAGTAAAGATGAACCAAAATACATACCTAATTTAACAAATCATAAAGATATGTGTGAAGATTGGGTCACTTCCACTAATCTCCTTTGGGGAGATTCAGACAGTCTAGTCACTCGTGAGACAATTGCAAACTTAGAACAAGATGAATCAGATGTAGAAGATCTTATCAGAGAACATCAATGAAATAATATTGTTCATTTGATGGAGAGAGATGTTCCCCTTGATGACATTAGAGCTTCCACATCAAGACGTCCCAAACCTTCATGGAGTAAACATCCTAGTTGGGATTCAAAAATAGATTCACATGAGTATGAATGGGACTCTCTCTCTAATTCTTCCACATTTTACATGGATGTTGATGTCATCCACACTTATAGTTCTCAACCCGAGGTGGCTGACAAGTCACATGTAGGATTAGAGGATTTGAACCCACATGTTGCCTTAGTGGATGATTCTTCACTTGTTAGGATGAATCCTGATTTGGGTAGCTTAGAAGGATACTTGACGGACTTTGACTCTTCAGTAACCAGAGATGATTTCATTCACATTGACAACCTTGAACCAGTTATTGACTTACCTCTTGCTCATCCTAACCTCATTGATTGGTCCCAATGCTATCAAGAACCTAAGCTCTTAACATTTGAAAATGACTATGAGATAACCTATTACTTGAATGCCATTGAACCCGTAGTGTCTTCCACTAGTGAACCAACTACCCACATGACAGGGCCAGACATAAAGTACCTTAGTCAAAAAATAAATTAAAAATAAAATAAAAAAATAAGAGTTCTAATGGAAAAAACCACTGTGTGGTGGTGTCAAAACCAAAACAAGTAAAAATAAATGATGTATCCAAGGGTGAAAACCTCTCTAAGGTGCCTGAGGATGAGGTACTTGATCATCTCCCTACCTACTTTCAAGAAAGATCTTCAGTTCTTATTGAGCCAACATAAATAGTCAATTTGGGTGTAGATGAGGCTCCATAGATAGTACACTTGGCTTAGTCTTTGTCACCACAAGAAAAAGAAGCTTACACTAAGTTCTTATAGAAAAAAAGATCAATTTTGCATGGACTTATTTAGACATGCCAAGGTTGGACACTAATCTTGTCATGCATCACTTGTCGATAGCTCTAGGTGTAAAACTAGTCAAACATAAATTGAGAAAGATGCATCCTCACATAGCTCTTCTAGTCAAAGAAGAATTAGAGAAAATCCTTGGTGTGGGATTCATAAGAGATATTGACTATGCTAAATGGATATCATACATTGTACCAGTTTCCAAACATGACAAATCCATTCAAATTTTTATAGATTTTAGAGATGTCAATAGAGCATGCCCAAAGGATGATTTTCCACTCCCCAATATAGACATGATAGTGGACATGACTGTGGGTTATAAGATTTATTCCTTGATGGATGATTTTTTTGGATATAATCAGATTAAGATAGCTCCTGAAGATCAAGAAAATACTGCATTCACTTATGCATGGGGTACCTATTGTTGGAAAATTATGTTGTTTGGATTAAAAAATACAAGAGCCACCTATCAACGAGCTATGAAAACCATTTTTCATGACATGATGCATAAAAACATGAAAGATTATGTGGATGACACTTTGGCCAAGTCTAAGAAAAGAGACACACACTTAGATGATTTAGAAGTCATTCTAGATTGCATGGAACAATTTCAATTAAGGTTAAATCCTAAGAAGTGTGCATTTGGTGTCACCTTTGGAAAAATTCTAGGATTCATCATTTTAGCAAAAGGAATAGAGGTAGACCCTGAAAAAGTCCAAGTAATCATGGATATGCCACCTCCTAAAAACATTAGTCAAGTGAGGAGTCTTCAAGGATGTCTTCAATCCATAAGGAGGTTCATTTCACAGTTGGCAAATAGAGCTCAACCTTTTAACAAGAACTTACACAAAGGAGTCAAATGTGTTTGGAATGAGGATTTTCAAAAGAGCATGGACCAAATCAAGAAATAATTGGCAAATCCTCCCATTTTAATGCCCCATATCTCAGGGAAACCATTTATTCTATGCATTTTAGCGACATAATCTTCCTTGGGGGCATTACTAGCTCAACTTGATGAACGTGGGAAAGAAAGAGAAATATACTACATTATTTTCACTCTTATTTCATATGAGGTTAACTACACAAGCATTGAGAAAACTTGCCTTGCAGTTGTGTTTTCTTCCCAAAAGTTGTGACATTACATGCTTGCACACACTATCCACCTCATAGAAAAAATAGATCTGCTCAAGTATTTACTAGGTAAGGCTTCCCTCACAAGTAGACTTGCTAAATGGATGATGATCCTTTTAGATTTTGACATAGAGTACATTGAACATAAATCAATCAAAGGATAATCCATAGTAGATCAATTGGCTAATTTCCCAATACAAGATAGTGCACCTATTCAAGTTGACTTCCTAGATGAGCACCTCATGTATATGACTGAAAGAACATGGAATATGTTCTTTAATGGATCCTTTATGAAAAATGGTTCAGGAGGTGGTGTGTTGTTTGTTTCTCCTCATGGGTACATGATTCCTAAGTCTTACAAGTTATTGTTCCCATGTGCAAACAACATTGTTGAGTATGAAGCTTTAACAAGTGGACTTAAGATGGCCATAGAATGGAGAATTGTAGAGTTACACATCTATGGGGATTTACAAGTTATAATCAACCAAGTCAATGATGAATATCAAACCAAAGATGAGAAATTGGTACCTTATAAGAAAATGGTTGATTTCTTGAAATGATACTTCACATTTTTCACGTTTTAGCAAATCAATAGAGTAGAAAACAAAGCAACTGATGCTATGGCTACACTTACTTCACTTCTTTAGTTAGGGGAACATGAATCCAGATGTGAATTATTGGTGGAAGAGCTACATCACCCTATCTATGACTCCCAAGAAAGTCATGTCATTTTTACCCTTGTTGGTCATGAGTCATCCCGTTATGGTGCCATTTACTCATACCTTCATGATGGCATTATCCCTAAAACCTTTAACCAATTTGAATGTAGAAACCTTATCCAAAATGCCTCTCATCATTCCCTTATCTCTAGTGATTTGTATAGGAGGGGTCTAGATGGAACACTTCTTAGATGCTTAGAAAAGGAAGAATCTGACCAATTGTTAGTTGGCATTCACAAGGGCATCTATGGGGGACATTCCAATGGTCTTTCCATGGCCTAAAGGTTGCTTAGGGTAGGGTACTATTGGCCTACGATACAGAGTGGTGTAGTAGCTTTTGTAAAGTCATGTGAAAAGTGTCAAAAACATGGTAACCTGATACATGCTCTATGAAGGGAGCTCATTCTTTCTATATCTCATTGGCCATTTCAGTGCTGGGCCTTTGATCTTATTGGGCAGATTCTTCCCAACTCATCAAGTGGACATAATTTTATTATCATTGCTACTGATTACTTCACTAAATGGGTAGAAGTTGCCCCACTTTCTGTTGCCTCAAGCAAGACATTCTCTCTATTTATTTTGAACCATATCATATGTCAATATAGATTTCCTTCTAAGATTATCACTGACAATGGAGGCTAGTTCAAAATTAAAGACCTTAAGCAACACTACAAGAAATTCAAGATTAAACAACATTGGTCCTCCATTTACTTCCCGCATGGAAATGGTCAAGAAGAGGCTTCAAACAAAACCATTCTTAAAATCCTACATAGAATAGTTTGTAAGAATGGTAGATATTGGAATTTATAGATAAATTTGGCTTTGTGGGCCTATAGAATGAGTATTTTTACTCCTATTGGGGCTACTCCTTTTTCCCTTACATATGGTGCTGAAGAATTGTTACCTTTAGAGGTTGAGGTTCCTTCACTTAAAGTTTCCCTCAAAGGTCTAGTTACAGATGAAGACTACCATGCCATGAGACTTCAAGAGTTAGAACTTCTAGATGAGAAACATCAAGCATCGTTTGACCATATGAGGGTTTATCAAAAGTGCATGTCCAAAGCCTTCAACAAAAAGGTTCACCGTAGAGAATTCCAAGTGGGAGATCTTGTCCTGCGTGAAAATCCTAAGAATCAACAGCATAGAGATCAAAAGGGAAAATTTGAACCTAATTGGCTTGGACCTTACATTATTACAACAACTTTTGGGATAGGTACTTATTTATTATCTACTGTAGAGGGAGAGCATCTCCCTGATCCTATCAATGTTTTGCACCTAAAGAAGTTATATCCATGATGCCCATTTTTCTGGGTGCATCTTTTGTACATACTTATTGATTCTGAAAAAATCCAAAAAAATGATATATTGTCAATAATTCTAAAAATAAAAAAATGTCCTGAAAAAATGATCATCTTAGTAAAAACCTAGCAATAGGCACTTTGATGTATCTCCAAAAAAAATTATATATTCCAAAAATACAAAAAAATTAAAAAATTAAAAAACATATAAAAAGTGCCTTGATAAAAACTTGGTAACAGGCACCTTGGTAGCAAAAATTCAAAAAAAAAAATATAAAAAGTCCTAAAAAAAAACAAAAAACAAATTGCAATAAAATCCATGTGGTGAAAACCTAGAAATGGGTGCTACTTGAAGCCTTTGCACCCTTGTTTCTTAGCATGCCTCCTCGACACTTAGCCTTTCTCCATCATGCCTTGTGCTTGTTGCCTTGGTTTGGAATTGGTCTTTGTCTTTGTCTATGGGACATAACTGTGTTAGGTTTGGTCTCTTGAATACGTTAGTCTTTAGGACACCTCACAAATGGTGTTTTTTAACACCACCCCAACTGTGTTTTTCAACACAACCCGTGACATCGAGTGTTTTTCAAGAGTTATCAATTTGGTCTTACCCAGTTTTGTCATGCGTTCTTACCTACTAGCAAGCATTTGATCCTTATCCTCAGAACTTAGTATCAATAAACACACTTAAATTTTTAATTAAACACAACACTTAATGCTTGAGATATTTAATAATATTTTCTTTGTGTGCTAACTATTATTGATTTTTGTTGAGTGTCCTTGTCTAATAAGTTTCTTCAGGATGCATAGCTAGAGGACTTGGGACATGAGGCATATTTTTATTTTCTTTCTACTTGTGGGTGTGGTCTTGAATCTCTAGAGTGTCTCTTGTTGTTCCCTTGAAACACTTAGGAGATTTTAGGCATCATCCTTGACTATTTTTTCACAACCGTTCTTATGGTCATCCCAACATCTATGCCTTAATGCGAGCATGATTTTTCTACATTAAATTGGGTAAGCTAACATCAAAGCATCTTAACCTTTACATCTTTGATACTTATTTTATAATCTTTCCACATTCCAATCCGATATAAATCACATTAATATCTTCATAGTTGCACTTGTGACTAGTGATGATTGTGTGATTTTTTGATGTCTATTAATAATAGCCCAATGATGAAAATAAGTTCCTTAACATTCTCTAATTAATGATGAACACAAAAATCCTATGCTATAGTTTCTCTATTGCAAGTACACTGTTGCATTTTCATGTAGCTTGCATTGTTAGACTTCATGTTAATTTTCATTTTTAGGCTGCATTAGGAGTTTGAGAGGGTTTTCCTTCATCTTTCTTTGGACTTTTAATCAACTGTGGTCATGTTTTGCTCTTCATTTCCTTATCTTCTTTTGTGATCTCAATCAAAATTTTCTATCTTAAATAGTTGATTGATTTTGAGGCATTCTATTTCTTCAGGTAAATTCTCTTTCTTTTCTCCATTTATTTTCACCTCTTCCAAACTTCTATCTCCCATTCACTTTCACCCCACTTCTTTTCTTATAATTCAACCTTGGGGCATAATCTTTCATGCTTGATGATCTACCTTGGTTCTGTGATCCTTATATCTTTCATCTTACATCAAGAAACTTATCTTTAGTTTGATTTGATCAAATTTATCAATTTACTATTTCTCCTCTATCTCATTTCAATTTTGATCACGAGGGGGAAGTATCTATCAAAATTCAATCCCTGATTCAGCTTTATCAAACCTATCAATTGCTTCACTTGGGGTAACCTTTCTTGAGACTTGAAAATTACCTATTTACAAGAGTGTTGGCCTTGTCTTTTTCAATCAACTTATGTTTGTCTTGGTGTGTTCCCATCCGTCGATCACACGTTTGGTTTTTTTTTTATCCCAAATCGATCTCACATTTAAACTTCATTCTTTGACTACATGTGTTCCCATGAAGATCACACATTATTCAAACATGGGCAAATGTATGCACCCTAAAATGGTCACCTAGACTTTGGGCCTCCATTCATCAATTTATCAATTTTCTAAATCAATGTTTGACAATATTTTTAATTGAAATCAATTTCCTTGATCAAATCATAAATTAATTCAATTATTCTAATATTTTCCTAAATTCTTTATCGTAAGTCTCCTTTTAATTAAAAGAACAAATCTCTTTTAAATAAATAAAAAAATCTTTTAATTAAATAATGGAGACCACTTTGCTAAAAATAATAAATAAATAAAAATAAAAAGAAAAAGACTTTTTATTCTACAGATTGAATGCACACTTTCCAAGATGAGTGGAATCTCCTTTTGCCTCTTAATCTCTTCCACACATCTTTTTGCCTCTTAACCATGTCCATCAATTTTCCCTCTTGAGAATCTAGAGCACATGGATCAACCAAGATTTAATCTCCACCATTGCTCATTTAATTTTTGCCTCTTAATCTTGACCATCCATTCATTTCCAAATCCTTTATAAGGATCCCTCTCCTTCTCATTTTTATGGATGGATATTTCAGAAGATCCAAGATTTTATATTGTTATGGTGCAAGTTTGGAGAGCAATTTTGGAGAATAATTTGAGCACTTGAGCTTGAACATTGCAACTTCTCTTTTCTTGTCTTCTTCTCTCATGCCCCATGGAAATCCATTTAGATTAATCTTTCACTTGCATATTAGATTAGATTCATATTTTCTTTCATAGATTAGTTTTCTTTTATGCATTGTTATCATTTAGAATAGCTTCTATTTTTATTTGCATGCATACTTGATGATCATGGAGACTAGCATTCTTACTTTTCCTCTTTGAATCTCTCATTTTATGGTGTACTTGCATGGGCATAAACTAGGTCTATGTTGAGGGCCTTCATTAAAAACCCTTGCACTCCATGAATAAAGAGCTATGAGTTGTCATTTGAGACCTCATTCTTGAGAAATCTTATATTTAACGACTCATAGAAGTGTGTCAACATTTTAGCACACACATATCATATGGTCAGATAATTGTGCATCACAATTCAAGAATTCTCAGATGTTTTATTGGTTGTGTAGGATGCATAAGATTATTGGAATTCAATATATGTGGAATTTCATAGAGGTCGGTCATGGAAAGGGAGAGCATGATGGTGAAGGTTCATGTATTAAAAGAGCCTTAGCATGTGAAGAATTAAAGTACAAATAAAAAGAAACATTGTCAGATGTGGGATGTAATTTCCAGTGGTGTAATGCTATAATGGATCCAGGTAATAAAGTTGAGTCTATGGTTCCTAGATTTTTTTGGTTGAAGGATGAAACTAACATTGTACCATATGAAGGTTGTTGTACACTAACAGGATCGAGTGAGCTACAATCTTTTAGAAGTTGTAATACAGGTTCATGGAGTATCCACACATGACATATGGTGTTCTTTTGTTCATCATGTATAGATGAAGATTGGGATGGGTGCAAGTCAAAAGAATGGGTTGATGAATGGTATACATGTATTTTGAGCCCACTTACCTCTTATCATCACCATGAATCAAGTTACAACTAATAGAAATTGAATCATCCATTGACTTTGATCACTTATCTGATCTAGTAAAATGAGGTAAATTTTTCACATACAAATAATCTCAAATTTAGTACTTTATCATAAATATTCAGTAAACTAATGTCCTCATTATGTTTATATCATTATAGGCCATGTTTTTGCTATTATTGGTCCTAAAGATGATGAAGTAGGGACAAATTATTATTTGTGTCTTTGTGTTGAGGAAACAAAGAAATTGGATCACTTGGTTATCAATGGTGAATAATTAGAATACCCTATAGGAGTAGTGGTTGTAACTGGTACATGGCTTAGGTGGTATGCTATGAAGAACCCTAGGTTGTGGTTGTTCAAGGATTGGGAGATGCACAGAAAGATTCTTCATTATTTGAACCTTGTCATTGCATCAAATGTCCACTTGATTAGATATGGGGGAAGACCACATAATAAAACTCTTTAGAAGGTTCATGATTCAGACTATGAGGCAATACTTGAGACAATCAAGGGCAGGGAAGATCCAATTAGTTCATTGGACTAGATGGAGATACAAAATATTGTAATGTAAAATCTGTTTGAATACATGTGCATATATCATATATAGTTATATAGAACTATATATTTATATATGCCATGGACCCCAATCTAGGCACAAGTTCACTTCCTCTGGTCTCTTATTCCAACTTATCTTGACACCACACACAAGGACCCTAATCTAGGCTTCCAAATGTACCTAGAGCCTCCATTATGTGAAAAATTCAATTAGGGTTTCCACCATGATTCTAACACCATATAAAATCTTAACATGGTCCATATATCATGTTTCACCAACCCACCAAGTCTGGTAAACTCATCTTCCACCAATGCACTCCAACAACCCTTTAGGCTTGTAGCCTTTATTAGTCACAAATAAGCCTTTTTCTTCCAATTTTCCCAAACAAATCCATAAAATAGTCACTGATTTAGATACCCTTTTAGGTTCTCTAAATCCTCCCCATGTTTTAGGGTAGAATCCTTTGGACCATATGTTCGATCCAATAACATAGCACCCACCAAATAGACCTAATTCACCCTCATTTTTAAAGAAACTCACAAAGATACTCATCCCCTTGAATCCCAACCAAGGAATAGTCTTTACTAAGGTTTAAAAGTAAAATATTATCAAGGTTTTAAGGCTTCATCCCTCACCTACACTTCTAGCCACTAAACCCTTGCTTCTAGGGTCACACAACTAGGGTATGTTCAAAAAGACCTTCAACACTATCTCCAAATCAAACCAATAGTTCCAACACATAATTTTGATACCATACAACAATAATCCATTGTGAAATGTATCTATTCTTAAGGGTCTTTTCTCTCAAAGTGACTGGTGTAAGACCGACTCCCTTCAATCAACAAACTACCACCTCTTTGTGGCTTCCAAACACATCATCTCCATATCCCTTCATAAACACACTATGATACAAGGATAAAAATATATATTTAAAACTCTCCCACCAATCATAGTAGCTAGATTGGTGGGAGAGTCACTTCATTGTGAATTCTTCAAATCCAAAATGTTGACTATACCCTCTATCCAAGCATATGAATGCACTGTTACACTGACTATTCCACGGGCAGATTTATAATTGCAAAGAATTTGATTGTTTTAATTGATTCAAAATCATTACATTGGTTCTTCTTCACACCATACTCCACTATGTCATTACCTCATTTGGCACAAAGAGTCACTCGAGCACTGCTGACCACTCTAGGCTGTAGTGCCCCTCAAGGTCCCTTCAGCATGAAATCAATGATATTTACCAGGTCATATCTTGTAGCTCATGTGGGGTGGAATCAAACTCTCAGGTGCTATGGGACCGTGTTACCTAGGCCTACAATAACTTGTCTTGGTTTTTAGAGATTCAAGCTCATTTATATTTGGAAACACATTCTTGGTTGATGTCAAAACTCGAAGTGTTCCTCAATCAAAATGGATAATAGTGCATATCTTTCAAACTATCAGTCATAGTATCAAACCGTCCATTCCAACAACTTTGATTGGTCAAGTAAATGCCAATGGAAACTCAATTTGGTATAGGGAGTGTTAGTCCATTTTCCAGTCATAGCAAAATCTTACGGAAATGGCCTATTTTCTTGCAAATTTTCTTGAAGTGCCCTTAGCCCTATGTTCTCCAATGTTTCACCTTACTCCAGTCCAATTTGCATGTGCTAAATTGCAAAATCTAGAAATTAGTTCAAATTTCAAGGTCTGGAGGAAAATATTTTCAAAATCTACCACAATGTCGAAAACCCACAGTATTTTTGAAAATCTTTGCTATTTTTGGTCTATGTGAAAACCCTCATTGTTTTCGACCTTGTGCCTTCCTACTTTTGTGCGCTTATCTTTTGGTGTCAAAAAATTTGTGTGTTTTCGACCTTGGTCTTAACTACACAGGTGTGATGGATGGTGGGGCCTAGTCCTTGCTCAGTTGTGTCACTGATTCTCCAGATCTCTTGGTGGTTACATCTCTTATTCGGTGACCTGGTGACTATTTTGTCACACAATCTCTTATTTCTGGCAGTTAGGTGCCTAACCTTTAGCGACTCGGTGACTATTAGTCACATGATCTCCGAGTGTTTGGCGGTTATCGGCTAACATTCAACGACCTGGCGGGTGGTTAGTCGTGTGGTCGCTGAATGCTTGGCAGTTAGTTAGTGGGCTCAGTATTTCTCAAAGTGGAGTAACAATGCAGATGAGATCTACGATTTTCGCATGATCATGAGAAATATTCCTCCCCTTTGCGATCATGCGACCACCATCCGATCTTCCCAAAAGGTAAGGCTTTTCTCAGTGGTGGGTCCTATGTTAGGTGACCTAGCAGTTGTAGCGAATGGTGGTATGATAGGAGGCATCAAGCGGACCCAGGTGGGGTCAGAGGTTTGGCAGAGTGGATAAAGATCTGGAGGTGCTGACAAAATTTCATTGTGTTCGCACATTTGTGCAATAAAAAGGTGATTTGCTAGTTTGTTTGGTGACTTGGTGAATATTGGTCGCATGGTCGCTAAGTTTTTTGGTGATGGTGTAAAGTATTTCACAAACCAATAGAAGTTCTTTGGTTGCCAGTTTGCTAGATAGGGTGGGACCGGTATTTTTGATGACATGGTGCTGATGTGGAGGCTTGTCGTATGTTCACATAGCCAGTTTCCTAGCTATGTGATCATGCGACAACTGTTATAATGTCACGGTTGCGGAGTTAAGGTGGGTCCAAGGTGTCGTGCTACTGACATGCTCAATTTTTCATTCACCGAAGGATTTATGAGGTAGCCAAACATTCTTAGGGTGGTTTGTGGTCGACATTGTGCGGTTAAGAAGTCATGGTCGCATGATCGCAAAGGTTAGTTTGGTGCCTTGCGATCATGTGACCAAGCACATATATAGCCAGAATTCCTATGGCGGTTAAGTTGGTGACCGCACAATTGCATGACTAAGGGAAAATAGTTAAAAACACAGGCCCGTGAAGTGTATGGTGACCGTTGTAGTTTGAGTTTGAATTTCTATGTGTTTCCAGCAACAAAGGGTATCATTTTTATGGAATTCAATGCAGAAACAACCCTATTTGATGAGAAGTGATTGGTTTGTTGTTTCCAGTGTGCTCCAAGGTGTGAGATGATTGTAGAAGAGGAGTGTCTTACCATAGGGGAGTGAATGAAATGTACCAAAAGTAGTTGCAGGGTCACTTCCAATTGAGTTTTGTAGATTTTTTATTGATCTTCGGTGCCTTTCAGAGATTCTTTCATGATTGAAGATCAAGTGTTAATTGCTTGCAGGGTTCAGTGTTTTCCCCTCTGAATTGTGATAAATTGTTTTGAATTCTGATTTGATTGTTTTGGTGGGTGAAAATTTAGCCCTAGCTATCTGTAGCTTGTTGCATCCTACTGGTTTAGGATACCAAGGTAACTAGTGGTATAAATTGTAGAAATTTTGACTTTAAACGGGTTCCAGCTTAGAATTCCTTTCTGGTTCTAGTGAAAGGTTTTGCCTTGTAGATTTCTCCTTCTCTCTGCATATAGGGTGTTTTTCTTCCATTGTTGGTTCAGAGAATACAGTGCATATTGTAACAGATTTGTCTTATGTGTGAGGATTTAATATATTTTACTATTACCAAACTATCTCCATTTGAATTCTGAGTCCATTAGTCATACATCAAGGGTGTTTGATTTTTTTGTTTGCACTGCCTAAGTGTTTGCAAGTGGAGTTGTCTTCGCAGAGATAACTAGTTCAGGGTTAGTATTCATGTATGTATGAGCTAAAATATCAAGGATAGGTCATGCTTATCTTCCAGTGGATGCTGGTTAATGTATTGTCTATTTATAGGTCTCTTCTAAGGGGAGGGTTAAAATCCTTTGAGTGGATAATAACATACTTAAATACACAGATGGGTGTTAAGTTGAGGTTTGGTCATGGTGTGTGATTGATATAAGGCATCAACACATTGGGTATAGTGTGTTCTTATTTCATAGTTGTCCCTTGCAATATTGTATTTGACTCTGTGGCCCATTGGATAAGGCACTAGTCTATGAGAGACTTAGGGTATCTTAGGGGTCCTTTCAACCCAACATTAAATCAATTACCTTTCCCTTTCATGTTGGTAGTAGTAGGAGTTTCTCTCTAGTCTTTAGACTCATTCTATGCAAATAGGGCTGTTTGTACATGAATTGGCTTCATTGGGGTATAGGTTACCTGAAGGGGTTTGAAGGCTATTCCACACTAATTTATATGTAGGCCTTTGGTTTTTCATGAGGTGTCTTGAATGTGCAGATAAGGCAATACCCGCCTGAGTGAATGTGGAGCTCAAAGAAGAAGGAGGATTTCTCTCTATCCTCATCAATTGGTTTGTTTTTCTTTTCAAGCTTGAGTTCCTAACCTATGTTTCAAGCCCAACCATTTGATTCAAGTTTGGTCCTGCAAGAAAAAGAACCAACAAAGTGGTGACTCTGCTGGGGAGAACAATGAAAAGGAAGTTTATCTGTTAGAATCACTGGTTGTTTCAAAATTTTGCAGTATCTTATTGACTAGATTGATTTGCCCATGTGAGTCACCAACAAAATGGTGACTCTGTTGGGGAGAGTCTAGAATAGAGTCAGAAATAAAATCAAGCATTTACAAAATTTTCTCACCTAGTTATGAGTGGCGGCTATGATTTGTCTCTGTTTGATCAGTGCATCTTCTAATAAATAGTACATGTTATCTTGGTGAGTTTTAGTTGGCTGGAAGAGATACACAAATCAGTGAAATACTTTCCTCTTCAAGGAGGTGGCGACTCTAAAAGAAAGAATCTGATGGAGGTGCATGGTGAGCTCTAGATCTACCCTTCTTCCAGCTAAAGGTCTTCTGCTGCCAAACTTTTAGGTATTCTTTTGTTGAAAATGTCTCCCTATCAAGTGTTAAGCACTACTGTAAAGGGATGAGTGTTTGTGGACAGTTCCTCATGGAGGAATATAGGCCCTTTTGTTTTGATGGCATTAAAGGTGCCCCTAATGATTTCTCTACTGACGATGGGAAGTGCTTGCCAAGATTCATGGCTGGTGGATCTGTTTCTACAAGCCAGCATGTTGATGTTGTCATGGGTATTTTTGGAGATATGGATTTTGGACATGAATATATTGCCATGAGGTTATTTGTGCACACATTTTTTGATGGTGCAAGGAAGTGGTTCTTGTCCTTTCCTTCATGTTCAATCCCTTCTTGGGATGTGTTGAGAGATAAGTTTGTTGAACATTTTGATAAAGTTGCTGCTCTCAAGAAGGAATTAGCGAGCTTGAAAATGGTGAACTGGTAGTTAGCAGAGGACATAAGATTGCTAAGACTGGTGGCTCCTGATGATGTTCATGAGGAGGCCAGTGTTTTTGATGTTGATTCTCACTATGCAGAGAGTGTTGATTATGAAGTTGATTCTAAGATCAGTGCATATGAGGATGTTGAAGATGAATCTAAGGATGACAATATTCCTTTTTTATCTGTAGATTTTTCTTCTTGCCAACATGAGAAGGCAATTTTCGTGTCCTAGATTGATGATGTTTTGTGTGAAGGGCAGAATATTGGATATGATGCAGATGATGATTCTTGGATAGATTGTTTCATACAAGATGATCTAAGGCCAAAAATGTGTATCCTTGTTCCTCACAAGGATGATATTTGTAGTACTAGGGGTGAGGCTGAGGAAAATGATATCAGGGCCCAAATTCCACTAAGTAGTAAAAAGATATTAGCACTCCTGGTTGATGAATTCCAGAGGTATGCCCCTGCTTTGGACTTTAGTTTGCAGCTCCCCTGTGATATAGTGTTTGATACTGATAATGAGGCTAGTGTTCAAAATGACCATGAAGATCCATGTATATTAGATCTCCCCTCTGGTAGTGACTCTACAGAAAGAGAAGTAGAAAGACATGACAGTGTGTTTTCCTGTCATCAAGATTATAGTGATGAACAAATTTCTTGTTCAAGCCCTTTCCCTGTTTCTGCTAAATATGATACTGAGTGTGACAGTATTGAAGACTTTGTCTTCAATAGTTGGGATAGATTTTATTTTGGTGAAAATAATGATGATACAGTGCTCCCCTATCACCAAAGCTTTGATATAAACCTTCACTTGGTTTATGATCCAGTCAGTGAGGATGTCGTGGTTGAACCAAGTTGCTTAGTGGTTGAAGTAATACATGAAGGTAAACCAGAGGATTCAAGTCCTTTTCAGCTAGGTAATTCTGATGTAATGCATGGTGCTTAGTATGTTTCATTTTTTGATGCATTACTAGATCACATTTTTGCTTCCAGTCAGCAGGAAGAAGTAGATGATGTTCCCTACTTCTTAGAATATGAATGTGAGTATGATGGTTGTGACTGGAAGAACATGGGTAGTGACCAGCATAGTTTCATTTTTTAGCCCATGGTTATTCACATACATTTGTAGTAGGATGATCATAAAATTTTTAGGTGGCTGGTTGCATATGTGGACAAAAATCAGACCTTTGATTCAGGGGGGTCATTGATTTCATTTTGATGGCATGGGGCCATCAAGTAAAGTTGTAAACCTTGTAAATTTTGTAAATATCTTTCCCTTTCCTATTGTGTGCTTTTCCTTCCTATTCCCTACATTTTTTGAGGTTCCCTATTTTTGTCCAGTGGTTGGTCTGCTCTCCCGGTGATTCTGAATCCTTGCCATGCCTACAAGAGCCATGCATCCCCAACTAGAGCCACTATTAGTCCATTTTCCAGTCATAGAAAAATCTTATGGAAATGGTGTATTTTCTTGCAAATTTTCTTGAAGTGCCCTTAGCCCTGTGTTCTCCAATGTTTCACCTTGATCCAATCCAATTTGCACATGCTGAATTGCAAAATCTAGAAAATTATTCAAATTTCAAGGTCTGCAGGAAAATATTTTCAAAATCTGCCACAATGTCAAAAAGCCACAGTATTTTTTAAAATCCTTGCTATTTTTAGTCTATGTGAAAACCCTCATTGTTTTTTACCCTATGCCTTCTTGCTTTTGTGCACTTATCTTTTGGCATCAAAAACTTTGTGTGTTTTCAACCTTGGTCTTAACTGCGCAGGTGCGATGGATGGTGGGGCCCAGTCCTTGCTCGGTTGTGTTGCTGATTCTCCAAATCTCCTGCGGTTACATCTCTTATTCAGTGATCTAGTGACTATGTTGTCACACAATCTCTTGTTTCTGGTGGTTAGGTGCCTAACCTTCAGTGACTTGGCAATTGTTACTCACGTGATCTCCGAGTGTTTGACGATTATCGGCTAACATTTAATGACCTAGCAAGTGGTTAGTTGCATGGTCGCTGAATGCTTGGTAGTTAGTTGGTGGGCCTGGTATTTCTCAAAGTGGAGTAACAATGTAGATGAGATCTACGGTTGCCGCATGATCATGAGGAATATTCCTCACCTTTGTGATCATGCGACCACCGTCTGATCTTCCCAAAAGGTAAGGCTTTTCTCAGTGGTGGGTCTTGTGTTAGGTGACTTAGTGATTGTAGTGAATGGTGGTGTGACAAGTGGCATCAAGCAGACCTAGGTGGGGTCAGAGGTTTGGTAGAGTGGATAAAGATCTGGCAGTGCTGACAAAATTTCATTATGTTCGCACATTCATGCAATAAAAAGGTGATTCACTAGTTTGTTTGGCGACTTGGCGAATAGTGGTCGCATGGTCGCTAGGTTTTTTGGTGATGGTGTAAAGTATTTCACAAACTTGTGGAAGTTCTTTGGTTGCCATTTCACTAGATAGGGTGGGACCAGTGTTTTCGGTGACATGGTGCTGATGTGGAGGCTTTATTGTATGTTCGCATAGCCCATTTCTTGGCTATGCGATCATGCAACAACTGTTATAATGTCACGGTTGTGGAGTTAAGGTGGGTCCAAGGTGTCGTGCTGCTGACATGCTGAGTTTTTCATTTGCTGAGGGATTTATGAGGTGGCTAAAGATTCTTAGGGAGGTTTTCCATCGGCATTATGTGGTTAAGAAGTCACGGTCACATGATCGCAAAGGTTAGTTTGGTGCCTTGCGATCATGTGACCAAGCACATATATAGCTAGAATTCTTGTGGCAGTTAAGTTGGTGACCGCGTGATTACACAACTAAGGGAAAACAATTAAAAACATAGGCCCGTGAAGTTTATGGTGATCATTATAGTTTAAGTTTGAATTTCTATGTGTTTCCAGTGACAGAGTGTACCATTTTTATGGAATTCAATGCGGAAATGACCCTGTTTGGTGAGAAGAGATTGGTTTGTTGTTTCCAGTGTGCTCCAAGGTGTGAGATGATTGTAGAAGAGGAGTGTCTTGCCATAGGGGAGTAAATGAAATGTACCAAAAGTAGTTGCAGGGTCACTTCCAGTTGAGTTTTGCAGATTTTTTATTGATCTTCGATGCCTTTCAGAGATTCTTTCATGATTGAAGATCAAGTGTTAATTGCTTGTAGGGTTCAGTGTTTTCCCCTCTGAATTATGATAAATTGTTTTGAATTCTGATTTGATTGTTTTGGTGGGTGAAAATTTAGCCCTAGCTGTCTGTAGCTTGTTGCATCCTACTAGTTTAGGATACCAAGGAAACTAGTGGTATAAATTGTAGAAATTTTGACTTTGAATGGGTTCCAGCTTAGAATTCCTTTCTCGTTCTAGTGAAAGGTTTTTCCTTATAGATTTCTCCTTCTCTCTGCATATAGGGTGTTTTTCTTCCATTGCTGGTTCAGAGAATACAGTGCATATTGTAACAGATTTGTCTTATGTGTGAGGATTTAATATATTTTACTGTTACCAAACTATCTCCATTTGAATTATGAGTCCATTAGTCATACATCAAGGGTGTTTGATTTTTCTGTTTACACTACCTAAGTGTTTGCAAGTGGAGTTGTCTTCGCAGAGATAACCAGTTCAGGGTTAGTATTCATGTATGTATGAGCTGAAATATCAAGGATAGGTCATGCTTGTCTTCCAGTGGATATTGGTTAATGTATTGTCTATTTATAGGTCTCTTCTAAGGGGAGTGTTAAAATCCTTTTAGTGGATAATAACATGCTTAAATACATAGATGGGTGTTAAGTTGAGGTTTGGTCATGGTGTGTGATTGATATAAGGCATCAACACATTGGGTATATTTTGTTCTTGTTTCATAGTTGTCCCTTGCAATATTGTATTTGACTCTGTGGCCCATT
Organism: Chamaecyparis obtusa; assembly: GCA_027943335.1. Lineage (NCBI taxonomy): Eukaryota > Viridiplantae > Streptophyta > Pinopsida > Cupressales > Cupressaceae > Chamaecyparis > Chamaecyparis obtusa. The sequence goes on along the minus strand of BSBK01007630.1, from coordinate 375,935 downwards.
GGATAAGGCACTGGTCTATGAGAGACTTAGGGTATCTCAGGGGTCCTTTCAACCCAACATTAAATCAATTACCTTTCCCTTTCATGTTGGTAGTAGTAGGAGTTTCTCTCTAGTCTTTAGACTCATTCTATGCAAATAGGGTTGTTTGTACATGAATTGGCTTCATTGGGGTACAGGTTACCTGAAGGGGTTTGAAGGCTATTCCACACTAATCTCTCTATAGGCCTTTGGTTTGTCATGAGGTGTCTTCAATGTGTAGATAAGGCAATACCCGCCTGAGTGAATGTGGAGCTCAAAGAAGAAGGAGGATTTCTCTCTATCCTCATCAATTGGTTTTTTTTTCTTGTCAAGCTTGAGTGCCTAACCTGTGTTTCAAGCCCAACCATTTGATTAAAGTTTGGTCCTACAAGGAAAAGAACCAACAGGGAGTTAGTCAAAAACTGCTGACCACTCTAGGCTAAAGTTTCCATCAAGGTCCCTTCTACATGAAATTGATGATCTTACAGGGTTGTTTCTTAGAGCTCATTTGGGTTGGAATCAAACCATCAAGTGTTATGAGACTATGTTTCCTAGGCCTACAGTAACCTATTTTAGTTTTTAGAGATTCAAGGTCATTTATATTTGGCAACACATTCTTGGTCGATATCAAAACATGAAGTGTTCCTGAGTCAAAATCTAAAATAGTGCATATCTTTCAAACCATTGGTTGTATCATTGAACCATTTGTTCCAAAAGCTCCAAATGGCTAGTTAAATGCTAGTGGGAACCTTATTTGGCATAGAGAGCCACTCAAACACTGCTGATGACTCTAGGACAAAGTGTCCCTCAAGGTCCCTTCAACATGAAATTGATGTTCTTTACCGGAATGTATCTCAAAGCTTGTGTGGGGTGGAATCAAACCGTTAGATGCTACAGGACCATGTTGCCTAGGTCTACAATAACCTATCTCAATTTTCAAAGATTCAAGTTCATTTATATTTGGAAACACATGCTCAGTCAATGTCAAAATTCAAAGTGTTCCTTAATCAAAATGGACAGCAGTGTGTATCTTTCAAACCATCAGTCGTAGCATCAAAGAATATGTTCTAATAGCTCTGAATGGTTAGGTAAACACTAGTTGAAACCTCATTTTCCATAGAGAGTCGGTTGAATGCTACTGACTGCTCTAGGCTAAAGTGTCCCTCAAGGTCCCTTTAACATGAAATCAAAGATCTTTATGGGTTCATATCTCAGAGCTCATATGAGGTGAAATCAAATCGTTAGGTGCTACGAGACAGTGTTGCTTAGGCCTACAATAACCTATCTTGGTTTTTAGGGATTCAAGGTCATTTATATTTGGCAACACATTCTCAGTTGATGTCAAAACTCAAAGTGTTCCTTAGTAGAAATGGAGAACAATGTGTATCTTTCAAACCGTCGGTCATAGCATCAAACCATTTGTTCAAAGAGCTCTAAATCATCGGGTAAACACCATTGGAAACCTCATTTTTCATAGAGAGTCACTTGAATGTTGTCGACCACTCTAGGCTGAAGTGTCCCTCAAGGTCCCTTCAGCATGAAATTGGTGATCTTTATGGGGTCATATCTTAGAGCTCATGCAGGGTAGCATCAAACCACTAAGTGCTATGAGACCGTGTTGCCTAGGCCTACAATAAGTTGTCTCAGTTTTTAGAGATTTAAGGTCCTTTATATTTGGAAACACATTCTCAGTCGATGTCAAAAATCAAAGTGTTCCTCTATCAAAATGGACAATAGTGCGCGTCTTTCAAACCACCGGTCATAGCATCGAACCATCTATTCCAACAAATCTGAATGGCTAGCTAAAGGCTAGTGGAAACCTCATTTAGCATAGAAAGTCACTCGAATGCTATCGACCACTCTGAGCTAAAGTGTCCCTCAAGGTCCCTTCAACATGAAATCAGAAATTTTTACTACGTAGTATCTTGGAACTCATGTGGGGTGGAATCAAACCATCGGCTGCTATAGGACCTTGTCGCCTAGGCCAACAATAACCCATCTTAGTTTTCATAGATTCAAGCTCATTTATATTTGGTAACACATTCTTGGTCGATGTCAAAACTTGAAGTGTTCCTCGGTCAAAATGGACAACAATGCATATCTTTCAAACCGTTGGTCATAGCATCAGACCGTGTATTCCAACAGCTTTGAATGATCAGGTAAATGGTAGTGGAAACCTCTTTTGGCATAGAGAGTCACTCGAACACTACCAATCACTTTGGGCTGAAGTGTCCCTCAAGGTCCCTCTAGCATGAAATCAGAAATCTTTACAGGGTCATATCTTGAAGCTTGTGCAGGGTGGAATCAAACTGTAAGGTGCTACGGGACCGTGTCACCTAGGCCTACAATAACCTATGCTGGTTTTTTAACATTCAAGATCATTTATATTTGGCAACACATTCTTGGTTAATATCAAAATTTGAAGTGTTCCTTAGTCGAAATGGACAATAGTGTGCATATTTCAAACCATCGGCCGTAGCATCAAACTGTCTATTCCAATAGCTCTAAATGGCCAAGTAAATGCAAGTGGCTACCTCATTTTTCATAGAGAGTCTCTCAAACATTGCGGACCAGTACAAATCATAGTGTCCCTCAAGATCCCTTCAACATAAAATTGACAATCTTTATCAGGTCGTATCTCGAAGCTCATGTGGGATGGAATCTATTGGGAGTTCCCTTTGATCTTCAACTTGTACATTTATACTTTGATGGATAACTTTAATATAACTTTAACTCTATCACCACTCTAAAGTCTACAAGGAAGAGGGCCAATTAACAAGGCTCAACAAATGAGATCATCCTACACTGAGCCTTAATGCTCAGGTGGGTGTACCCTTGACTCACTTCTCTAAAGGAGTCTTAAAACAATATACAATTATACCTCTTACTAATTGCTTAAAGATTTTATCATTTAAATGTGTGTGTGGTTGATGATGATGGATTACCTCTAGAGAAGGGATCAGTGCCTTAACCAGGGCATAGAGTCATCTAATAGCATACATCAACTCAAAACCCTAACTCAAACACACTTGAATTCAGGATAAGTGCTTTGCCTATTATCCTTCTCACTCACATACCAAGACATCAAATTCTTATCAAGTCATGAACTCACTGAAATTACCTAAAAGACTTTAATCCTAACTTTGTTAGGAACTCAAAGATAATCTCAAAATACTCTTTGTTTACCATATGATAACCCACTTTGTGAAATTAACATATATGAGCTCAAGAACAAAACAAGAACACATACACCACTATGAAATTGGAATTCAACTATTTTCTCATTAAGACTTGCAGAATCAATACATTATCAAACAACAAAATGCCAAAGAAACAGACCCAAAATCCAGGCTCTCTTTGCTCAGTATAATACCATCAACAACAACCTTTACAAAATATCACTTTTTTCAATATATACCACCACTAGTCATCTTGGAAACCCAAAACAAGTTGCAAAAAGCTATAGATGACTAGGGTTAGGGTTTCAACCACCCAACCAACTGAAATAGTAAAAAATTTATTACAAGGGATGAAAACCAATTGGCCATGTTTGAGAAAGAATTGCACTTATGATAGATCTCTGAGAAAGTACTGCAAATCAAGGAATTATATGTCAATCAGTCCTTTTAGATGCCTGCAACATGCCTTAAGCAACAAAAAACACAATACAAACCCCTACCAATGATCATGGCACACCTTGGACCACACTGCAAGGGCAAAAAAATCATCTCTTACCAACTCCAGTCACTTCTGCATTGAATTTTAGTCCTTTTGGTCGTAGGAAACCCTCAAAATTTTGAATTTAAAATCAAATGGTCATTTCCATGGTGTAAGTAGCGAATCGGTGGTCCTCATTTGAATCTCAATCAACTTTAAGTCATGACCATTTGATCTTTGCTTTTCACGAGCCTTTATGTCTTAACTCAATAGATATCCCTGGTTAACTCCTAGCGACCATGCGACAAGGCATTTATTATTCACAAAATGAAAAACTTAACCTGCCTTTAACTCCACAACTTAGCGAACAAAGGAGACTTAACTCATCCCAGCTACATCTAGCGAATTCATGACTAAAGGGAAATTGACCATTCGCGGAATACTTTATATTACCGCCAGATATTTTAGCGATTACATGAATGCTTGTTCACTGAACCGCTAGCTTTTTTAGAACACCGCTATTTTACTACACAAAGGAGCGAACCTTTGAAAATTTGTCAAACCACCAAACACTTTATCCAAACTACTAAGCTTTTAGAACCCCACCTGGGCCCGCTTTATGCCACTTGTCACTACCTCATTCATGAAATATGCTCAGTCATCTCTGACACAGGACCCACTCTCTGTAAGCCTTCAAATCAGACGGTGGGTGTAAGATCTCAGAGCTTAGACAAAACTCATGAGAACTTATGCCGACCATAGATTTAGTCCCCATCAGTGATCTCTCTGACAATGACCCCACCTTGCCGCATCATCCACGTCGACCAATAAGATTTGAGAAACACTGCACCACCTGGAAAATGGCCCCACTAAGAACATTAAGCCACCTGGAAGATTAGATGGTTGGTGCAAGATCTAAAGGGCTTTGAAGATTCTATGCACTCCTACACCGACTGTCGATCTTGAATCTTCAGATTGAGATATTGGGCCCGACTGACAACATGTCCAACTCACACAACATGGACCAATTAGAGAACAATAAATCAGCACACTTGGCATGTGGACCCGCCACACTTTATCCCCTCTAAAAAAGGTAGAATTGATAGTCGGTGCATGATCTTAAGCCTCTGACAGATCCCATAAGATCATGCACCCATCATTGATTTTCTAACAATGTTAGGACCCTCTGACGCATCTAAAAACTAGATCCCACTAACAACTACCACTGAACTAATACATGGACCAATGAGAATCCACCATTTGTGCATACATGTCACTTTGGACCCACTTGTTTGAAACACCGTGTCATAAAGAGAATCAATGACCATCGTAAAAGCGCATAGCTCTGACACATCTCATGAGAATAAGTGCCCATTGCTAGATTGAGATGGTGTCAGAGCTATGCCCAGGAAAGAAATGAAGGCTGAAACATAGGAAATATTAAATGGCATGACTTAGGGAAATTTAATTTCACTGGGGGTTAGAGACTTAGGAAATATTAAAAAGGGGCTCGAAAATAAAACCTTTAGTCACAATATTGCGTAACATGAAAAAGGTTCACGCGATCATGCAAAAAAGGGGGTAAACCATTTAGCACATGCATTAGAGGACCTTTAAGTGGCCTGAATAAAGTAACATGAAATTAGAACAAGGTCAGGGTATTACAAAGGGTTTTTCACACCAACGGCTAGTTTTTTGAATTTTTGAACTAGGGCTTGAGCCAAAGGCATGAAAAACATTGCAGAGACTAGAGGAAGAATATTAAAGCCACATAATTTTTTACACATGCTAACAATGGCTCTTTCTGGGGATGTGTGCCTCCTGCAGGCATAACAAGGATCTAGAATCACTGGTTAAAGCAGACCATCCACATGCAAAAACTTGCAAACAACAGGGAACAAGCAAGGCAAAATAGGCAACTTAGACAAAATAGGACTAGGGACTAAACAAACTACAAAATTTACAAGGCTATACATATATACAACCTAACTACTGCTCATGGAAGATAGAATACTTCAAAAGAAGTATTTTTCAAAACTTTTCCATGAATAGGAAATTCTTGAACATCACCATTCAGTTCTTTTACAACATAAGAATCCTGGCCCCATTTTTCATGAATTTGATATGGTCCTAGCTAGATGGGATCAAATTTACCATTTTTTCCTTTATCCTCCAATCTCACATTCCAAATTAACACCAAATCACCAAGTTCAAACTTCCTTTCAACAATTTTCTTGTCATACAAATTCTTAACCTGCAATTGCAATCTAGCATTTCTTGCAACTGATTATCTCCTGATTTCATCCAACCTAATGAGGTCCTCAATTCTCAACTACATCTCATCATTAATGTCATCATCATATAACTGAACAAACCTATACATCTCCAATAAATTATTTTGAGGCATCCTTGCATGTATTCCATATACTAGGTCAAATGGTGCACAACCAATTGCCCTCTTCATAGTTACCCTATCAGCCCATACAACTAATGGAAATTTTGAATTCCACGCCCTCTTATTCTTTTCAAGAATCCTCTTTAGTATTTTAATCAAACTCTTATTAGTAGATTCTACCTGACCATTTCCTTGTGGATGATAAGGTGAGGAAAAAGAAGTCTGAATTCCTAAACCTTTGCAAAAGTCCTTATATTCAGTAGACCTGAAGCACATGGCATTGTCACTTACTATTCTCTCAGCGTAACCAAACCTTGTAACAATGTTATTCAACAAGAAATCAGTTACCACCTTGCTAGTTGCATTTCTTATAGGTATAGCCTCTACCCAGTTTGTAAAATAATCAGTGGCAACTAAGATCCATGAGTGTCCTCCACTTGACTTGTTTGGTATCTCCCCTATGAAATCAATTCCCCATTGTTGGAAAGGATCCTATACCTCTATTGGTTTTAATGGCATGTTACCTAAAAATTTAAGCTTACCATAGAACCTTTGACAAGCATCACACCTCCTTACCAACTATTCTACATCCTTGAAGATTGTGGGCCACCAGAATCCTACTCTCAAGATTTTATGAGCTATTGTTTTACCCATATAATGTCCACCACAAACTCCCTCATGCATTTTCTCTAACAACTTGTTAGCCTGATCTTCATCAACACATTTCAAAAGTATGCAATCTAAATTCTTTCTATACAATTTACATTTCACAATTACATACTTGATGGCTTGTAATTTCAATGTCCTCTTCTTATTGTCATCCATCTCATCTAGACATCTCATATTTCTTAGATAATAGATAATATCTTGATACCAAATACAATCATCCATGTCACATGTATAATCAATTTCAGAATGATTTACCTAATTTCCATCAAGATTGGATTGAGCCATCATTTTTTCCAATCCTTTTCCTCTGACCAACTTGGTAATCTGGACATCAATGTTGAATTCTTGGATCCTATTGATCCATCTGCATCTTCTCCCAGACACCTCTTGCTATGAGAAAATATCTTTTACTACTGCACTTGGCACAAAGGCAATCACAACTGCTCCCATCAAGTAACACCTAAAAGCTTTGACTGCTTTGACTACCTTCACAAGTGCATATGATTTTTTCTCATTTATGTCATATTTCAATTCAGTAGCCTACAAAGATTTACTGAAAAATGCAATAGGCTGCTCATAACCTTCCTTATTCTTTTGTAAAAAAACTACAGCAATAGTGTGAAAAGATGTGAATGAAAAGATGTGCATTGGGACATTATAATTAGGTGCCTTAAGCACTAGTGCATCTTTGATAGCCTGCTTGATATTTTTGAAAGCTTCATTAGGCTCACCCTCCCATGTAATAGAAAATCCCTTCTTCAACATCTTAGAAATATGTCTAGTAACCTCTGCAAAGTTTGTTACAAACCTCCTTAAGAAATTGACCTAACCAAAGAAGGACTAAATCCCTTTAACATTTTTTGGCCTTTGAATTTTATCAATAACTGCTACCCTCTCCAGGTCAATTCTCACTCCTTGCTTCCCAATTAAGTGGCCAAGCAACCTACCTTTAGTGACACCAAAAGCACATTTCCTTGGGTTTAATGAAATGCCATATTCCAAAGCCCTCACAAATATTTTCTCTAAATGACTATAGTGGTCTTCTTCTTTCTTGGAATAGGAAATGAAATCATCTTGATAAACAACAAGGAAATCATTGATAAAAACTACAAAAGAAACATCCATTGCTCTTTGAAAAGTAGCACTAGCATTTGTGAGACCAAAAGGCATCCTCACATAAATATATGTCCCCCAAGGTGTAGTGAAAGTTTTCTTAAACTATTCTGACTCCTTGATAATTACTTGATTGTAACCAAAGAAACCATCCATCATAGATATCAATTCTGATCTAGTTACTCTCTACAACATAGCTTCCATATTGGGTAGACAATAGTTATCCTTTAATGAGCTAATGTTCAAATTCCTAAAGTCCACACAAAGCTTGATATCACCATTTTTCTTTCTCACAGGAACAAGGTTTGACACCCAAGAAGAGTGCCTTATAGGCTTGATAATTCTAGCATCTCTTAGCTTCAGTAACTCTTCTTGCATCTTGGGTGCCAAAGTAGGATTAATAGGCCTCTATTTTTTCCTGAAAGGTTTAGCATCTTCTTTCAAAGGAATGATATGTTGAAACAAATCCTTTCTATAAACCTTCAAGTCATCATATGACCATGCAAAAACATGCCTAAATTTTCTCAATAATTCAATCAAAGATTTTCTCACATTGTGAGACATGTCCTTACCAATGTATACCTTCTTAGGTGCCTCATGTGTTCCAAGGTTTATCTCCTCTAGATCAGCATGATCATCTCTTTTGACATTTTTTGAACTCTATCCTGGTTATCAAAGATAGTCTCCAAAACAACAAGCCCCTTGGGCACCTTGTTAGTTCTAAGCGAAATAACTTCATTGCCAAAGACAACCTCCCTTCCTTCTACTAATTTAACCAAGGTTGAGAAATCAAATTCCTGACCATGATACTAATCTTCACAACTCATAAACTTCAAGATATCATTATCATCATCAAAAACTTGCCAATTCTCAATATTGTTTGGTACACTAGGCTTGGCATAAATTTCAACTTTAGAGATACTAGTAAATGTAATATCACTGGGATTGATTGCTATATTGGCTAACAAGTCAGCCATCTTATTGTTACTCCTATTCTTCCACTAAATATTGAAGGCATCAAAATGTTCAATCAAATCCCAAACTGCATTCCTATATTGTTTTAACATTTTGTTCTTGGAAGCATATACTGACCTGACTTGGGACACCACCAACTTAGAATCACCAACAACACTTAAGCATTTAATACCATGTTTTTGTGCCAACCTGAATCCTAACAAATATGCCTTCTATTCTGCTATATTGTTGGTACAAAAGAAATTCAATGTGAAAGAAAATTTGTAGGTGTTTCCATTAGGAGAAATAAGTAAAATACCTGCTCCTGCACCATCTTTGCAATTTGCACCATCAAAGTACATTACCCACAAATCACCCTTCATAGAATTAACACTTACCTCAATAGAGATAGGTGACAAAATAGGTTCTTTCTCAAGTACAGGGATCTCTTCCCTAAAAGCATTAATATTAGTATCCACAAAACATGTATTTTCATTGTCAATATTTCTCTCAATCATGTGGCATACTCTTGGTTATCGCTCAATCTTGGCAAACTGATCATCAATCTTGAAAGTGGCCTAGGACAGATCACACTATAAACTTCCACCCAGGGTAGCACTCCACCTTCTAGATAGTAGCATCCCATAATGAGGAGGGATGTCCATCACCAAAACACTCATTGTTAACTCTTTATCTGGATATGTTTCCAGCCTACATGGCATTGCATTGATAGTCCCAATAATTGGTACCTCCCTCTGATCCATTGCACAACATTTGCCTTGAACTGTATCAACTTTAAGGCCCAACTTCTCCATGATTTTGAAAGACATAATAGTATTAGAGGCACGACTATCAATCATACAATTTCTTATCTTCATTCCATTCACAAGGACACTTAAAAAGAATGGATCAATTTTTCCAAGGCTACCATTGATAGAACTGTCCAAATATATAGGAGGAATTTGAGATACAATTCTCTGAGTAGCAACACCTTTCAAAGCTCTATCATGAGATCCATTGCATGCAACATCATTGTTATGAACATTATCTACCCATGCAATAGCTCTATCCTTGTGTTTAGGGATCCTCAACAATTCTAAAAATGGAACCTTAACTGTAATTTAGGACAATACATATAATATATCGACAGGAGCAAAGGAAGGAATCTCAATTTGCACTGCCTTAATATCCTTTTGCTTATCTGATACATTAGGTGTATTGACCACCCTCATCTTTTCAATCTTAGCCATTTTGTTAACTGGCTTCTCAATCTCACTAGAAAATCTTTCAACTCCAACTCCCTTAGGCTCACAATTGTTTCCTTTTACATTCTTGAATTTCACCATGTGATCACCTGTTGGAAATATTCAGGAATTAACCAAGTTACTAAGAGGGGAGGGGTGAATCAGTAACTTCAAAATTTTCTTTCAGATGTATTAACATATAGTTTACTTTATCCTTTTGCATATAGAAAGCATGAAACATAAAAGCATTCACAACAATGACACATAGATTTGGTTACCCAGAAACCTTCCAAAAGAAAGTAAAACTGGGGTGGGGATGAAACCCACAAAGATTTAGTACTACAGTATAAAGTTGGCTGGTTAAGGCTTACAATTGATCACTTCTGATGATCTACCCTGCTAGGAGCAATAAGGACTGCTAGGTCTACCTTGTTAGAGGATTTACAAACATACAATGAAGTATGCACTTGGTAAAGAGATTTTACAAAGACTGTTAAGTCTACCCGGTTAAAGGATTTCAAGCTGATTCACCTGTTAGGATGAAACAGTAGATCTCTTACTTTGCAATTGGATTGCTGAATGAGATTCACTGATGTACTGATCACCTTCTGTGATGAATTTGTCTTTGCTGCTTCTTATACTACTGTAGCCCTTTGTAATTCGCTTATCTCTGCCTTTCTTTCTTTTTCACATTCATACTCATACTAATTACATCTTGGTAAATTTTACAACATTGTTTATATACAAGTCTAAATAATTAATTACAATTACAATTACAAAGTCGGCTTGACAAATAATCATAAGTGCTACTAAGTCGGCCCAAGTATGGTTACACGGTTTCTGCAAACTAACTCGGTGACTTTCTGATACTCGGCGTCCACTGCATTACTCGACATCATCATGCACTCGGTAGAAGTGAAGGCTCGGTTCATACTAACCACTCGGTAGGTTTTGAACTCGGTAAATACTGGTGACTCGGTAGACATAATGTTACTCAGTTTACACTGTCCTGCTCAGTTTGCACTATCCTGCTCGGTTTGCACTATTCTACTTGGTTTGCACTATTTTGCTTGGTTTGTACTGTTCTGCTCAGTTTGCACTATTCTGCTTAGTTTGCACTATTCTACTCAGTTTGCACTAAGAATGCAAATAAGTGTTGTCACTAGTGGCAATCCTGCTTAATGCCAACAATCTCCCCCTTTGGCATTAGTGACAAAAACACTTATTGCCCAAAACTTATATACATGAACCATGCTGAGATTTATTTTGATTTTTCAAAATTTATCTTTGTCATAGGGCTTTATAAATTATCTCCCCCTTTCAATGTGCTAACTTTTTCTTCTTTTCTTCTATACATATAATCTTCTATACATATCTCCCCCTTTTTGGTGATAATGCCAAAGGTGTATATACAAGTGTTTTATAGAGAGAATCCAAAATTTGATAGAAAAATAGAATGTACCTTCATTATCAGTGCTAGGGTTCTATCCTAATTTTCTTGTAGAATCTTGCATGTTTGGATTGTAATTTGGACTTCTGCAGAGAGTGTAATCATGTGATCTACTATTGAGAACTGATTGTCATGAATTAATGTTTTAGAATGTTCAATGTGCTTATACATTGTATTCATGATGGGAAGGATCAGGTTCTGAATGTATAGCAGTGTGGACCGGATCCTTGTGTCTTCTTTCAGTAATTTTGACTACATATTTGATAGGTATGAGATTTTCATGTGATGAGTAGAGTTTGAACTTGGTTCAAGTTACAGCTTCTGTATGCTAATCTTCAAATCCTCATCAATTTTATTCATTTTATCCTTGACATCCTTGGTGAATTCGGCAACATTGCATAGTCTGGCCAAAAGAGAGGTAACATTTGAATAGGAAGATTCAATGTTTGTCAAAACTGAAGACAATTCTGCTTGATTAATAGCTATGTGCTGAGCAATGTGCTCAAGCACTTTATTGTTGAATTTCTTCTCAGCTTTTTCAACTAACTTGTCTATCCCAGATGAATCCTGATTGTACTTATTTACTGCTTCTGCTAATTGTAACAAGACATGTTGAGAGGAGTCTACTTCAATACCTAATGCTTCAGAAAAAATGTCCTTAGCATCCTTAATGATTTTATATTCCTTGTCTCTCTCTTCTTTAAGTTTCTTTTGCTTTGCTTTCCTTTGGAGGATTTCACCTATATTTTGCATTTGATCCGCTGATAGATTTGCAAAATCCAATGTTGGAATTTCTATTTCCTCATCAAGGTCTATATCCTCTACTATATTCTTGCCCAAAAATCTTATACTCGGTTGAGCCTTAGGCTTATCTATACTTAATGCCTTAGTAGTAGTGACAGTAGACATAGTAGGACTGGCTATATAGAATGGTATACTATCTACTGAAGAACTTAAAGTATTTACACTTGTGGAATCAAAAATTGGAATACTTACTGCTGGAAAATGTGATGAAATGGGAGACTGCAACTTGGTAGAAGAAATGGTAGTTACTTTTGTTGTTGCTATAGGTGATTGGACAAATGTTGAAGTTGTCACAACCATGCTTGAAGGTGTCTCCGGGCTAGATGTAGTAACTTTTCCTGGAGAGGTAGGAAGTGATGCAATGACTTCTGCCGCTATCCTCATAGTATCATCTACCTTAGTGGCTTCTTCCTATTCATCACTGTCATCTTCAATGTCTTTTATTATAACTGTTTCAGTACTCGGTTGGTGAAGATGGTATATGTTCTTCCATGTGGCATTTACAGCCTTCAAAACCGATTCAATATTGTTAATCAGAATCAAACAAGTAGTGAACTTCAGTGTCATCTTATTTTCATTCTCCTTCAATGCCTTCTTTATTTCATCATTTTTCAAGCTCGGCATTAACTGTCTCAGGGTTTGATCAAATATGTCTTTTACAGTTTGCTTTGCATTAGTCCATCTCATTTTTACTTGATCTAATAAAGCTGCTAGAATCTGTGGGGCTATTTCATCAGGTGAGTATTTCCACTGTCCCATCTTTTCAATGACAACATCTTCAATCTCCTTTTGTTCTATTTCTGATCTTATTTCATATTTTAAAGATTTTATATTACTTACTCTAGATCCTGATCCTTCTCTAAAAAGTTTGATCTTTTCTTGAAGGGTTAGAGGAGGCCTTTTGAATATTATATCTTTTTCTTCCTTGTCTACCTTACCCCTTTCACTTCTCCTTGTAAATATAGCAGTGGGAGGCTTAGGTGCCTTGGTGATGAATACCTTTCCTTTCTTCTTTGCAGGTTCTGGTTCCTCTATTTTCTCATCCTTTTTCTCTTCTTCTTCAGTGTCTTCTCCTCTGTCCTCGGTTAGCATTTGCATTTTGGCTATCCTCTTTTTTCCTTTATTTACCACATGTAGAAGCTTTATACTTAATTCAATTCTCACTTTAGCTTCTTCATATGTTCCAAAATATGGAGCTTTGGGATTAACAGGCTAATTAAGGAGGGCTTCAATGATATTCTTTGTTTCATCAATGTTTACCTCATAAGGAAGAGGTCTTACATGTACAATCCTCGGTTTAGCTACTTGAATGTATACTCTATCATAGTCCACCATGAAAAAAATATCATCCTTATAATCCTCAACCAACTTCTATGGAATCCAGAATCTATCATTCATTTTCTCCTTGAAAGACTCAAAATAACTATCCATGATGCTCTCAAAATTTTCACCCATTTCTGAAATATATTCATTTATCTCATAAAGAATTGGCACATCTTTTCTCCATACAACTTTTCCTTTGGAAGGGAATAATTTCTTAACATAGAAAAATAAACAGACCAGTAGAGATCCAAACTTACATGGATTGTTTTTGGAAGTTTGAATGCTTTCCATGTTCTTGTTAAACTATTTTAACAACAAATTTGCAAGGTCAAATGATAAATTATTCTTGACCACTTTGTATGCTAGGTCTATGGCTTCACAGGAAACACTATTCTATCAACTTGAACTGTATATTTTATGGCCAATGATGTGTGTACCAAACTTCAGTTCAGCATCAGTAATGCTACTTACTTTCATGCCTCTACCGTCCCACTCAGCTAGGGTTTTCTTCTCCAGTTCCAGCTGACCTAGGGTTTTGGTAGTTTTAACTTTGTTTAACATGGGAAGACTGGTGATTTGATGAATCATCTTCTTAGTGATCTCTATGGGTTGCTCAAGCCAAATCTTGCCTTCATGTACACGGCTGAGAATGTATCTAACCCATTTCTCCTGAAAGTTTTGAGGTAAATGTGCAATGTGAACTAATCCCTTGTCTTCCAGATGTTTGTGCTTGGGTTTTAGAATACCATTCACACACAGTTCCTCACGCACAATATCTAGCTCTAGTTTTCCCATCTCTTGATTTGCACAATTGAAATGATTGCAAATATCATTAATAAGTAGTACCTTAGGAGGAATTTGAGATTGAGCTCCGTTTGGGTCTAGGGCTGCTGCAATTGCGGGCACAAGTTTGAAATCTGGTGCTTTCCATTCCCCTTGGATTATCATTTCTGATCCTTTCTTCATTGAAGTGTTGGATGATGCCATGGTAGCTTACAGAGAATTCTTTTCACAAAAGTGTTTGAATCGCTAGATTGCTCTTGAAATTTTCTGCTCTCAAAGTGCTAAAGTTCGCGGTGAAGAATGAGTTTGATTTCTTGCCTTTTATTTACAACTCTGTCATTAATGCTCAATACAAATTAGGGTATGAATTCCGAAAGACTGTCACCCACTATGAATTAATTGCTCGGTAAAGACTTCACAACTCGGTGAACTTGAGAATTCATATTGCTCCGACCTCGCTCGGTAATCATATTAGACCGCTCTTGACCTTGCTCGGTGAAAACTGATACCGACCTTCTTGTGATCTTATTGCATCTTGTATGCTGATTTAGATCTTTCTTTTAATTCAGTTTTGGAACTGCTTGAAATTTGTCTATGAGAATACAGTTCCAGTGCTTTCTTGGAAATTTAGTTTGAGTCGGTAGAGCCACCCATTCCACTACTTGGACTGGTTTTCTCGGTAGATTTAGGAATCCACTATTGCCTCATTTGTTTCCTGACCTTAGTTGCTTCATTCTTCTTTCCATCTTCAACTTCACTAGCATTCATGCAATTTCTGGCTATGTGACCGAGTTTAGTGAATTTGAAGCATCTTATGGTATTATCTCTTTTCCTTAGATGATGTTTTATGTAGTTCATGCCAATGTGTCCATATTCTCCACAGTAATGACATCTACACTAGGTGTTGTAATCCCATCCAAACATTGCTTTCATAATTTGTTCTGCTGGATTGAATGTTTTGGATCTGCACTCGGATGCCTTGTGACCTTGTTTGTTGCATTTGTGACAATTGCCTTTGAATCTTGGTTTTTCCCTGCATTCATTTACTTTGTGACCATGCTGATTGCAGTTGTAGCATTTTCCATTGAATTCTGCTTTTTCATTGCTCCAACATTTATTTGAAGTATGTCCTATTTTGCCACAATGATTACAAGTAGGTTTCTGATTTCTTTGAGTACCTTGCTTAGAATATTCACCTTCTCCTTTGTATCCAAGTCTTGCTTTTCCTTTTTGCCTATGAAGATTTCGATCATACAGCTGATTTAAGTCTTCTTGGCTTTTTAGCATTCCTTCATTGATTTGTTTTTCAGTGTTTAGGTCATCCACCAATCTTAGATTGATTTACTTTTTAGATCTTAGTTCTTCTCTTGTGCTTTCTATTTCTAATCTTAGAGTCAGAATTTCCTCATTTGTATGGGAGATCTGATCAATTAGGTTTTCTAGCTGAAGGGTTTTATTTTGGACTTCATTGTTCCTTCCATCCAATTCATCTTTCAACTTGTTTCTTTGTTCTAAGATCTCACAAAATCTTGTAGAGTGTAGCTCTTGTTCTCTTTTTAATTTTCTCACTTCTTCCTATAGAGACCCATTCTTTTCTAGGAGTTCTTTGACAACATTGTTTGCTTCATCTGAGCTATCTGAGGGAAAAAGATCTTCAATCTTTTCTTCAATGTAATTATGATCATTCATCTGATTCGCAAGTTCCTTCCTTCTTCTTAGGGATTGGGAAAGATGTTCTTTTGCTTCTTTAAGTTTAGCTAAGGCCATTTCCAGATCTAGCTTTTCATTTTCAATCACCTTGTTCAGTTTGAATACCTCCATTATCCTGGATCTTTGCTCAAGCTAGTTAAGCTTTATCTTGAGAACCAATACAGCTCTAATACCAATTGTTGGAAATATTCAGGAATTAACCAAGTTACTGAGAGGGGAGGGGTGAATCAGTAACTTCAAAATTTTCTTTCAAATGTATTAACATATAGTTTACTTTATCCTTTTGCATATAGAAAGCATGAAACATAAAAGCATTCACAATAATGACACATAGATTTGGTTACCCAGAAACCTTCCAAAAGAAAGTAAAACTAGGGTGGGGATGAAACCCACAAAGCTTTAGTACTACAGTATAAAGTTGTCCAGTTAAGGCTTACAATTGATCACTTCTGATGATCTGCCCTGCTAGGAGCAATAAGGACTGCTAGGTCCACCTTGTTAGAGGATTTTCCAACATACAATGAAGTATGCACTCTGTAAAGAGATTTTACAAAGACTGTTAAGTCTACCCGGTTAAAGGATTTCAAGCTGATTCACCTGTTAGGATGAAATAGTAGATCTCTTACTTTGCAACTAGATTATTGAATGAGATTCGCTGATGTACTGATCACCTTCTATGATGAATTTGTCTTTGCTGCTTCTTATACTATTGTAGCCCTTTGTAATTCACTTATCTCTGCCTTTCTTTCTTTTTCACATTCATACTCATACTAATTACATCTTGGTAAATTTTACAACATTGTTTATATACAAGTCTAAACAATTAATTACAATTACAATTACAAAGTCAGCTTGACAAATAAACATAAGTGCTACTAAGTCGGCCCAAGTATGGTTACACGGTTCCTACAAACTAACTCGGTGACTTTCTGATACTCAGCATCCACTGCATTACTCAGCATCGTCATACACTCAGTAGAAGTGAAGGCTCGGTTCATACTAACCACTTGGTAGGTTTTGAGCTCGGTAAATACTGGTGACTCGATAGACATAATGTTACTTGATTTACACTGTCCTGCTCAGTTTGCAATGTCCTACTCGGTTTGCACTGTTCTGCTCGGTTTGCACTGTTCTACTTGGTTTGCACTGTTCTGCTTAGTTTGCACTATTTTTCTCGGTTTGCACTATTCTACTTAGTTTGCACTGAGAATGCAAATAAGTGTTGTCACTAGTGGCAATCCTTCTTAATGCCAACTCACTAGAAAATCTTTCAACTCCAACTCCCTTAGGCTCACAATTCTTTCCTTTTACATTCTTGAATTTCACCATGTGATCACCTTTTGATTTGTTCTCATTAGGCTCTCCTGAGTTGGTACTCTTTATAAACATTCCTACAGCTTTTCCATTTGTATCCCTTGTCACCATGCCTCTAGTTTGCACTTGGGAAATCATTTCTGTAGTAATCCTATCCATCTCTTCTCTAGAAGGTATTCTTAAATTTACTGGCTTAGAAGAAGAGTTCATGTTACATGTCTTCTTATCAATGTCTTCACTATCAGGAAAAACCTCTTGATGAAAAAGAGCCTGATTGTGTCTCTTCACATTTACATCTACTTCTTCATCAAAATCAGAATCTTCTTCATATCCTAGATATGAAGTAGCCATGTTGCATCCAACATCATCTTGATCTTCTTCTTGATCTATCTCCTCGTTGTCACAATCTTGATTTGCAACCATAGAATGTGCAACCACACAATGCTCTACAAAATGAGGAGACTGGCATGCAACACACCAAGGTATGTCCTCCATGACATTTATTAAAGCTTTTTGTAGAGGGTCAAGGACACCTCTGTCATTGTTTCCTCTTGCAACAAGGACAACAGGCTTGCCATCCTTCCATTGGGTGTTGTAGTGGTAATTCTACAATCTATTCTGCTTATTGAAATTGTTGTTGAACTGAGGCCTTTCATTGGTAGGAGCACTGATGTTCCTATTTGTAGGTGCCTTCAAATCTTTCAATGCATTGAGCACCTTATCCAATTTATCCTCTTCTTTTCTCCTAGTTCCAACATTCCTATCATTTTCCTTTTTGTATTTCTTTTCCCCAAACAACTTTGGATCATCTCTCTTCCCACGCAACTTCCCTGATATCTTCATATTGTTCTCAATATTGACAACAATCCTAAAAGCATCTCTAAGAGTTCTTGGTTCTTTGTCCCTCAATAGGTATCCCATCTTTCCATCAAATGCATTGAAGTATGTGGTCAGACAGACATTGCCATCTAACCGCATAACTTGGAACAACTTATGCATACCCTTCTGAAATCTCATGTTGAATTCACCTCCAGACTCATTCTGATTTTTCCTTATGGTATTGAATTCATTCAACATGAAACTAGCATTAGGCCTATCACCATACTACTCTTTAAAACATATCTCAAAGGAATTCCAAGTATCAATATATTTATCAGGAAGTCTCTTAAACCAATCTCTAGCATCCTCCATTAGAGATTGAACAAATAATTTCATGACTAAATCCTCATGCTCTACTTCATAATCACTAAGCATATCAACAAATAACCTAAGATGTTCCTCACAACTAATAGCATTGTTACCATCAAACTTAGGTACCTTATCTCTTATATCATTTGGAAAAGCATTTGGATAGCTAGGAATTCCATCAAAACTAATTTTCTTATAGCCTTCTAGTTGCATAGGTCTTCATTGAAAACTTGAACTAGTGTTAACCCTAGGATCAACATTTGCATTTACATTTCCATCTACTTGTGCATTTGACCGTTGCCTAGGATCAACACCTATCCTAGTAGATGAAGAAGGAATTGAACTAGTAGTAGCATTACTAAGTGGAATATTAGTAGTCATAGATGACATACCTAGTTTAGTAGTAGAAGGGCCATAAACATTAGCTGATGAAGCCTTCAAGAACTGGATCTTTCTTCTCTTTTATGTAAAGGAAGCTTCAATTTCAACCCTCTCTAGTTCTCTTGAAAGGTCCTCATCCTCTTTTCTTTTTCATTCTATCTCTATCTCCCTATTTGATTTAGGTGGTGGGATCCCTGGTATTGTCATTGGTTTTCTTATTTATACACCCACCATCTTCTGCTTTCCTTTTTCATTAATAACTATGGTAGGCCTAGTGATCTCATGTCCATTCCCACCCTTAGTTAAAGGAGCATAACTTTGTACTTGTCTAATCACAGAGCCCTCTTCATCAAACTCATGGTCTTGCAATAAGTGTCCCTGCTCACTTCTTAGAGCTTCAAGATCACCAAAAACATCATGCTGCAACACCCTAGGAGCAGAAGCAAGCATCTTGTTTCTCTCCTCAATTTCATTAATTTTTCTCAAAAGAGACTGCCTCTCCATTATAGCATTTACTTTTTTAGCCTCTCTCTCCTCTTGTAACCTTTTGTATATGGCATCTTGCTCTACCAACTACAACCTAAGTGCATTTAGGTCATGTGGATTTACCATGTTGTCTTTAGAGCTTGATGACACTTCCACATCAGTAGGATGCTGATATGGGAAATGCACTTGTCGTGGTCTCATGGGCTCCCTTCTAAAATTAGCTTCATAAAGATCTAAATCAATCTCAAGACCCATCTCTCTGGCTTGTTCATCCTGAACTGCAGGCAATGGACCCTTGTCTTGAAATATAGCCTCTGGAGTATCATAAAATCTATCTTCAGAGCAACCACCATCTGATCTAGAAACACTATCTTGTGAACCTTCCTCACTTGACGAAACATGTGGTTCCCTACCTCTGGTATTTGTTTGTTCTCTTATGGGAGCACTAGTAGACTCACCATTTCTCTTGATCTAACTCTTCTTCTCCTGCCTAGGTAATTGCTCCAGAGTGACCTCCATATTTTTACTGACAAAGGACCTAATATTCCTCCTTTTGTCCATGATTTACAATCTATAACACTAGTTCTAACCTCTTGAGTCACCTCCCACCTAGATGGAAAATCTTTAAACTGAATACAATAGGAAAACAAGAGTGTAGTTTGAAAAATTTTATATCTAGACTCTCCCCAGTAGAGTCCCCATTTTGTTGCGAGTTCCCTTTGATCTTCAACTTGTAGATTTCTACTTTGATGGATAACTTTAATATAACTTTGACTCTATCACCACTCCAAAGTCTACAAGGAAGAGGGCCAATTAACAAGGATTGACAAATGAGATCCTCCTACACTTTGAGCCTTAATGCTCAGGTGGGTGTACCCTTGACTCACTTCTCCAAAGGAGTCTCAAAACAATATAAAACTATACCCCTTACTAATTGCTTAAAGATTTTATCATTTAAATATGTGAGTGGTTGATGATGATGGACTACCTCTAGAGAAGGGATCAGTGCCTTAACCAAGGCATAGAGTCATCTAATAGCATACATCAACTCAAAACCCTAACTCAAACACACTTCAATTTAGGATAAGTGTTTTTCCTATTATCCTTCTCACTCACATACCAGGACATCAAATTCTTATCAAGTCATGAACTCACTGAAATTACCTAAAAGACTTTAATCCTAACTTTGTTAGGAACTCAAAGATAATCTCAAAATACTCTTTGTTTACCATGTGATAACCCACTTTGTGAAATTAACATTTATGAGCTCAATAACAAAATAAGAAGACATACACCACTATAAAATTGGAATTCAACTATTTTCTCATTAAGACTTGCAGAATCAATACATTATCAAACAAAAAAATGTCAAAGAAACAAACCCAAAATTCAGGCTCTCTTTGCCTAATATAATACCATCAACAACAACCCTTACAAAATATCACTTTTTTCAATATATACCACCACTAGTCATCTTGGAAACCCAAAATAGGTTGCAACAAGCTACGGATGACTAGGGTTAGGGTTTCAACCACCCAACCTACTGAAACAGTCAAAAATTTATTATAGGGGATGAAAACCAATTGGCCATGCTTGAGAAAGAATTGCACTTATGATAGATCTCTGAGAAAGTACTGCAAATCAAGGAATTCTATGTCAATCAGTCCTTTTAGCCACCTGCAACATGCCTTGAGCAACAATAAACATAGTACAAACCCCTTCCAATGATCATGGTGTATGGTGAAAATGGGACCACACTTCTATAAATCCTTACATGCAAGAAAACCCAATAATGAGCCCTCACAAATCGATCCATAGCTCTTTATGCATGGAGTTGCAAGATTTGTAAAATTGCTCTCAACTAGAGCTATAAACTCATGACCTTTCTAGTCAACCAGACAATGAGAGATTCCAAATCGAAGACAAGGGCAACAATGCCAATATCTCCAATGAAATCAATATGGATGCAATGAAATGCAAACTAATCTATGAGAATGAAAGATGCAAGCTATGTTATGAAAGAAAAATACAAGTGTTACAAATCCTCCTATTAAGCTATGTGAGATTAATCTATTGCATAAAGGAAATCTATACTAAAAATGCCATGATTATGCAACTATGATGTAAGAAAACAAGCTAAATAAAATGTAACAACAATGTCTTCAAAGCTTGAATGCAAGAATGTCTTCAAAAAGCTCCAAATGACTTAGAAAACCTGTAGCATAACATTAGCATAAAAAACCTAAGATATGCAAATGAGGAAGAGAGCTCTTCTTTTATTATAGAGAATGAGATTCAATAGACGATCGAGATTAAGAGGCAAAAGACTTAATCAACGATGGAGAAAAATAGAAGCTTGATCCTTGTGCACAAATATCCTCCAATAGGAAAATAGGAGTTGACTTTAGTGTCCATATGAGACAAAAAGTACTTTTTCTCTTTTTATAAAATAAGAATAATGCTTTATTTGTGCAACTTGGGATAAGGGGAAAAGTGGGGATTTTTTATTTAAATAAAAGGGGAGGAAATTCTTTTTAATTAAATAAAGGCTTAGGATAAAGTGATTTTATTATTTAATTAAAAGAGATTTTTAATTAATTAAAAGGGAGCATGTCCTCTTAATTAAATAAGATTTTTATTTTTTTTCTCTTATAAATTAAATAAGGCTCAAACCTTAGGAAATATTGAATTGATTATGATTTGTCAAGGAAATTGATATAATTGATATTGTTGATATTTGAAAATATTGATTCAGAGATTTGATAAATTGCAGAAATGGGGCCCAAAGTCTAGGCGACCATTTTAGGGTGTATACATTTGTCCCTCTTTGACTATTGTGTGATCATTTTGGGAACACATGCAGTCAAAGAAGAATTGAAATGTGAGATCAATTTGGGATCACAAAACAACCTAGATGTGTGTTGGACGGATGGGAACACATCAGGACAAGCATAAGCATAAGCTGAAAGACAAGACCAACACTGTTGCTGCTAGGTGCAAATCAAGCCTTAGACAAAACTATCACCGTCACTGCTAGGCAATAATCAAGTCTGAAAAATAGGGGATAAAAATCAAAAGACAAAATCACCACTGTCGCTGCTAAGTGATAATCAAGTCTAAAAATAAGAATCTCAAGCTGAGTTGAATGATAAAGTTGAATCAAAGATTAAAGCTGATAGGTGCTACCCTCTCAGAATTGAAATCAAAATCAGATAGAGGAGAACAAAAAATAGATAAACCTAATCAAGTCACAATAAATCATAATTGAAGGATGGAGCATGATAGGATAACCATCAAATAGTAAAGATATGCCCCAGGTTGACTGGGAAAGATATAGGATAAAAATTAAGTCAAACCTTAGGGAAATGAAGTGAGTGATAATGAATGATAGACTAGAAGTTTGAAAGACATGAAAAAGAAGAAATTCCATCAAAGATCGAAGAATTATGCCTCAAAAGGTCAGTCAACTGCGTAGAAGAATGAGAAAACTTGGAAACACGACTCAGATTTTGATTTTGAGTCCGAAAATGGATAGAAAATGATGTGATATGAAAGACCAGAAATGAAAGATATGATCA
Organism: Chamaecyparis obtusa; assembly: GCA_027943335.1. Taxonomy (NCBI): domain Eukaryota; kingdom Viridiplantae; phylum Streptophyta; class Pinopsida; order Cupressales; family Cupressaceae; genus Chamaecyparis; species Chamaecyparis obtusa. Next base: position 352,868 of record BSBK01007630.1, on the reverse strand, counting down.
AGAAGAATTAGAAAATGAGCACAGTTGACCAACTAGTCTGTAGATGATAAAAAGAAGAGCTCTCTCCATATGCAAGTTGTAAAAACTAAACTATGATGAACCTAAGAATGCAAGCTACTATAAAAGTGGTTAACTTGCAAGGTCATGATGCCTATAGACATCTAATTATCATCATCAAGCGTTATTGGTAGCATCGTAAGATCATACAATGCACACTAGCATAACTATGTGGATATGAATATGATCTTTATCAGATAGAAATGTGGAAATCCCACCTAGGCATCAAAGACATGGAGGTCAAGATGACTAATGCAGTGAGATTACCTAAGTTTGATATGGTGAGATTATGCTTGTATCAAGACACATGAAAGTTAGGATAACTAGAAGCATGCACTCACAAAATAGTCAAGGATAATATCTTGTCAATCCATAGTGTCAAGTAAGACCAGCATAAATGCTCATGATAGTTAGGATCAATGAAATATACCCACAATCAGATAAAGAAAGAAAACGTATTCTCATACCCTCAGTCTTCTAGCTATGCATCATCAAAAACTTGTCAGGGAGAGACCACTCATCAAAGAAATCCTCATAGACAGCACACAAAGAAAAATAAAGTCAACATATTTCAAGTGAGTTGATTGTTTAAGTACGTGTGTTGGTCATAGAGTCAAACTTTGAGGATCAAATTTGCTAATGAGTGATATCGCATCATACTTATATTGGTGGGTAAGACATCTGATAAGTGTTGAGAAACACTCGACGCTAGGGTAGTGTTGAAAAATACAGTTTGGGGTGGTGTTGAAAAACATCTATTGTGAAATGCCCTAAGAGACAAACACACCTAAAGGACCTATGCCAATAGGTATGCCCACTAGACAAAAATAAAGACCAATTCTAGACCACGTCAAATAAGGTGATGCAGGAGCATCCTGGGTGTAAGAGCAATCTTACATCACCCAAAAAAATATTTATGTTTTTATATTCAATAAGGGCTATCTTGTACAGAGCTGCTATTTATGGAAACTTGCTATTTTTAGTAAGTTGGTCTTACAATCTCAGAATGTTCTAATTTTACATGTGGAGGTTCATCTCAGTCATATCAGCCTGCCAGCAAAGTTTCATGGCTAGATCAGGTCTAGTTTTGAAGATATTGAAAATTTTTGGTATTGGCAGTAGGGTACATAAATAATGAACTTAGTTTTGAAGGCTTTAGAGGCCCCAGATGAGGTTGAAAAATTGGGTGACAGGTGGTTTGCGCTGGTCAAGCCTATAGAGCACTTTGTGGCATTTCCAAAATGGGGTTATAATAGTCAATCAGGTCAACTGGTGATAACTTATGGTCTCTGGAAGTCAGGCCACTTGAAATGGTGGAAAATAATTTTTCTTCAAAATTTTCGTTTGGGTTTCAAAACTTATTTTGAGCCAACTTTGATGTAATAAATTGTAAAATAAAATAATTCTAAGTTTGGTCGGCCCTTAGGGCTAAATTTCTAGAACCTTCTCGGGCAGTGGAAATTTCTTATATAAAGAAGGCCCGTAGTGTTGTCTAGGGAAGCTTTGGGTAGTAGATCTGGGTATTGATTTGAGACTTTGTCCTACATATTATTGTAAGGGAATGCCCATGTGGCTTTGCATATTGTAATTTTGAAAGTTTGTAATTCCACATTTGTGGAGATAATAAGAAGCCAATTTTCTATTCTTGCACATTATTGTTGATGTTTCTCCATTTTTGTTATGTGTTTGTGGTATTAAGGGGAGCACCCTTCATCAAGTGGTATCAGAGTAGGAGTTCTTGAGTGTGTAAATAGATCGCTGACTGTGAGACAGTTTGCACTAGGACTGTGGTTAGGGTTTCAGCGCACATCGTGAAAATGCCTCCACGAAGAGAACATGGTGGAAGAGCTGGTGCTATGACACCTGAGGTTAGAGAGTTGCAGAGACAAGTGCGAGCATTGCAAGAAGAGATTCACAGAGGAATGAATCTTAATGTTAGAGATGAAAGCGACGATGAAGCCAAAGAAGAATATCAAGAAGGAGAAGCTGAAATTGTGAACCAGGAGGAAGAATGATTTTTTCGAGCAATTTCCAAGATTGGGAAAAGACCTAAGATTGAGGTTCCTACATTTTCTGGCAATCTTAACCCAGAGGAATTGATTGACTGGATCAATGAATGTGAGAAATATTTTGAGTACGAAGATGTTGAGGATCCTGATAGGGTCAAATTTGTGAAGGCCAGATTGAAAGGTCATGCGAAGATCTGGTGACAAGAAATTCAATTGGAGTGAAATAAAAGAGGGAAAGATAAAATCACAAGATGGGATCAGATGGTGGATAAATTGAAGCGACAGTTCATTCTTGTTGATTATGAGCTTGACCTACTAAAAAAATGCAAAGTTTGAAACAAATAGGAAGATCTGTTCAGGAGTATATAGAAGAGTTCTATGGACTCCTCATTAGAACAGGCCATGCAGAAGCTGATGAGGAGAAAGTTGCCTGATACCTTAATGGGTTAAGGCCAAGCATTCAGGAGGAGTTGAATCTGGTTCAAATGAACAGTATTGAGGAGGCATACCAGTTTGCCCTAAAAGTAGATGAAAAGTTGAACAAGAAGTTTGAGAGCAAACAAAATGGAAGAGGTCATGGTGGAAGATCTGGTGGACAGTCATATGGTAGCCGAAATGAAGATCTGAAAAAGAAGGATGAGGCCAGTAGAAACCAAAATTAGAGAGGAAACAATTCCAGTCATTTTCAAGATCAGAATAATAGAGATCAGAGAGGAAGAGGAAGAGGACAAGGTTCAAGAAGAGAAGGCTTCCGTGGAACATGTTTTCACTATGGAGAAGAAGGTCATAGGGCATTTGAATGTCCTCAATGCCAAGGTAGAACAGATAGGAGAAATAAAGGCCAGGCCAGAGTTGCACATGTAGATGAAGATGCCAGATCATCAAATTCTGAAGATGCTGAAAGAGGAGAAACATTAATTAACAGAAGAGTCTTGCTGAGTGGTGAGAATGAACCTGAACAAAGGAAGAGTTTGTTTTGCACTAGATGCAAGTGTGAGGGTAAATGATGTGATGTGATTATCGATAGTGGAAGCACTGACAATTTGGTGTCAGAAGAGATGGTGACAAAGTTGAAGCTTAAGAGATAGAAACACCCACATCCATATCAGATTTCCTGGGTGCAAGATGACCATAAGGTCATGGTCAATGAACAGTGCCTAGTAAAGTTCAAGATTGGCAGGTACCAAGATGAGGTACTATGTGATATAATATCTATGGATGCATGTCATATGTTGTTGGGTAGACCGTGGTAGTTTGACAGATGTGCTGTACATGATGGTCATGCGAATACCTATTCCCTGACAAAGGATGGAGTGCGACATAAGCTAAAGCCATTGAAGGAGACTGAAGAAAAGATATGTGGTAATGCAAGAATAACATTTTTTGATGGAAGAAAATTCCTAGATGGTATGAGGTATGAGCATGTGTGTTTTGCTTTAATTCTAAAAGCTAGTAAAGAAGAAGTAGAGGATGTACCTATAGAGGTTGCAGATTTGTTGAATGAGTTTCAAAATATTGTATCTAATAATGTACCTGATGGATTACCACCCATAAGGAAGATCAGTCATCAGATGGATTTGATTCCAGGAGCCAGTTTGCCAAACAAGGCAGCACATAGAATGACACCAGCAGAAAGTGAAGAGTTGAACAGACAAGTACATGAGTTGTTACAGAAGGGATTGATTCAGGAGAGCCTGAGTCCATGTGCTGTACCAATAGTATTAGCACCAAAGAAGAATGGAGAATGGAGGATGTGTACAGATTCCAGAGAAATAAACAAGATCATAATCAAGTATAAGTTTTCATTGCCACGAATGGATGATATTATGGACTGTTTGAGTGGAGTTGTGTATTTCTCAAAGATAAATCTAAAGAGTGGATACCACCAGATTCAAATTAGAGAAGGAGATGAATGGAAGACTGCCTTCAAGAAAAAGGAAGGACTGTATGAGTGGTTAGTCATGCCTTTTGGGCTAACCAATGCACCGAGCACTTTCATGCGGCTCATGAACGAGGTTTTGAAATAATTTATGGGAAAGTTTGTCATTGTTTACTTAGATGATATTTTGATCTTTAGCAAGACATTGGAGGAACATATGATGCATATTCGTATGGTGTTTGAGAAGCTAAGAGATGAGAAATTATTGATTAATTTAAAGAAGTGCAGTTTTGTGAAAAAAGAGTTAGTGTATTTGGGATTTGTAGTTTCAGCAGAAAGTCTAAAAATGGACCTAGAGAAGGTACAGGCTATCCTTGAATGGCCTACTCTGAGGAGTGCTACCGAGGTAAGATCTTTTCATGGTCTAGCTAGCTTTTATAGAAAGTTTATCAAAAATTTTAACAGTATTTGTGGACCCTTGACTGAAACAATGAGAGGGGATAGAAAAGAGTTTAAGTGGACTAATGGGGCAGAAAAGAGTTTTCAATTGTTGAAACAAAAAGTTACAGAACAACCTATTTTAGCACTTCCAGATTTTAATAAGGTGTTTCAAGTAGATTGTGATGCTAGTGGTACTGCAATAGGAGCTGTTATGAGCCAAGAAGGTAAACCTGTTGCTTATTTCAGTGAGAAGTTAAATGATGCCAAGAGGAAGTATTCTATATATCATCAGGAATTTTATGCTATAGTTCAGGCATTAAAGAAGTGGAGACATTATCTACTTCCTAAAGAGTTTGTCTTGTATAATGATCATCAAGCTTTGCAATAGTTGAATAGTGAAAGAAAGTTGAATCAGAGGCATTTGAAATGGGTTGAGTTTTTGTAGAGTTATACATTTGTTTTGAAACACAAAAGTGGAAAGTCTAATAGGGTTGCAGATGCTCTTAGTAGAAGGCAACTATTACTGATAGAGATGTAGATTGAGGTGGTTGGGTTCAAGGAACTCAAGAATTTGTATCTAGAGGATCCTAATTTTGGTGGAGCTTGGAAAGCTTGTAAAGAACCTGTTACTCTAGATAGGATGAAGTGGCTGGATTTTATCATCCAGGATGATATGCTATTCAGAAGGAGTCAGTTGTGCATTCCAAGAAGTTCTATGATGGAGAATCTCATCAAAGAGAAGCATAGTGGAGGATTGGCTGGACATTTTGGTCGTTATAAAACCCTTGCTTTGGTTAGTGAAAATTATTATTGGCCACAGTTACAGCAAGATGTGAAGAAGTTTGTACAGAGTTGCAGAGTATGTTAGATGGCGAAGGGAGTGAAGTAGAATACAGGGTTATATCAGCCATTACGTATACCAGAGAAGCCTTGGGAGGATATCAGTATGGACTTTGTTCTTGGTTTACCGAGGACTCAGTGGGGACACGATTCAATTTTGTAGTAGTTGATAGATTTTCAAAGATGACACATTTCATTCCCTGAAAAAAGACTAATGATGTTGTTCATGTAGCAGAATTATTTTTCAGAGAAGTAGTGAGACTACATGGTTTTCCAAAGACCATAGTTTTAGATAGAGACACTAAATTTGTTGGATATTTCTGGTGTACATTATGGAAGAAGTTGAAGATAGATTTGAAGTTTAGTTCATCACATCATCCACAGATTGATGGACAGATAGAGCTGGTGAATAGAAGTTTGGTAAATCTACTGAGATGTTTGGTTGGAGATAAGCCAATAGGATAGGATTTGATTTTACAATAGGTAGAATTTGCATACAATAATTATGTCAATAGGAGCACTAGTAAATCACCATTCTAGATTGTATATGGAAGTAGTCCAAGAAATGCATCTGAATTGAGAAAGATAGATAAAGGAGAAATAAGTAGTGCTAAAGATGAGGATTTTGCAGAGCACTTGAAGAACATCCATGAGGAGGTGAGGAAGCATATTACCAAGATGAATGCGTAGTATAAGGCTAAGGCAGATGAGAAAAGGAGGCATAAAGAATTTCAGGTTGGAGATGAAGTCATGGTTTATTTGTGGAAGGAGCGATTTCCGGTTGGTACATATAACAAGTTGAAAATGAAGAAGTTTGAGCCACATAAGATACTGAAGAAGCATGATTCAAGAAATGCATACGAGGTAGACTTGCCTACTGAGCTGAATATTTCACTAGTGTTTAACATTTCAGATTTGACAGAGTATCATGAAGGAGGTGTTGAAGATAAGGTTGCAGCAGCATAGTGGAGTATTCCAGCAACCAGTTCAGATATCAAGGAGATTGAAGACATACTGGACAGTCATGTTGGCAGAAGGACAAGGAACAAGACATTTGAAGAGTATTTGGTCAAATGGAAAGGATGACCTGTTGAAGATTCGTCATGACTAACAAAGGAGGAGGTTAATCGTCTTGGTTTTCCTCTGCACACCTGAGTCGTGACAGGGTCACTTCTCAAATTATCCTAGGTGTCTGATGCAGGAGCATCCTGGGTGTAAGATCAATCTTGCATCACCCAAAAAAATATTTCTATTTTTGTATTCAATAAGGGCTATCTTGTGAAGAGTTGCTATTTATGGAAACTTTCTATTTTTAGTAAGTTGGTCTTACGATCTCAAAATGTTCTAATTTTACATGTGGAGGTTCATCTCAGTCATATCAGCCTGCCAGCAAAGTTTCATGGCTAGATCAGGTCTAGTTTTGAAGATATTGAAGATTTTCGGTATTGGCAGCAGGGTACAGAAACTTTGAACTCAGTTTTGAAGGCTTTAGAGGCCCCGGATGAGGTCAAAAAATTAGGTGACAGGTGGTTTGCAAAGGTCAAGCCTATAGAGTGCTTCGTGGCATTCCTGAAATGGGGTTATAATAGTCAATCGGGTCAACTAGTGATGACTTATGATCTCGGGAAGTCAGGCCACCTGAAATGGTGTAAAATAATTTTTCTTCAAAATTTCTGTTTGGGTTTCAAAACTCATTTTGAGTCGACTTTGATGTAATAAATTTTAAAATAAAATAATTCTAAGTTTGGTCAACCCTTAGGGCTAAATTTCTAGAACCTTCTCGGGCGGTGGAAATTGCCTATATAAAGAAGGCCCGTAGTGTTGTCTAGGGCAGTTTTGGGTAGTAGATCTGGGTATTGATTTGAGGCTTTGTCCTACTATATAGAAGGTGGAGTGCTGCCATGGGTGGAAGTTTGCAGTGTGATCTATCTTATGCCACTTTCAAGATTGATGACCAATTTGTCAAGATTGAGCAAGAACCAAGAGTATGCCACATGATTGAGAGAAATATTGACAATGAAACTACATGTTTTGTGGATACTGATATTAATGCTTTTAGAGAAGAGATCCTTGTACTTGAGAAGGAACCTATTTTTTCACCTATCTCTATTGAGGTAAGTGTTATTTCTATGAAGGGTGATTTGTGGATAATGTAATTTGATGGTGCAAATTGCAAGTATGGAGCAGGAGTAGGTATTTTACTTATTTCTCCTAATGGAAATACCTACAAATTTTCTTTCACATTGAATTTCTTTTGTACCAACAATATAGTAGAATATGATGCATTGTTGTTAGGATTGAGGTTGGCACAAAAATATGGTATTAAGTGCACAAGTGGTGTTGGTGATTTTGAGTTGGTGGTGTCCCAAGTTAGGTCAGTATATGCTTCCAAGAACAAAAGGTTAAAACAATATAGGAATGCAGTTTGGGATTTGATTGAACATTTTGGTACCTTCAATATTGAGTGGAAGGATAGGAGTAACAATAAGATGGCTGACTTGTTAGCCAATATAGCAATCAATCCCACTGATATTACATTTTCTAGTATCTCTAAAGTTGAAATTTAGGCTAGGCCTAGTGTACCAGACAATATTGAAAATTGGCAAGTTTTTGATGATGATAATGATATCTTGAAGTTTATGAGTTGTGAGGATCAGTATCATGGTTAGGAATTTGATTGTTCAGTCTTGGTTGAGTCAATAGAAGGAAATGAGGTTGTCTTTGGCAATGAAGTTATTTAGCTTAGAACTAACAAGGTGCCCAAGGGGCTTGTTGTTTTAGAAACTGTCTTTGATAACCAAGATAGAGTTCAAAAGAATATCAAAAGAGAAGATCATGCTGATCTAGAGGAGATAAATCTTGTAACACATGAGGAACCTAAGAAGGTATACATTGGTAGGGACATGTCTCACAATTTGAAAAAATCTTTGATTGAATTATTAAGAAAATTTAGGCATGTTTTTGCATGGTCATATGATGATTTGAAGGTTTATAGAGAAGATTTGTTTCAACATATTATTCCATTGAAAGAAGATGCTAAACCTTTCTGGCAAAAACAAAGGCCTATAAACCCCACTTTGGCACCTAAGATGCAAGAAGAATTGATGAAGTTAAGAGATGATGGCATTATCTAGCATATAAGGCATTCTTCTTGGGTGTCAAACCTTGTTCTTGTGAGAAAGAAGAATGGTGACATCAGGCTTTGTGTGGACCTTAGGAATTTGAACATTAGCTCATTAAAGGATAACTATTGTTTGCCCAATATGGAAGCTATGTTGTAGAGATTAACTAGATTATAATTGATGTCTATGATGGATGGTTTCTCTGGTTATAATCAGGTAATTGTCAAAGAATCAGAATAGTGTAAGATAGCTTTCACTACACCTTGGGGGACATATGTTTATGTGAGAATGTCTTTTGGTCTCAAAAATGTTGGTGCTACTTTTCAGAGGGCAATGGATGTTTCCTTTTCATATCTTATTATTGATTTCCTTGTTGTATATCAAGATGATTTAACTACCTATTCCAAGAAGGAAGAAGACCACTATACTCATTTAGAAAAAATATTTGTGAGGGCTTTAGAATATGGCATTTCATTAAGCCCAAGGAAATGTGCTTTTGGTGTCACTGAAGGTAAGTTGCTTGGCCACTTAGTTGGAAAGCAAGGAGTGAGGATTGACCCTAAGAGGGTAGCAGCTATTGATAAAATTCAAAGACCAAAGAATGTTAAAGGGATTTAGTCCTTCTTTGGTCAGGTCAATTTCTTAAGGAGGTTTGTGAAAATTTTTGCAAAGGTTACTAGACCTATTTCTAAGATGTTGAAGAGGGGATCTGTAATCAATTGGGAAGGTGAGCCTGATGAAGCTTTCAAAAATATCAAGAAGGCTATCAAAGATGCACCAGTACTCAAGGCACCTGATTATAATGTCCCAATGCACATCTTCTCCTTTGCATCTTTTCATACTATTGCTGTAGTTTTGTTATGAAAGAATAAGGATGGTTTTGAGCAGCCTATTGCATTCTTCAGTAAATCTTTGCAGGCTACAGAATTGAAGTATGACATCAATGAAAAAATAGCGTATGCACATGTGAAGGTAGTCAAATATTTTAGGTGTTACCTGATGGGGGCAATTGTGATTGCTTTTGTGCCAAGTGCAGCTATGAAGGATATTTTCTCACAGCAGGAGGTATCTAGGAGAAGATGTAGATGGATCAATAGGATCCAAGAATTCAATGTTGATGTCCAGATTACCAAGTTGGTTATAGGATAGGGATTAGAAAAACTGATGGCTCAATCCAATCTTGATGCAAATCAAGTAAATCATTTTGAAATTGATTATACATATGATATGGATGATTGTGTCTGGTATCAAGATATTATTTATTACTTGAGAAATATGAGATGTCGAGTAGGAATGAATGATAATTAGAGGACATTGAAATTACAAGCCATCAAGTATGTAATTGTGAAATGTAAATTGTATAGAAAGAATTTAGATTGCATACTTTTGAAATGTGTTGATGAGGATCAGGCTAACAAATTGTTAAAGGAAATGCATGAGGGAGTTTGTGGTGGGCATTATATGGGTAAAACAACTACTCATAAAATCTTGAGAGCAAGATTCTAGTGGCCCACAATCTTCAAGGATGCAGAACAGTTGGTAAGGAGGTGTGATGCTTGTCAAAGGTTCTCTGGTAAGCTTAAATTTTCAAGTAACATGCCATTAAAACCAGTAGAAGTAAAAGCTCCTTTCCAACAATGGGGAATTGATTTCATTGGGGAGATACCAAAAAAGTCAAGTGGAGGACACTCATGGATCCTAGTTGCCATTGATTACTTTACAAAGTGGGTAGAGGCTATACCTACAAGAAATGCAACTACTAAGGTGGTAATTGATTTTCTGTTGAATAATATTGTTACAAGGTTTGGTTTCCCTGAGAGAATAGTAAGTGATAATGCAATGTGCTTTAGGTCTACTGAATATAAGGACTTTTGCAAAGGTTTAGGAATTCAGACTTCTTATTCCTCACCTTATCATCCACAAGGAAATGGTCATGTAGAATCTACTAATAAGAGTTTGATTAAGATCCTCAAGGGGATTCTTGAAAAAAATAAGAGGGCATGGAATTCAAAGCTACCATTATCTATATGGGCTGATAGGGTAACTATGAAGAGGACAATTGGTTGTGCACCATTTGACTTAGTATATGGAATACATGCAAGAATACCCTAGAATAATTTATTGGAGATGTATAAGTTTTTTCAGTTATATGATGATGACATTGATGATGAGATGAAATTGAGAATTGAAGATCTCATTAGGTTGGATGAGACTAGAAGAGAATCAATTGCCAGACATGCCAAATTGTAGTTGTAGGTTAAGAATTTGTATGACAAGAAGACTATTGATAGGAAGTTTGAGCCTGGTGATTTGGTGCTGATTTGGAATGCCAGACTGGAGGATAAGGGAAAACATGGAAAGTTTGATCCCATCTGGCTAGGGCCATATCAAATTCATGAAAAATGGGGCCAAGATTCATATGTTGTGAAGGAACTAAATGGTGATATTCAGGAATTGCCAGTTCATGGACAATTCTTGAAGAAATACTTCAATTGAAGGTATTTTATTTCCATGAATAGTAGTTAGCTTTGTACATTCTATAAATTTTTGTAAATTTTTCTGCCCCTGTCCTATTTTGTCCTGGTCTATAAGGTTTTGATCATGTTGCTCTCTGTTGTCAAGTTTTCCAGTGGGATGATCTACTTTAAACCAATGATTCTAAGTCCTTGCTATGCTTGTAGGAGGCATACATCCCCAGACAGAGCCACTATTAGCACCTTGAAAAAATCTCATGGCTTTAGCCCTTTTCTTTTGGTCTCTGCAGTTGCTTTTAGGTCTCTGGCATTAGCCATAGTTCAAATTTTTGAAAAACTAGCCATTGGAAAGAAAAACCCTTTGTTTTGCCCAGGCCCTGTTCTAATTTTAAGTTACCTTTATTCAAGCCACTAAAAAGTCCTTTAATGCATGTGCTTAATGGTTTCCCCCCTTTGTTGCATGATCACGTGAACCTTTTTTGTGTTACACGATCTTGTGACTAAAGGTTTTAATTTCAGGCCCCTTTTAATATTTCCTAAGTCTTTAACCCCGGTGGCCTTTAATTTCCCTAGGTCTCAGTGATTATATTTCCTATGTTTCAGCCTTAATATTTCCTAGGCCTGGTCTTCTGACAACATCTCAATCCGATGGTTGGCATAAGTTCTCATTGACTTTGTCAAAGGCTTGAGATCTTATGCCAGTCATTGATCTTTATTGATGACGTGACATTTCAAAGAAGTGGGACCTTCCGACAGGTGTGCATGATTGGTGGCTTATCATTGGTCCATGTATTAATATAGTGGTAGTTGTCATTAGGTCCTAGGTTGCTAGCATGTCAGAGGGCTCTGACACTTGTAGTGAATTGGTGGTGGGTGTATCTTCGTAAGGGATGTGTCAGATGTATGAGATTATGAGACAACCGTTGAATCTTTTGTGTAACGTAACCTTTTCTTTTGGTGAGTCCATCTGCCAGGTATGTTGATTTGTTGTTCCCTAATTGGTCCATGTTGTGTGAGCTGGACATGTTGTTAGGTAGGTCTGGTATCTCAATAAAAGGATTCAAGATCAACGGTTGGCGTAAGAGCACATAGAATCTTCAAAGCCCTTTAGATCTTGTGCCAGCCATCTGATCTTCTAGGTGGCATAATGTTCTCAATGGGGCCATTCTCCAAGTGGTGCAGTGTTGTTCAAATCTTATTGGTCGATGTGGATGATGTGGAAAGGTGGGGTCGGTGTCAGAGAGATTAGTGATGAGGACAAGATCTACAGTCAGTGTAAGTTCTCATGAGTTTTTTCAGAGCCCTAAGATCTTATGCCCACTATTTGATTATAAGGCTTATAGAGAGTGGGTCCTATGTCAGTGTGACTAAGCATGAGCTATGAATGAGGTAGTGACAAGTGGCATAAAGTAGTCCCAGGCGGGGGTCCAAAAGCTTAGAGGTTCTGACAAAATTCTTAGCAGCCTAACAAAGTTCAAAGTGGTTCACTCGTTTGCACAGTAAAATAGCGGTGTTCTAAAAGTGTTGGCGGTTTAGTGAAAAAGCATTTGCGTAATCACTAAAATATTAGGCAAAGGCATAAAGTATTCCACGAACTGAGGAAAAGTCTTCAGTCACCAGTTCGCTAAATAAGAGACTGAAGTTAAGTGTTTTCCTTTAGACGCCAGTTCATGGGGTTAAGCGGTAGTTAAGTTTTTCATTTCACGAACAAGAAAAGGCCTTGTCACGTAGTGGCTAGGAGTTAACCATGGATATCTATTGAGTTAAGACATAAAAGCCCACAAAACATGAAGATTAGATGGTCATGAGTTAAAGTTGATTGGGATTCAAATGAGGACCGCCGATTCGCTGCTGGCGCTATGAAAGTGACCGTTGTTTTTCAAATTCAAATTTCTAAGGGTTTCCTATGACTAGAAGGACTAAAATTGAATGCTTTCACAGCTGGATTTGATTTTTTTGGTGGCCCTTGTTGTTGCAATGTGGTCCAGGGTGTTTCATGTTTATCTGCAAGGGTCTGTACTATGTTTTTTGTGCTCGAGGAGTGTTGCAGCTAGCTGAACAGGTTAACATTTTAGGCATTTTTGTGCTTCTCAGTACCTTCTCAATGAGATTTTCATGATTGAGGATCAATCCAGGATTTTTTTTCTCCTAGTTGCCTGGGCTTCTCCCCCTGTAATAAATTTTTAACCATTTCTAATGGGTTTAGTGGGTGAAACCCTAACCCTAGTTATTCATATCTTGTTACAACCTATTTTGTGTTTCCAAGATGACTAGGGGAGTATATATTGTGAGATTTTTGACTTAGTTATGGTTCCAAAAACTTTCCTTTTTGGTCCTTTGTTGTTGATGGTATTATATTGAAAGAGGAGCTAGATTTTGGGTCTTTTTCCTATCTTGGTGTTGTTTTGATTGTATATTGATCCTGAATATGTTAATGAGAATGCTATTAAGTTCCAATCTTGCATTTGTGTATGTCTTCTTGTTTTGATTCTGAGCTCATATATGTTAATGTCACAAAGTATATTAGCATATGGTAAACAAAGAGTATTTTGAAGTTATCTCTGAGTTCCTAACAAAGTTAGGATTGAAGTCTTTTGGGTGAGTTTAGTGAGTTTACAACCAAATAAGAATCTGATGTCCTTGTCATTGAGGGAGAGGGGTAATAGGAAAAACACTTATCCTGAGCCGAGGAGTGTTTGATTTAAGATCTTTAGTTGATATATGTAATTGGGTGACTCTTTGCGCTAGGTTAAGGCACTAGTCCATCCTCTGGAGGCATTTCATTGTCATCAACCACACAAACATTTAAATGATCAAATCCTTAAATCAGTTAGTAAAGAGTATATTGGTATAACATTTGGTGATTCCTTTCAAGAAGTGAATCAAGGGTACACCCACATGAGCATTGAGGCTCAAAGTGTAGGATGATCTCCTTGGTCCTTGTTAATTGGCCCTCTTCCTTGTAGACTTTGGAGTGGTGATAGAGTCAAAGTAATATTAAATTATCCATCAAAGTATAAATCTACAAGTTGAAGATCAAAGGGAACTCCCAACACCTTCAATTGAAGTATTTCTTCAAGAATTGTCCATGAACTAGCAATTCCTGAATATCACTATTTAATTCCTTGATAATATAAGAATCTTGGCCCCATTTCTCATGAATTAGATATGGCCCTAGCCAAGTTGGATCAAATTTTCCATGTTTTCCTCTATCCTCCAATCTAGTATTCCAAATTAATACCAAGTCACCAAGCTCAAAATTCTATCAATAGTCCTTTTGTCATACAGATTTTTAACTTGTAACTGCAACTTGGGCATTTTTGCAACTAATTCTCTTCTAGTTTCATCCAACCTGATGAGGTCCTCAATCCTTAACTAAATTTCATGATCTATATCATCATCATATAACTGAACAAACTTATACATTTCTAATAAGTTGTTCTGAGGCATCCTTGCATGTATCCCATACACTAAATCAAATGGTGCACAACCAATTGCCTTCTTCATAGTTTCCCTATCAGCCCATATAGCTAATGGCAATTTTGAACTCCATGCTCTTTTATTCTTATCAAGGATCCTCTTAAGGTTTTTTATCAAGCTCTTATTTGTTGATTATGCCTATCCATTCCCTTGTGGATGATAGGGTGAGGAGTTAGATATATGAATTCCTAGACCTTTGCAAAAATCTTTGTATTCAGCAAACCTGAAACACGTTGCATTATCACTGATGATCCTCTCAGGAGAACCAAACATGGTAACAATATTATTCAACAAGAAATCAATCACCACCCTACTAGTTGAATTCCTTGTGGGGATAGCCTCTACCCACTTAGTGAAATAATTAGTAGCGACTAATATCGAAGAATGTCCTCCACTAGACTTGTTTGGTATCTCCCTATGAAATATATTCCCCACTATTGGAAAGGAGCCTGCACCTCAATTGGCCTTAAAGGTACATTTCTTGAAAACTTAAGCTTACCAGAGAACCTTTGACAAGCATCACATCTCCTTACCAACTGCTCTGCATCCTTGAAGATTGTAGGCCACCAGAATCTTTCCCTCAAGACCTTTTGAGTAATAGTTTTACCCATATAATGTCCCACACAAAATCCCTCATGCATTTCTTTCAACAACTTGTCAGCCTAAATTTCATCAACACATTTTAAAATTATGCAATCCAAATTCTTCCTATACAATTTACATTTCACAATCACATACTTAATGGCCTGTAATTTTAATGTCCTCTTCTGATTATCATTCATTTTCGCTGGACATTTCATGTTCTTTAAGTAAAATATAACATCTTGATACTAGATACAATCATCCATATCACATGTGTAATCAACATCAGCTTGATTTATCTGATTTGCATCAAGATTGGACCGAGCCATCAATTTTTCCAATCCTTGTCCTCTAACCAATTTGGTAATCTGGATATCAATATTGAATTCTTGAATTATATTTATCCATCTACATCTCCTTCCAGACACCTCTTGCTGTGAAAAGATATCCTTGATTGCTACACTTGGTACAAAATCAATCACAATTGCTCCCATCAAATAACACCTAAAAGCCTTAACAACCTTCACAAGTGCATATGCTTGTTTCTCATTAATATCATATTTCAACTCAGCAGCCTACAAAGATTTACTAAAAAATGCAATAGGCTACTCATAACCCTCACTATTTTTCTGCAACAAAACTGCAACAACAGTATGAAAAGATGCAAAAGAAAAGATATGCATTGGAACATTGTAATCAGGTGCCTTGAGCATAGGTGCATCCTTGATAGCCTACTTGATATTCTTGAAAGCTTCATTAGGCTCACCCTCCCATTTAATCTTAGATCCTTTCTTCAACATCTTGGATATTGGCCTGGTAACCTCTACAAAGTTTGTAATAAATCTTCTCAAGAAATTCACCTGACCAAAGAAAGATTGAATTCCCTTAACATTTTTTGGTTTTTGAATCTTATCAATGGCTACCACCCTCTCAGGATCAATTCTGACTCCTTGCTTTCCAACCAAATGGCCAAGCAACTTACCCTCGGTGACACCAAATGCACATTTCCTTGGATTTAATGAAATGCCATATTCCAAAGCCCTCACAAATATTTTTTCTAGATGAGTACAATGGTCTTCTTCCTTCTTGGAATAAGTAGTTAAATCATCCTTATCAACAAGGAAATCATTTATAAAATTTGAAAAGGCAACATCCATTTCCCTCTGAAAAGTTGCACCAACATTTGTGAGACCAAAAGGCATTCTCACATAAACATATGTCCCCCAAGGTGTAGTGAAAGCTATCTTAAATTGTTCTGATTCTTTCACAATTACCTGATTATAAGTATTGAAACCATCCAGCATAGACATTAATTTAGATCCAGTCACTCTCTACAGCATAGCCTCCATATTGGGCAGACAATAGTTATCCTTTAATGATCTGGTGTTCAAATTTTTGAAATTCACACAAAGTCTGATGTCACCATTCTTCTTCTTGACAGTAACCAAATTTGAAACCCAAGAAGAATGCCTAATGGGCTTGATAATTCTAGCATCTCTTAGCTTCATTAATTCTTCTTCCATTTTAGGTGCCAAAGTAGGATTTATAGGCCTTTGGTTTTGCCTAAAGGGTTTGGCATCTTCTTTCAAAGGAATAACATGCTGGAACATGTCTTCTCTATAAACCTTTAGGTCATCATATGACCATGCAAAAACATGCCTAAATTTTCTTAATAATTCAATCAATGACCTCCTTACCTTGTGAGAAACCTCCTTACCAATGTAAACCTTCTTAGGTGCCTCTTGTGTTCCAAGATTTATCTCCTCCAAATTCATATGATCTTCCCTTTTAATATCCTTCTGAACTCTATCCTGACTATCAAATACAGTTTCTAGAACAACAAGTCCCTTAGGAACCTTGTTAGTTCTAAGTTGGATGACTTCATTGCCAAAGACAACCTCCTTTCCTTTTTCAGTCTCAACCAAGGCTAAAAAATCTAACTCCTGACCATGATACTGATCTTTACAATTCAAAAATCTCAAGATATCCTAGTCATCTTCAAAAACTTGCGAATTCTCAACATTATCTGGTATACTAGGCCTAGTCTAAATTTCAACTTTGGAGAGACCAGCAAAAGTAATATCACTGGGATTGATTGCAATATTAGCTAACAAATCAGCCATCTTGTTATTACTTCTATCCTTCCGTTCAATATTGAAGCCATCAAAACACTTAATCAAATCTCAAATAGCATTTTTATATTGCTTTAACCTTTTGTTCTTGGAAGCATATACTGATCTTATTTTGGACACCACCAATTTAGAATCTCCAATAACTTTTAGACATTTAATTCCATGCTTTTGTGCCAATCTCAATCCTAGCAATAATGCTTCATACTTTGCTATATTATTGGTACAAAAGAAATTCAATGTGAGAGAAAAATTGTAGGTGCTCCCCTTAGGAGAAATGAGTAAAATACCTGCTCCTGCTCCATCTTTGCAGCTAGCACCATCAAAGTACATCACCCACAAATCACCCTTCATAGCCTTAGAACCTATCTCTTTAGCAATACATGGCAATACAAGCTCCTTTTCAAGTACAGTGACCTCAGCTCTGAAAGCATTGACATTAGTATCTACAAAGTAGGTAACCTCATTATCAATATCCTTTTCAATCATATAAGTTACCCTTGGTTCTCTTTCAATCTTAATAAACTAATAATCAATCTTGAAGGTTGCAAACACCCACCCATGGAAGCACTCCATTTCCTAGATAACAACATACCATAATGAGGTGGAATGTCTACAACCAAGACACTCATAGTCAATTCCTTCTCTGGATAGGCTACTAGTCAGTATGGCATTGAATTTATAGTCCCAATAACTGGTACTTCCCTCTAATCCATTGCACAACATCTGCCTTGATTTGTATCAACTTTCAGACCTAACCTTTCCATGATCTTAAAATGCATGACAGTATTGGAAGCACCTAAATCAATCATACAATTTCTTAATTTCATCCCATTCACAATGATACTCAAGAAGAATGGATCTATATTTTCAAGGTTGGCATTGACAGAATTATCCAAGTATATAGGTGGTATATGAGATACCAATCCTTGGACCTCCACTTCTTTCAAAACTTTATCCTGAGGTTCATTGCATGCAACATCATTATTATGAACATTATCTACCCATGTAATAGCCCTATCTTTATGTTTATGGATCCTCAACAATGCTGACAATGGAGCCTTGACAATTATCTAAGATAATACAGCCAACATATTAACAGGAGTAGAGGGAGGAAACTCAATCTGTTCTGCCTTATTATCTTTTTGTTTATCTGATATGTTAGTTGTAGCTGTAACCTTTACCCTTTCAGCTCTAGCCATTTTTCCAACTGGATTTTCTATTTCATTAGAAATTTTTTTAACTCCAACCCCCTTAGGTTCCCACTTTTTACCTTTTACATTTTTGAACCTTGCCATATGATCATCCTTTGATCTATTTCCACTGAATTCCCCAGAGTTGTTGTTTTTATAAACATTCCTGCAACTTTCTCATTTGTATTGCTTGCCACCATGCCTCTATTTTACACTTGGGCTATCATTTCTGTAGTAATTTTATCCATTTCCTCCTTTGAAGGTCTTCTCAAATTTACTGTTTCTGAGGAAGAATTCATGTTACATGTCTTTTCATCAATGTCATCATTATCAGAAAAAACCTCCTGATGGAAAAGTGCCCTATTGTGTCTTTTCAAAAAAACATGTGCTTCTTCATCAATATCAGAATCATCTTCATATCCTAAATATGAAGTTGCCATCTTGCATCCAACATCATCATGAGTTTCTTCTTGATTTAATTCCTCATTGTTATCAGTCTGATATGTTGGCATGGATTGTGCAACTACACAATGCTCTGTAGAATGAGGGGACTGGCATGCTATACACCATGGTGTATCCTTTATGACATTTATAGAGGATCTTTGTAAAGGATCAGGGACAACTTTATCATTATTTCCTCTTGTAGTAGAGACAATAGGCTTTCCATCCTTCCATTGGGTGTTGTAGGGATAATTCTACAATCTATTCTGCCTACTGAAATTGTTATTGAATTGAGGCTTTTCATTGGCAGGGGCATTATTAATTCTATTAGCAGGTGCTTTTAAATCCTTCAATGCATTCAACACCTTATCCAATTTATCTTCCTCTTATTTCTTATTTCCAACATTCCTTTCATTATCCCTTTT
The DNA here is from genome assembly GCA_027943335.1 of Chamaecyparis obtusa. Classification (NCBI taxonomy): domain Eukaryota; kingdom Viridiplantae; phylum Streptophyta; class Pinopsida; order Cupressales; family Cupressaceae; genus Chamaecyparis; species Chamaecyparis obtusa. Next base: position 333,796 of record BSBK01007630.1, on the reverse strand, counting down.
GTACTTCTTATCTCCAAACAACTTTGGATCATCTCTTTTTCCACCCAATTTTCTTGATATTTTCATATTGTTTTCAATATTGATAGCAATCCTAAAAACATCCCTGAGAGTTCTTGGTTCTTTTTCCCTCAACAAATATCCCATCTTTGCATCAAAGGCATTGAAGTATGTGGTCAGAGAAACATTGTCATCTAACCGCATAACTTGAAACAACTTATGCATACCCTTCTGAAATCTCATATTGAATTCAGCTGCAGATTCATTCTGATTTTTCCTTATAGTGTTGAACTCATTTAACATGAAACTAGCATTAGGCCTGGCACCATATTATTCTTTGAAACATCTCTCAAATGAATCCCAAGTGTCAATACAATGGTCAAGGAGTCTCTTAAACCAATCTCTAGCATCCTCCAATAAAGATTGAACAAATAATTTCATGACTACATCCTCATGCTCTACCTCATAATCATTTAGCATATCAACAAATAACCTAAGATGTTCCTCACAACTAATGGCATTGTTACCAGAAAACTTAGGTACCTTATCCCTTATATCAATTGGAAAAGCATTTGGGTAGCCAGGAATTCCATCAAAACTAATTTGCCTATAGCCTTCTAATTGCATAGATCTTCTTTGAAAACTTGAACTAGTGTTGACCCTAGGATCAAAGTTTAAATTTACATTTCCATCTACTTGTGCATTTGATTTCTATTTAAGATCAACTTTTATCTTAGCAGATGAGGAAGGAATTGAACTAGTAGTAGCATTACTAAGTGGAATAGTAGTAGTTATAGATGACATAGCTAGTTCATCAGTAGATGGGCCAAGAGCATTGGTAGATGAAGCCTTCAAGAACTGGATCTTTCTTCTCTTTTCTACAATGGAGGCTTCAATTTCAGCCTTCTCTAATTCTCTTGTTAGGTCCCCATCTTCTTTTCTCCTTCTCTCCATCTCTGTATCCTTATTTGAATTGGGTGGTGGGACCCCTAGTATTGTCAATGATTTGCTTGTTTGATGTCCCACCATCTTTTTCTTTCCTTTTTCACCAACGGCAATAGCAAGCCTAGTGATTTCATGCCCATCTTTATCTTTAGGGAGGGAAGCATAACTTTGAACCTGTCTAACCACAAGGCCCTCTTTATCAAACTCATGGTCTTGCAGTAAGCACTCCTGCTCACTTCTCAAAGCATCAAGATCACCAAAGACATCATGCTACAAAGTCTTAGGAGCAAAAGCAAGCATCTTGTTTCTCTCCTTCAACTCATTGATCTTTCTAAGGGACTCTCTCTCTATCAAAGCATTCACTTTCTTAGCTTCTATCTCCTTTTGTAACCTATTATGTATGGCATCCTACTTGACCAACTATAACCTTAGGGCACTTAAATCATCTAGGTCTGTCATAATATCATTAGAACCTAATGACACATCCATATCAGTGAGATTTTGATATGGGAAATGGACCTATCTCAGTCTCATGTGTTGCCTTTTGAATATATCATCACCAAGATCTAAATATGGTCCAAACCCCCTTTCTTTGGCTTGTTCATCTTGCCCTCCAGGTAATGAACCCTTATCTTTAAATACTGCCTCTGGGTAATCATAAAATTTATCTTCAAAGTAGCCACTATCTGATCTTGAACCTTTGTATTGTGAATCTTCCTCATGAGAGGATGTAAGTGGTACTCTATTTCTAGTATTTCTTTGTTTTCTCATGGGAGCACTAGTAGACTCACCATTTCTTCTGATCCAGCTCTTCTTTTCTTGTCTAGGTAACTGTTCCAGAGTAACCTCCAGATTTTTTTTGACAAAGGACCTAGTATTCCTTCTTTTGTCCATGATTTGTAGTTTATAGCACTAGTTCTAATCTTTTGTGTTGCCACCCACCAAAGTGGGAAATCTTTAAATGAATGCAATGGGAAAAACAAGAGTCCACTTAACAACTTTTATCTCTAGACTCTCCCCAACAGAGTCACCATTTTGTTGGTGTTCTTTTCTTTATACTTGTAGGTTTACACTATGATTGACAAATTAATGTCTCTGAATCTATCACCACTCCAAAGTTTGCAAGGAAAAGGGATAATTAACAAGGATCAAAGAGATCTTCCTACACTTTGAGCTTAAATGCTTAGGTGGGTGTACCTTTGATTGACTTCTTCAAAGGAATCACAAAATATTAAGCAATTATATCATTTACAAACTGGTTTAAAGATTTTATCATTTATATGTATGGTGGATGATGATGAACTGCTTCTAGAGAATAGATCACTGCCTTAACCTAGGGCATAGAGTCACCCACTAACACATGTCAACTGAGAATCCTAAATCAAATATTCCTAAACTCAGAATAAGTGCTTTGCCTATTATCCTTCTCACTCCTGAACCTGATCATCAAATTCCTATCCAACCATGAACTCACTAAAATCACCTTAAAGACTTTAATCCTAACTTTGTTAGGAACTCAAAGATAATCCCACAATACTCTTTGTTTACCATATGCTAACCCATTTTGTAATATTAACATATATGAGCCCAGTATTAAAATAAGAAGACAAACATAAATCTAAGATTGGAATCCAGGTGTATTCTCATTAAAATTTGTAGAATCAATACATTACCAGAACAACAAAATGCTAGGAAAAGGACCCAAAATCCAAGCTCTCCTTGTTTATTCTTTACATTGATTTTCAATATACAACAACCCCCCTTGCAAAATAAAAAATTCAACCATATATACCCTCTAGTCATCTTGGAATCCCAAAACAAGATGCAACAAGCTACAAATGATTAGGGTTAGGGTTTTACCCACCAAACTAACTAAGATCAATCAAGAATTTATTACAATTAGGGGAAAACCAAGTAGCTTGGAGAAAGCAGATCCAAGAATGATCTATAATCATGGTAATTCCCTGAGAAAGTAATGAAACCCATGGATTTGCCCATATTTATCAACCTATTCGGCCACCTGCAACATGCCTTTGAGCAACAAAATCATGGTACAAACCCCTACAATTAATCATCAACATCCCTGGACCACACTACAACAACAAGCACCATGAGCTCCACCAAATCTAGCCACTAATACAATTAATTTCAGTCCTTCCTATCGTAGAAAACCCATCTAGAAATTCAAATTTGAAATGCAATGGTCAGTCAACACAGTTTAAAACATGGCTGTCAATTCCTATGTTTTCCCAGTAGATCGAGCGGCCTAGATTCATCATTTACAACAACCACAGGGCCCATTGAAAAGGCTACAGCCATGTTAGTAGTCCAAAACCAATAGAAACCAAGCAACTTAGCAACGTGTGGCAGCAAAGGACCCACCGCAAAGTATTCTCTCTATAGACAAGATCAACAATCATTGTTACACCATGCACTTAATCATCGTGCATCTTACCCCAGTGGTATAATGATAACCACAAGATCTTGTAGTGCTTTAACCCCTTTGGAGAAACCAGCCCCACTAACAACCACCAATTCACAAACCTACCAGCCAATCAAAGAAAAACAAATCAGGACCACCTAGCCAATAGTCCCATAGCATCGTTACCCTTCCACTAATGAAAATCATGCATGTCGGCTCCAACTGTTAGAAGACCCACCTTCTTCATTATCACCTAAGAAAAGTAAAATCGACGGCTAGCATAAGATCTCTTGGCTTTGATAGACCCCATGAGATCATACACCAACAATAGATCTCCTACAAATGTCAAAGCACTTGAAGACACATCAGAAACCCTGGTCCCACTGACAAGCTCCACCTCATCGCTTAGAAACCAATGAGAAACTACCATCTTTGCAACACCTAGCACTAGACCCACTGACACCTGTTGGCATTAAACAGAATTGCCACTAGTGACAACACTTATTTGCATTCTGGGTACAAACCGAGCAGACAGTGCAAACCGAGCAGACAGTGCAAACCGAGTAGATAGTGCAAACTGAGTAGATAGTGCAAACCGAGCAGACAGTGCAAACTGAGCAGACAGTGCAAACGGAGCAAACAATGCAAACCGAGCAAGACAATACAAAATGAGCAAGTTAGTACAAACTGAGCAGGACAGTGTAAACCGAGTAACATCATGTCTACCGAGTCACCAGTATTTACCGAGTTCAAAACCTACCAAGTGGTCAGTATGAACCGTGCCTTCACTTCTACCGAGTGCATGACGATGCCGAGTAATGCAGTGGACACCGAGTATCAGAAAGTCACCGAGTTAGTTTGAAGGAACCGTGTAACCATACTTGGGCCGACTTAGTAGCACTTATGTTTATTTGTCAAGCCAACTTTGTAATTGTAATTGTAATTAATTGTTTAAGACTTGTATATAAACAATGTTGTAAAAATGTCAAGAAGAAAATAAGAAGCATATATGTGAAAAAGAAAGAAAGGCAGAGATAAGCAAATTACAAAGAGCTTCAGCAGTATAAGGAATAGCAAAGACAAATTCATCACAGAAGATGATCAGTACATCAGCGAATCTCAATCAGCAATCCAGTTGCAAAGCAAGAGATCTACTGTTTCATCCTAACAGGTGAATCAGTACTAAATCCTTTAACCGGGTAGACTTAACAGTCTTTTGTAAAATCTCTTTACCGAGTGCATACTTCATTGTACGTTTGTAAATCCTTTAACAGGGTGGATTTAGCAATCCTTATTGCTCCTAATAGGGCAGATCATCAGAAGTGATCAAATTGTAAGCCTTAACCAGCCAACTTTATTCTGCAGTATTAAAGCTTTGTGGGTTTCATCCCCACCCCAGTTTTACTTTCTTTTGGAAGGTTTCTGGGTAACCAAATCTATGTGTCATTATTGTGAATACTTTTAAGTTTCATGCTTTCTGTATGCAAAGGTTAAAGTAAATTACATGTTAATATATCTGTAATTGAAAGAAAATTTGGAGTTACTGATTCACCCCTCCCCTCTCAGTAACTCGGTTAATTCCTGAATATTTCCAACAATTGGTATTAGAGTAGCATTGGTTCTCAAGTCAAAGCTTAAATAGCTTGAGCAAAGATCCAGGACAATGGAGGTATTCAAACTGAACAAGGTGATTGAAAATGAAAAGCTAGATTTGGAAATGGCCATAGCTAAACTTAAAGAAGCAAAAGAACATCTTTCCCAATCCCTAAGAAGAAGGAAGGAACTTGCAAATCAGATGAATGATCAGAATTACATTGAAGAAAAGATTGAAGATCTTTTTCCCTCAAATAGCTCAGATGAAGCAAACAATGCTGTCAAAGAACTCCTAGAAAAGAATGGGTCTCTGCAGGAAGAAGTGAGAAAATTAAAAAGAGAACAAGAGCTACACTCTACAAGATTTTGTGAGATCTTGGAACAAAGAAATAAGTTGAAAGATGAATTAGATGGAAGGAACATTGAAGTCCAAAATAAAACCTTTCAGCTAGAAAACCTAATTGATCAGATCTCTCATACAAATGAGGAAATTCTGAATCTAAGATCAGAAATAGAAAGCACAAGAGAAGAACTAAGATCTAAAAAGGAAATCAATCTAAGATTGGTGGATGACCTAAACACTGAAAAACAAATCAATGAAGGAATGCTGAAAAGTCAAGAAGACTTGAATCAACTGTATGAGCGAAATCTTCATAGGCAAAAAGGAAAAGCAGGACTTGGATACAAAGGAGAAGGCGAATCCTCTAAGCAAGGTACTCAAAGAAATCAAAACCCTACTTGTAATCATTGTGGTAAAATAGGACATACTTCAAATAAATGTTGGAACAATGAAAAAGTAGAATTCAATGGAAAATGTTACAACTGCAATCAACATGGTCACAAAGCAAATGAATGCAAGGAAAAACCTAGATTCAGAGGTAATTGTCACAAATGCAACAAACAAGGTCACAAGGCATCCGAGTGCAGATCCAAAATATTCAATCCAGTAGAACAAATTATGAAAGTAATGTTTGGATGGGACTACAACACCTGGTGCAGATGTCATTACTATGGAGAATATGGACACATTGGCATGAATTGCATAAAACATCATCTAAGGAAAAGAGATACTACCGTAAGATGCTTCAAATGCATTAAACTCGGTCACATAGCCAGAAACTGCATGAATTCTAGTGAAGTTGAAGATGGAAAGAAGAATGAAGCAACTAAGGTCAGGAAATAGGTGAGACAAAAATGGATTCCTAAATCTACCGAGCAAACCAGTCCAAGTAATGGAATGGGTGGCTCTACTGACTCAAACTAAATTTTCAAGAAAGCACTGGAACTGTATTCTCATAGACCAATCTCAAGCAGTTCCAGAACTGAATTAAAAGAAAGATCTAAATCAGCATGCAAGATGCAGTAAGATCATAGGAAGGTCAGTATCAGTCTTTACCGAGCAAGGTTGGTACCAGTCTTTACCGAGCGAGGTCGGAGCAATATGAATTCTCGAGTTCACCAAGTTGTGAAGTCTTTACCGAGCAATTAATTCTTAGTGGGTGACAGTCTGTCAGAATTCATACCCTAATTTTTACTGAGCATTAATGATAGAGTTGTAAACAAAAGGCAAGTAATCGAACTCATTCTTCACCGTGAACCTTTAGCACTTTGAGAGCAAAAAATTTCAAGAGCAACCCAGCGATTCAATACTTTTGCGAAAGGAATTTTCTGTGAGCTACCATGACATCATCCAGCACCTCAGCGAAGAAAGGATCTGATATGTTAGTCCAAGGGGAATGGAAAGCACCAGATTTCAAGATCGTTCCCACAATTGCAACAGCCCTAGATCCGAACGGAGCTCAATCTCAGATTCCTCCTAAGGTACTACTTATTAACGATATCCGCAATCATTTCAACTATTCAATTCATGAAATGGGGAACCTAGAACTAGATATTGTGCGTGAGGAACTGTGTGTGGATGGTATTCTGAAACCCGAGCACAAACATCTGGAAGATAAAGGTTTAGTTCACATTGCACATCTACCTCGAAACTTTTGAGATAAATGGGTTAGATACATTCTCAGCCATGTACATGATGGCAAGATTTGGCTTGAGCAACCCATAGAGATCACAAAGAAGATGATTCATCAAATCACCGGTCTTCCCATGTTGAACAAAGCAAAAACTACCAAAACCCTAGGTCGGACGGAACTAGAGAAGAAAACCCTAGCCGAGTGGGACGGTAGAGGCATGAAAGTTAGCAGCATTAAAGATGCTGAACTAAAGTTTGGTACACACATAATTTCCCATAAGATTTACAGTTCTAGTCGACAGAATAGTGTCTCCTGTGAAGCTATTGACCTAGCATACAAAGTGGTCAAGAATAACTTAACATTTGACCTAGCAGACTTATTGTTAAAGCAGTTTAACAAAAACATGGAAAGCATTCAAACTTCCAAAAAAATAATCCATGTAAGTTTGGATCCTTATTGGTCTGTTTATTCTTCTATGCTCAAAAATTCTTCCCTTCTAAAGGAAAAGTTGTATGGAGAAAAGATGTGCCAGTCCTTTATGAAATAAATGAATACATCTCAGAAATGGGTGAAAATTTTGAAAGCATCATGGATAATTATTTTGAGTCTTTCAAAGAGAAAATGAATGACAGATTCCAGATTCCATAGAAGTTGGTGGAAGATTACAAGGATGACATTTGTTTTATGGTGGATTGTGATAATGTATATATTCAAGCAGCTAAACCGAGGACTGTATATGTAAAACCTCTTCCTTATGAGGTAAATATTGATGAAACCAAGAATATTATTGAAGCTCTTCTTAATCAGCCTGTCAATCCCAAAGCTCCATATTTTGGAACATATGATGAAGCTAAGGTGAGAATTGAACTAAGCATAAAGCTTCCACAGGCGGTAAACAAAGGAAAGAAGAGGATAGCCAAAATGCAAATGATAACCGAGGACAAAGAAGATATCGATGAAGAAGAAGAGGAAAAGGATGAGAAAATAGAGGAACCTAAACCTGCAAAGAAGAAAGGAAAGGTATTCATCACTAAGGCACCTAAGCCTCCCACTGTTGTATTTACAAGGAGAAATGCAAGAGGTAAGGCAGACAAGGCAGACAAGGCAGATAAAGACATAGTATTCAAAAGGCCTCCTCTAAACTTTCAAGAAAGGATCAAACTCTTTAGAGATGGATCAGGATCTGGAGTAAGTAACATAAAATCTTTTAAATATGAAACCAGATAGGAAATAGAATAGAAGGAAATAGAAGATGCTGTTATTGAAAAGATGGGACAGTGGAAATACTCTCCTAATGACATAGCCCCACAGGTTCCAGCTGTCTTATTAAATCCAATAAAAATGAGATGGAGCAATGCAAAGCAAACTGTGATAGACATATTTGATCAAACCCTGAGACAGTTAATGCCGAGCTTGAAAAATGATGAAGTAAAGAAGGCATTAAAAGAAAATGAAAATAAGATGACACTAAGGTTTAATACTTGTTTGATTCTGATCAACAATATCGACTCGGTTGTGAAGGCTGCAAATGCCACATGGAAAAACATATACCATCTTCACCAATCGAGTATTGAAATAGTCATAATAAAAGACATTGAAGATGACAGTGATGAACAAGAAGAAGCCATAGAGGTAGATGATACTATGAGAATAGTGGCAGAAGTCATTGCATCCCTTCCTACCTCTCCAGTAAAAGTCTCTACATCCAGCCCGGAGACACCTTCAAGCATGGTTGTGACAACTTCAACATTTGTCCAATCATCTATAGCAACAATAGAAGAAACTACCATTTCTTCTACCGAGTTGTAGTCTCCCACATCATCAAGTTTTCCAGTAGTAAGTTTTCCAATTTTTGAATCTAACAGTGTAAATATTTTAAGCTCTCCAGTAGACAGTGTGCTAGTCTCTATAGCCAACCCTACTATATCTACTATCACTACTACTAAGGCATTAAGTACAGATAAGCCTAAGGCTCTACCGAGTATAAAATTTTTGGGTAAGAATATAGTAGAGGATATAGACCTAGATGAAGAGATAGAGATTCCAACATTAGATTTTGCAAATCTATCAGCGGACCAAATGCAAAATATAGGTGAGATCCTCCAAAGGAAAGCAAAACAAAAGAAGCTTAAAGAGGAGAGAGACAAGGAATATCAAATCATCAAGGATGCTAAGGACATCTTGTCTGATGCATTAGGTATTAAAGTAGACTCCTCCCAACATGTTTTGCTACAATTAGCAGAAGCAATTAATAAATACAATGAGGATTCATCTGGGACAGAAAAGCTAGTTGAAAGAGCCGAGAAGAGATTCAACAATAAAGTACTTGAGCACATTTCTCAGCACATAGCTATTAACCAAGTAGAATTGTCTTCAGTTTTGTCAAACATTGAATCTACCTATTCGAATGCTACCTCTCTTTTGGCCAGATTGTGCAACATTGCCGAGTTCACAAAGGATGTCACGGATAAAATGAATAAAATGGATGAGGATATGAAGATTAGCATACAGAAGCTGCAACTTGAACCAAGTTCAAGCTCTGCTCATCACATGAAAATCTCATACCTATCAAATATGCAGTCAGATCTACTGAAAGAAGACACAAGGATCCGGTCCACACTGCTAGACATCCAACACATGATCCTTCCCATCATGAATACAATGTATAAGCACATTGAACATTCCAAACCATTGATTCATGACAATCAGTTCTCTATAGCAGATCACATGATTGAACTCTCTGCAGAAGTCCAAATTGCAATCCAAACATGCAAGATTCTGCAAGAAAGTTGGGACAGAACCCTGGCACTAATAATGAAGGTACATTCTAATTTTCTATCAAATTTTGGATTCTCTCTGTAAATAACTTGTATATACACCTTTGGCATTATCATCAAAAAGGGGGAGATATGTATAGAGGGAGATATATGTATAGAAGAAGACTTGTATAGAAAAAGTTAGCACATTGAAAGGGGGAGAGAATGTATAAAGCCCTATAACAAAGACAAATTTTGAAAAATCATTTTAAAACTCAGCATGATTCATGTATATAAGTTTTGGCCAATAAGTGTTTTTGTCACTAATGCCAAAGGGGGAGATTGTTGGCATTAAACAGAATTACCACTAGTGACAACACTTATTTGCATTCTGGGTACAAACCGAGTAGACAGTGCAAACCGAGCAGACAGTGCAAACCGAGCAGATAGTGCAAACCGAGCAGACAGTGCAAACTGAGCAGACAGTGTAAATTGAGCAGATAGTGCAAACCGAGCAGACATTGCAAACTGAGCAAACAGTGCAAACCGAGCAAGACAATGCAAACTGAGCAAGTTAGTACAAACTGAGCAGGACAGTGTAAACCGAGTAACATCATGTCTACCGAGTCACCAGTATTTACCGAGTTCAAAACCTACCGAGTGGTCAGTATGAACCGTGCCTTCACTTCTACTGAGTGCATGACGATGCCGAGTAATGCAGTGGACGCCGAGTATTAGAAAGTCACCGAGTTAGTTTGAAGGAATCGTGTAACCATACTTGGGCCGACTTAGTAGCACTTATGTTTATTTGTCAAGCTGACTTTGTAATTGTAATTGTAATTAATTGTTTAAGACTTGTATATAAACAATGTTGTAAAAATGTCAAGAAGAAAATAAGAAGCATATATGTGAAAAAGAAAGAAAGGCAGAGATAAGAGAATTACAAAGAGCTTTAGCAGTATAAGGAACAGAAAAGACAAATTCATCACAGAAGGTGATCAGTACATCAGCGAATCTCAATCAGCAATCTAGTTGCAAAGCAAGAGATCTACTGTTTCATCCTAACAGGTGAATCAGTACTAAATCCTTTAACCGGGTAGACTTAACAGTCTTTTGTAAAATCTCTTTACCGAGTGCATACTTCATTGTATGTTTGTAAATCCTTTAACAGGGTGGATTTAGCAATCCTTATTGCTCCTAATAGGGCAGATCATCAGAAGTGATCAAATTGTAAGCCTTAACCGGCCAACTTTATTTTGCAGTATTAAAGCTTTGTGGGTTTCATCCCCACCCCAGTTTTACTTTCTTTTGGAAGGTTTCTGGGTAACCAAATCTATGTGTCATTATTGTGAATGCTTTTAAGTTTCATGCTTTTTGTATGCAAAGGTTAAAGTAAATTACATGTTAATACATCTGTAATTGAAAGAAAATTTGGAGTTATTGATTCACCCCTCCCCTCTCAGTAACTTGGTTAATTCCTGAATATTTCCAACAACACCATCCCCAATCAGATTCAAAATTGATGAATGGTGCATGATCACATGGGGTAGGAATATTCCATGCAATCAAGTGTCGACCATGGATTTAAAAACCTTCACTATAGGCCCCACTAACAGGATACACATCATAATCCACTTCAGCCAATGAAAAGCTGCCAAGTCAGGATGATTGGGCAAACAAGGACCCACCATGCATAGGCCGCAACATTTTGGAAGATCAAGCAGTTGTCACATGATCACATGGAATATTCCTACCCCATGCAATCATGTGCCTACTATTAGATTGAAAAGGCACTGAAATTTTGGGCCCGTTGACCACTCGAAAACATGACCAAAGAGCATGAAACTACCAGTGGAGTCACAAAATGTTAAGGATTAAACCACTAGGAACAGGAGACCATGCGACCACTGTAGTCACCAAATCACTGAAAGAAATGCTAACTACTGGAGGGCTATGTGAACTAGTGACATACCAGGAAAGATAAAGGGCACATGCATTTTAGAAAGACTTAAGTGGCCTGAAAAGGTAATGAAGAAATAGAACAAGGCTAAGGAAAACTAGGGTTTTTCTATGCAATGGCTATAAATATGAAAATTGACCCAGGGCTTCAAGCCAGGGACATGGAAAATATTGCAGAGACTAGGGGAAAAAAAAACTACAAAGTCATGAAAAATATTTTAGGTGCTAACAAACCATAAATGAACATATCAATCATCTGATAAACATATCATCATCCACAAAACATAAATGTAAATGTATAGCTCTAACCATCATAATAGAGTGTCCAAATTAGAAAGTCCAAGTATCACTATAGGAGAGGGTATTACATAGACAAAAACTCTTTTTCTTTTTCTTTTTATTTTCTTATTTATTATTATTTTTAGCAAAGTGGTCTCCATTATTTAATTAAAAGATTTTAAAAGAGATTTTTTCTTTTAATTAAATGTGGCTTAGGATAAAGTGATTTTATTATTTAATTAAAAGATTCTTTTATTTAATTAAAAGGGAGCATGTTCTCTTAATTAAATAAAACTTAGGATAAAATGATCAAACCTTAGGAAATATTAAAATAATTGAATTAATTATGACTTGGTTGAGGAAATTGATTTAAATTGAAAATATTGCAAGGCATTGATTCGGGAAATGATAAATTGATGAATGGGGGCCCAAAGTCTAGGTGACCATTTTAGGGTGCATACACAGGTCACATTGTGAAGTTTTGTAGATACAATGGAGATGACAACAAAAGAGGACAAAGGAGATCTAATGAACCAAAAGGACCACCACCTATGGTTATAAGGAAGAATATTAGTGACAGTGGTAAAAGGCTAAATGATTACATGAATGAATACAAGAAATCAGAGGATGAGAAGATATGGCAAGTAAAATTTCTAAAGAAGGTAGTGGTTCAGGGAGAGACAACTAATGACTTTGTGTCTTCGCATGATGAATTATTTGAGGCATCAACCTAGAAGGCCTCAAGGCCTCATGGGGAGCACTGGATGTAGACAACGTAAATTATTCAGCCCCTATATTTAAGTGGAGTAAGCTCATGCGAGCTTAGGTGTGATGTGTACAGATGTTGTGAAATTATTCAGCCCCTAATTTTGCAATGATTGGATGGTATGCAAAGTTGAGCTACCTATGTTTAATGCACACACTAAACTTGTGAAGTATTGGTAGTTCCCTTTGATCTTCAACTTGCAGATTTATACTTTGATGGATAACTATAATTAATACTTTAACTCTATCACCACTCCAAAGTCTACAAGGAAGAGGAATTAACAAGGATCAAAAGAGATCCTCCTACACTTTGAGCCTTAATGCTCAGGCAGGTGTACCCTTAACTCACTTCTCCAAAGGAGTCACTAAATGTTATACCAATATACTCTTTACTAACTGATTTAAAGATTTGATCATTTAAATTTGTATGTGTGATTGATGATTATGGACTACATCCAAAGAATAGATTAGTGCCTTATCCTAAGGAAAAGAGTCACTAAATAACATATATCAACCTAAAACCTTAACTCAAACACACATGAACTCAGAGTAAGTGCTTTGCCTATTACTCCCCTCACTCCCAAACATTATCATCAAATTCCAATCTAACAATGAACTCACTAAAATCACTGTAAAGGCTTTAATCCTAACTTTTTTAGGAACTACGAGCTAATCTCACAATACTCTTTGTTTACCATATGCTAATTCACTTTGTGACCTTAACATAAATGAATCCACAATCAAAAAAAGAAGACAATCAGAGATTTGAGATAGGAATTCAAGTGTATTCTCATTAATTTTTAGAATCAATACATTACCAAACAACAAAATACCAAAGGAACAAACCCAAAATCTAGGTTCTCTTTGCTCAATGTGATACCATCAACAACAACTAGGGACCAAAAAAAAGTTTTGGAACCTGCACTAAGTGAAAAATTCTGCAATATATACCCCCCTAGCCATCTTGGAATCCTGAAAGAAGATGCAACAAGTTATGGATGACTAGGGTTAGGGTTTCAACTACCCACCAACTAGAAATGGTCACAAGATTAAATGCAGGAGATGAAAACTACTTGGCCATGCCTGAGAAAGATTTGCACTTATGATAGATCTCTAAGAAAGTACTACAAATCATGGAAATGCTAGATTGTCAACCTATTCGGCCACCTGCAAACACACCTTGAGCATAAAACCACATAGTAAAAATCCCTCTAGATGATCATGGAGCACCCTAGACCACACCGCAATAGCAAGCGCCACCAAAAAAATCAAATCCAGCTGAGAAAGCATTCATTTTTGGTCCTTTTTATCACTAAGAAACCCTCTGCAAATTTGAATTTGAAAAACAATGGTTGTTTCCAAGCTCCAGCAGTGAATCGGTGGTCAATGTTTAAATCTAGATCAACTTTAAGTCCCGACCATCAGATCTCTCCTTTTCATAGTCTTTATGTCCTTAACTCAACTTCCACCCTTAGGTTAACACTTAGTGACGATGTGACAAGGCAAATCCTTATTCATGAAGTGAAATATTAACTCACTGCTTAACCTCACGAACTGGTGATTGAAGGAAAATAAGCTTACCCTAGTCACATTTGGCGAATTGGTGACTGAAGACTTTCACCGGGTCGCGGAATACCTTTTACCTCCACTAAAACTTGTAGTGATTGCATGAACATTGTTCACCAAGTCACTAGCTAATTTGAACACCACCATTTTATTACGCAAATGAGTGAACCCCTTTGAGATTTTCCAAAATCGCTAAGCATTTTATCCAAACTATCAAACTTTAGACCCTCGCCTACCATAAAATTGACAGTCATCTCATCTTCACATGGCCTAACAAGATTCCATCAGATTACACACCTGCCATTGATCTAGAATCTCCTCCCTCCCCTTACAATGCCCTGACACTGAAAGAAATCAACAGCCATCACAATATCTCAAACCTCTGACAAATCCTATAACAACTTATGCCATTCATTGATTTACTGACAATGTCAGGACCCTCTGACAAATCTCGAAACTACGTCCCAGTGACAACTGCCACTATGTTATTACATGGATCAATCAAAGACCACCAACTATGCTTACATGTTATTTTGGACCCACTGAGAACATTATACCACCTGGAAGATCAGACAGCTGGCACAAGATCTAAAAGGCTCAAAAGATTCTATGCACTTACATGCCAACCATCAATCTGGAATCTTAGCCAATTGAGATACTGGGCCCACCTGACATGTTATATCCAACTCATCACCTTTGACCAATGAAAAGCCACCATTCGTGTACATGTAGCAGTGGACCCATTTGAAAAGAAAGAAAACGTCATAAAAGGAAATCAACGGTCATCACAAAAGTGCAAGCCTCTGAAAAAACCTTTTCCCTTTCGTGACAACCATTGGATCAAGATAATGTCAGAAGGCCAAGCCCAGGAAAGCACATGAACACACGACTAAAGAAAAGAAACCACCACACCAAGTCGCTAACTGTTAAGACATATGCCGCTAGGAATAGGAGAATATGTGAACACTATGTTCACCCAATCACTGGAAGAAATAGATAATTGCCAGGAGACCAAGCGAACCAATGACAAACATGCATTCGCTAAATCACCGAACAAAAAGACTAACTGCCCGAGGATTAAATGAATAAGCAACAAGCCGGGAAAGAAATGTGCACATGCATTTAACAAGACTTAAGTGACCCAAAAAGGTAAAGACAAATTAGAATAGGGCTAGGGCATTCCAAAGGGTTTTAACACAATGACTAATTTTTTTGAAATTTTTAAGCTTAGGGTTTATGCCAGAGACCTAAAAATAATTGCAGGGACCAGGGGAGAAGGGCTAGAGCCATGAAATTTTTTGTACATGCTAACATGAAGGATAAAAGACTTGAAAGATTTCATTTCTACACCATTTTTTGATCACTGAGTAAGGAGAGAAGTGTGAAAGAAGAACAATAATCTAGTAGAGAGACTTTGCGTTCACGTGAAGCCAAACATCAGATTCAAGTGTTTAAGGTATTTAGACCTAATCTTTCATAGAAATCATGGATGCACCAATAATATATGATGTTGTAGACAAACCTAGGTATAAATTCAAGTGACATCCATACAAATCTTGTGAGGATGATCCAGAGGGAGCATTTTCTCAAACTCCCATAGGCATATTACATGTAGAAGACATTAGGGAATACATCCACTATAAATATGAGATCATTGGTGAGGAAAATATCTACAATGAGTTGGATGGTATAGTTGAAGCTAATGGAACCATGATAGAAGTGTTCAAACACTTGCCAGATCAGTCAATTCTGAAGATAACCCTACTCACTGAATTCATAGAAGCTGAATGGTTTAAGATCATTCTAAGTATGTTTCATGACCAATTTTTATGGATAGGAAGTAAGCCTATAAAGATATGTGCATAAATGATACATGACATCACTGGTCTTGATAATGGAGCCCTACCTGTGCAAGAGAAGAATCTAAGGAACCTAGTTGAAACCCTAACTCATTCAAAATGAGATAAGAGGACATTAAATGACATTTATCTACAAGATGTTAGGTTGATAGCAATGTTGTTGGGGTACAAACTATTTTATAGTAGAAGACCTAATTTTGTATCTACCAGATTCATCATGATGGCTTATAGAATGGTAAAAGAGAATAAGAAATATAACCTTAGTGAAATTCTAGCTCAACAATTTATTGAGAATGTAAAATTCATTAAGAAGGATAAATCTAAGGAATTTAGATTTGGTTCTTTACTAATTCATATGTATATTCACATAATCCACAACTTTCCTAGCATGCATCCTAGAGCATGGAAAGTCAATGAACCCACTGGACTTCAAATATCAAAATCCTATAGAAGATAGAAGAAAGACTGGGTAGATGGAGAATTGTTTGGCATGATAAAGATACTGCAGAGGTAGATGAAAGAAAGGTACAAAATCCCTAAAAATTTAGTAGAAAAATATGAGGACACTATATGTTTCATGGTTGAAACTGATTGTGTCTGCTTTGAGGAATTTAAGCCTAGAACTAAGTGGTGCTATCCTATGGGATATGAGGTAAGTGTTGAAGTACTGACTATGCAAGTGGAACATGTATTGGCAGCAGAAAAGGACCCTACCCAATAAAGATAGGGTACATATAGTGAGAAATATGAGAAAGTAAGAGAAGAATAAGAAAAGGTAACAAGGAAAAGAAAGGTCAATAAGATTATTGAAGAAATTACTGCGAAGGTAGGAATCACAAAGAAATAGTATTTGGACTTGAAAAATAAGATGCAGGAATCTTCTAGTATTGCCACTAATTCACCCATTCCATTGGAAGAAAAGAAGATAGTTACTACTGATAACATTATTGATTTATCAGTCCCTCAAGAGGAAGAAACCCATGAAGTTCAAACTACAACAGTTCCTAGATGATCATCTAGGACAGTCAAGTAGGTTAGTCCAAAAGAAAAAGAGTTAGAGGTAAAGAGGAATAAAATAGAAGAAAAGGTCATGGAGAAAGAGGAAGAGAAAATAGTTCAAAAGAGTCCATAATCGTTGTGGAAACTAGATATGAAATTATTGCAGAAAAGGGTTATCAAAGATGGAAATTTTATATCTATAAATAGATACTATGAGAGATATAGCCCCAAGGATCCAACAATCATTAAGCATTTGTTAGTTTTCAAAAAGAATTTGTTGGAAGTTGAAGCCACTATCCCCAAAGATCTGTAGAACAAACTGGAAATCAGAAAATAGTTAGCACATTCAGAGGATGAGAACATAAGAAACAAGACACTTGATGATATTTTTTTGGTTGTCTATTCAAGAAAGAGAAAGAATCCTAAAGGAATTGAAACCTCTACTAAGAACAAAGACCATACTAGTCAAGATTATGGCTAGAAAATATGATGAGGTAGTTGAAGATACCCAAAAGGCATTAGACCAAATTCTAATGAATGACATGCCTAAAAAGGTGTCACCTCCTAAGACTGCTAGACCTATATCCTTGGGTTTAGGAGAGAGCTCACATGAAATTGATGAGAGTGCTCAAGTTAACCTACAACTAGACTTCTTTGTCACTGGTGTGCTTGTTAGCCTTGACACTTTGCAAGATGTAAATGATCTTTTTATGGACAAGATGGATAGTGTGATGGAGGTTTAAGATCAGGAAAGAACATAAGAAAGAAAATTAGAAGAGAAACTAGAACAAAGAGTATAGGAGGAGTTACAACAAGAATAACATCAAGAAAAACAACCTAAATCAGAGGAAGATGTTGAAGTCAAACTAGATACATCCCTATTGTTGGCATGTCTGGCCAAACAAGTTAGCTCTAATGTGGACAACATGGATGAAGATGATCTGATGAAACTTTCATTTATGGCTTTTGCTAAAGATAAGGATAGATTAGTTTAGAAAGGAGACAAGAGAGCTAAGATAATGGTTAGGTCTATAGAAATAGTAAATAAGCTACTTCCCTCACTAGTTATCCTAAAAGAGAAGGATGAGGTTGAGATATTAGGAATGAATGCTGAAGCCTTTGGCAGTCATTCTGTAGCAGTGGTTATTGCATTCATGACTATGATTGTCATTGATGTCAACACAGTGATATTTCAGAGTTTAGCAGAGAGCAGGCACAATTTTGTTTTGCACACATGTTATATTGAAAATTGAGTTATGCACAGTTGATGGTATGTTCTTTGGTGTTTTATTAACCTATGGCTAACAGTGCAAAAATAAATTTATTTATTCATGAAACTTATAAGTATTTTGGTGGAAGCAGTATTCTGGTAGTGTTCCTGAGTAGCGGCTTTTGGTAATCGGAGGATATCTCCTAATCGGGATGGAATCTAATTCTACATAGTTAAAGGGAAGTTTGAGACTCATTGGTGGTGATGTGGTTCATAGTGAAAACTTTGAGGTCCCATGATTGGAAATTTATTGTATCTAGAAGTTGACAGTTTTTATGTAATTTTGGTGTAGCGTGTTGAAATTATTATTTTATATTTGGATGTTGACTCATTTCTAATTAATTGAGTGTGGTATAAAGGAAGGAATTTTTTCCTTGTTGAAAGATGGGATTGTAATAGTTGTGATTTGAAATTGTGAAAGTTGTGATGCAAATATATGTATGAGGTGAAGAATAGAGTTGATTCAGTGATGAAGGAAGACTTGCGAAGTACAAAGATATAGATTTGTGATCTTGTGTAGTAGAGAGTGTGGTTTTGGCATAGTATGAAGGAGGTAACATATTTCATATTATTTTGTTGAATAATCCTAAGATCTATTGGACAGTGAGTTTAGAGATCTTGCCTTGAAGCTATTTGGGCAGTGGGTCCTTCTGTCTTTCATAACTCCTAATAGGGTTAGAATCTTTTAATAGGGATTCAAAATCTCCTAATAGGGATTCATATGTACTAAATGTATTTCATAAGACTCCTAACAGGGTACATCCTCTAACAAGGAACTTTCATATTAGTGCATCATTTTGTGGGCATCATTCCCACCGGGGTTTACTCTTTGATCAAGAGGTTCCCTAGTTAACATATCTTGTGTTATTGTGTCATTGTGTATGATTATCTTTCTATGCTTGGTTATTGCATTGATTATATGGTTTAAAGCTGTTGAAGTTGATAAATGGTTTAATTATCAGATAACTAATTCACCCCCCCCTTTTAGTTATCTTGGTGGTCTTTACTTTCTAACAATTGGTATCAGAGCAGCAAGTCCTTGAAAGGAACGTTTAACAACTTAAGGAGATCTATGACAAATTTTAGGAAAGAAAGCCCTAAGTTTGATCGTGTAAATTTTGATAGCTGGAAAGAAAAGATGAAGACACATCTCTTGTGTTTAGGACCAAGTTATTGGTTGATTAAAAAAAATGAGAGAACTATAATTGATGAAGATGGTCTTCAATCAAGTACTAAAGATGAGGTAGATCTATTCATGTGTAACATACTTGCAAGAGAAGCACTTTTATCAGCACTTCCAGAAAATGAATACAGTCGGGTAAAAGGTTTAACTAGATCCTATGATATTTGGAAAGCTTTACATTCTACTTTTGAAGGTAATGAACATGCAAAGAAAGCTAGGTTACATAATTGGATTTGTGCATTTGAAGACATAAGAATGATGGTAGATGAATCTATTAGAAGCTATATTGGTAGGATGTCAAAAATTGTTGTAGGAATAAAGTCTTGTGGAGGTGAAAAGATAGAGAATGAAGTAATATGGAAGATTTTGAGAACATTGACACCGGTATTTAGGCAGACAACACAAATGATTGAACAAGTGATACCCTGTACATCAAACTTTTTAAGAGAGACTCTTCTTGGAAGATTGGAAGCATCAAAGATGAATTTGAGATTATCAGGAGAACTACCTAGAGTGGAGACAACATTTAGTGCTCTTAGCATTAGACCTACTTTGTCTAGATGTACAAGTGTGAATGGAGATTATGCCAGTAGTAGCAAATCCAAATCTAATGAAGATAAGAAGATTGAAGAAGGTGTTTCCTTGATTGTGAAAAGAGAACTAGATGGTAAGAAAATATTTAAATGTTGGACATGTCAAGAATATCGTCATTTTGCATCTAAGTGTCCTAAGAGAGTTAAGAAGTATAGAAACAATTTTAAACCTAGAAGATCTAAAGAATATTATTATGCAAATGATGAAGAAATTGAAGTAGGAATTGGAAGACATTTGAGTGACAGTGATAATGATAACTTTGATGACATAGGATTTGTAGCAATTAAGGAAGAAAATTCTGAATCTAATGTTAAGGAAGAGAAAACCTTATTTTCCCAAGTTGAAAAGAAAGTTGATTGGATTATAGATAGTGGTTGTTCACATCATATGACTGGTGATAAAGGAAAGTTCATAAATTTTAACAATTATGACAGAGGAGTTGTTAGAGTTGGTAACAATGCACCTTGTTTGATTAAAGGTATAGGATTTATTACTCTTGATGGAAAGACTAATACTGATGAAGTTTAATTTGTTGATGGATTGAAACATAATCTTTTGAGTGTTGGATAGTTAGTGGATAAGGGCTATCAAGTTTGGTTTACTAAGAAAACATGTGTGATTAAGGATAAAGATGGAAATCTGATTGGAACAGGATCTAGAACTAGAGGTAATGTATTTCAGTTGAACCCTACTAAGATGACATGTTTGATGACTAAGATTGATGATAGTTGGTTATGGTATAGAAGGTTCTATCATATAAACTTTGATAATATTGTGAAAGTGAGTTCTACACTTGCAATAAGAGATTTACCTAAGATTATGAAGCCCACTAACATGATTTGCAAGGAATGTGTGATGGCTAAATAGAAAAGGAGTTCATTTCCTAGCAAGAAGTTCACATCTACAGAGAAGTTGGAGATTGTTCATATAGACTTGAGTGGTCCTACTAGGACTAGAGGATTCTATGGAGAAAGGTATTTTATGATTCTTGTTGATGATTTTACAAGAATGATGTGGATAAAATCTGAAGCATTTGATAAGTTTAACGTCATGAAGAATAAAGTTGAGAATGAATTGGGAATGAGGATTAAATGCTTGAGATCTGATAGAGGTGGAGAATTTACATCTAAAGAGTTTAACACCTTTTGTGAAGTAAATGGTATTAAGAGATTTTTCAGCCCCTAGAACACCTGAACAAAATGGTATTGTAGAAAGAAGGAATGGATCAGTGACTGAAGCAGTTAGAGCTATGTTGTTTGAAGGTGATTTGGCAAAGACATTTTGGAGAGAAGCAGTGAATACAATAGTATATACAATGAATAGAGTACAAATCATAGCAGACACAAACAAGACACCTTATGAATTGTGATTTGGACATGCACCCTCAGTTAAGTATTTTAGAATTTTTAGAAGCAAATGTTATAGTAAGAGAGATGATGATATAGGAAAGTTTGATCCTAGAAGTGATGAAGGAATTTTTCTTGGATATTCTTTGAAAAGAAAAGCATATAGATGTTACAATAAGAGAACTAAGACTATTGGTGAAAGTGCAAATGTAAAAGTTGATGAGAAGTTTAAAATTCTGGGAAGAATGCTTGATTATGAATCTGATGAAGGAACTAACCCTCAGCCTAAAATTGAAACTACTAAATAATTTTTTGAGACTGCCAATGAATTGTTGAATGCAAGTCATGTTGAAGAAAACAAAGAAGAATCTAGAGAAGAATCTACAGCTGAAGAAAGATCAGTGACTATGACACCTAACAGGTATATATCAAGACATCATCATGTTGAACAAGTGATTGGAAGTTTGGACAGAGGAGTTATGACTAGGAAGAAGCTAAATTTATGTTTGATTTCTCAAATTGAACCTAAGTCTACTAATGAAGCTTGTGAAGATGAACTTTGGATTAAAGCTATGAAAGAAGAATTGGATCAGATTGAAAAGAACAAGACATGGGAATTGGTCCCTAGAACTAAAGACAAAAATGTGATTGGAACTAAATGGGTATTCAGGAACAAGATGAATGAACAAGGAGAAGTAATTAGAAACAAAGCAAGATTGGTATGTAAGGGATACTCACAGCAAGAAGGAATTGACTATGAAGAGACTTTTGCCCCTATGGCACGACTTGAAGCAGTAAGAATATTTTTGGCTTATGCAGCATTTAAGAAATTCAAAGTGTATCAAATGGATGTGAAGTCAGCATTTTTGAATGGTGAATTAGAAGAAGAAGTCTACATTGAGTAGCTTGAAGGTTTTCCTTTGACTCAAGAAGGAGACATGGTATGTAAACTAAAGAAAGCATTGTATGGACTAAAGCAAGCACCTAGAACTTGGTATGCTAGATTGGATAAGTATTTGTTAAAATTGGGATTTATAAAAGGAATAGCTGATAGTAACTTATACACAAAAGAAATTGAGAATGGATTATTAGTTATAGTTATTTTTGTTGATGACATTATTTTTGGAGGAGAAGATGAAGCTAGTGACAAATTTACTAATGAAATGAAGATAGAATTTGAAATTAGTATGATTGGAGAAATGAAATACTTTTTGGGATTATAGATAACACAAAACAAAGATGGTATCTTTATATGTCAGAAAAAGTACTTGAATGATTTGTTGAAAAGATTTAGTATGGATAATTGTAAACTAGTTGGAACACCTTTGGTTATAGGACATAAACTATCTAGTAAAGATGAGACACCAATAGTTGAGTAGAAGAAATAGAGATCTATGATTGGAGGATTGCAGTACTTAACACATACAAGACTAGATATACAACATTCAGTTGGAATGGTAGCAAGATTTCAAGCTGAACCTAGAGAGTCACATTATTTAGTAGTAAAGAGGATATTGAGATATCTTAGAGGCACAATGGACTATGGATTGTGGTATGAAACTTCTAATGATTTTACCCTATGTGCATATATTGATGTTGATTGGGGAGGAAGCGTTGATGATAAGAAAAGCACCAGTGGTGGAGCCTTTTTTCTTGGAGGAAGATTAGTTTCTTGGTTGAGAAAAAAGAAAAATTGTATCTCATAGAGTATAGTAGAAGTAGAGTATGTAGTAGCAGCAAACAATTGTAACCAGATAATTTGGATGAAGTAAATGTTGAAGGATATTGGAATTCAGTTTGATCAACTTGTTGTTAGACATTGTGATAACACTAGTATAGTTAATATGTCTAAGAATCTTGTATTACATTCTAAAACTAAGCATATAGAGATCAAGTATCATGTTGTAAGAGAGAAAGTTGCTGAGAAAGAAGTCAAACTAGAGTACATAAGCACAAAGGAGTAGATAGTAGATATATTTACAAAGCCCTTGCCTAAGGATACATTTGAGTATCTAAGAGGTATGCTTGGGGTTATGCCCCAGCCTACTCTTGAGTAAAGATGCAATTGGTTGCATCCGTCTAGTGGTTTATGGCCCTATCTATTTTCTAGATTGGATGTTGGTACTTCCTCTATGGGGGAGTATGTGTATCTGAGCTAAGTCATGAGGACTCTTGTGAATGTATTTTCTAAATAGTGTCTTTTGACATTGAGCTATTGTTTGACATAGTGATGGAATTTATATCATTGATGTCAATGTGGGAGAGAATCATGAAAAAAATAGAAGAACTACATTTGTTGGAGAGATTGAATAGGAAAACGAAGCAAGATTTGATTGATGAAGAGCAACAGAGTAGTTGAGCAGTAGTGATTGGATTTTTGGAACATTGGATGTTTTTCATCTATGTTGCCATCAATGCCAATGGGGGAGATTGTTAGGAATGAATGTTGAACCCTTTGGAAGTCATTTTGTAGCAGTGGTTATTGCATTCATGACTATGATGGTCATTGATGTCAACACAATGATATTTTAGAGTTTAGCAGAGAAGCAGGCATAGTTTTGTTTTGCGCACATGTTATATTACAAATTGAGTTATGTACAATTGATGGTATGTTATTTTGTGTTTTACTAACCTATGGTTAATAGAACAAAAACAAATTCATTTATTCATGAAATTTATAAGCATTTTGGTGGAAGCAGTATTCTGGCAGTGTTCCTAAGTAGCGGTTTTTGGTAATCGGAGGATATCTCCTAATCAGGATGGAATCTGATTCTGCACAGTTAAAGGGAAGTTTGAGACTCATTGGTGGTGATGTCGTTCATAGTGAAAACTTTGAGGTCACATGATTAGAAAGTTATTGTATCTGGAAGCTGACAGTTTTTATGTAATTTTGGTGTAGCGTGTTGAAATTATTATTTTATATTTGGATGCTGACTCATTTGTAATTACTTGAGTGTGGTATAAAGGAAGGAATGTTTTCCTTATTAAAATATTGGATTGTAATAGTTGTGATATGAAATTGTGAAAGTTGTGATGCAAATATATGCATGAGGTGAAGAATAGAGCTAATTCAATGATGAAGGAAGACTTGCGAACTACAGAGATCTGGATTTGTGAGCTTGTGTAGAAAAGAGTATGGTTTTGGTAGAGTATGAAGGAGATAACATATTTCATATTATTCTATTGAATAATCCTAAGATCTATTGGACAGTGAGTTCAAAGATCTTGCCTTGAAGCTATTTGGGTAGTGGGTCCTTCTGTCTTCCATAACTCCTAACAGGGTTAGAATCTTTTAATAGGGATTCAAAATCTCCTAATAGGGATTCATATGTACTGAATGTATTTCATAAGAATCCTAACAAGGTCCATCCTGTAATAAGGAACTCTCATATTATTGCATCATTTTGTCGGCATCATTCCCACCGGGGTTTACTCTTTGATCAAGAGGTTCCCTAGTTAACATATCTTGTGTTATTGTGTCATTGTGTATGATTATCTTTCTATGATTGGTTATTGCATTGATTATGTGGTTTAAAGATGTTGAAGTTGATAAATGGTTTAATTATCAGATAACTGATTCACCCCACCCTCTCAATTATCTTGGTGGTCTTTACTTTCTAACATGAGAACCTAAGTATAGTATTGAATTGCTTTGACAGTCACTTTGACTCATTACTAAAAACAACAGAGGAGAAGGCTAAAAAGAACTTCTTAGAAAAGAAGTTGAGCAAAGTTCATAAGTCCATTTCATGGGATATAGGAATTCCAAAGGCTACCACTCTTAAAGCCAAGAGTTGTGTAGCACAAAGTAGGAAACTATATAGCTATTGTATAAATCCTTGCAGATATTTGAAAAATGTTGTGGAGGCCATAGCCAAAGACTGGGCTAGTCTTGATAGTATAATGGATAGTTGTGAATCATCTTCACAAACTTTGGGAGAGATAGATAAGGAGACATCTAGGCTACTAGAGAAAATAGGAGTACTAGAAATGGACAAAGGGAGATTTGTAGATGGATTTGGCTCATTATGAAGCCTATTGACTCCCAAGCTCTCAATATTGGAGACTCATCTCTCTGAGATGATAAGGGTTGAAAGCTCAGTGTCAGTATCTACTCTCCCTGAGCTTAAGGAGAAAATGACAACATCATGTGCACTAAATGGATTAATCCATGTCAGTGAACTACTAATAAGTTCATGGATTGAGGAATTTAAGACCTTGGAAATATCTTTCCAAGATGTATTAAATCTAGTGAGTAAGCACTAAACCATTTGTGCTTAAGTCCTACAATTTTATGTATACCTTTTCCATTGATGTCAAAGGGAGAGGAAGAAAAAGAAAAAATGAGGAAGAGAGTTATTGTTGGATATTTCTAATGCATGGGAGGTGATTGAGACATTTAATATTTTTAATTAATATGTTACTGAATGGGCACTCATACTATTTTCATTTGTGTTTTTTCACTCATGTCAACATATGTTTCTAAGAAGGAACCAGACTGGTAATCACGGTGTACAGACACTGTACAAATGTTTCAGATGTTGTGAAGTTAGATAAGAGTTTAGGTGGATGTTGTGATCTTATATCTAATATCACATCATTAGCTATTTCATATTGAGAGAGATACAAATTTTTTAATGAAGACTGGTTACTGGACTGTGATAGTGAGAATTGACAGAGATAGCCTCTAGGTTTTTGGTATATCTTTCAAAGGATTTGGATTCAAAGTATGCAAGCTTGAAGGATGATAGACACAGTATTGGAAAATGTTCATTGGTCAGTGCAAGGTATGGAATGATTGGTGATGTCATCTATGGTGTGTGTCCTACTGATGGCTTATTGTGAAGCTGACTCAGGAAATGAAGCATGTGTTTTTTTTGGCAAACAAAAATTAAGGATGTTGGTCCTTAATTTTTGTAATGTAATCATTGTAGAATTGTCCTAGATACTGTGTATATCTTAGCAAGGGTTTATGTAATTGTTTGTAATTAGAAAAGCCTAATGGGACGACCTAATCATGGTAAATTGTAATAAGGTATATATGTAGAGTCTTTTCTTTGGAAAAGATATGGATGGAATAGATGTGATATAAAAAAGTTGGAAAAGCTACGAGCTTGTGTTTGTTGTACGTAGAGTAGAGGTTTACTGGTGGACTTCATTGGAACTAATCAAGAAAATATAGTTGTTGGAAACAAATTCAAAATATTGTGTATTTCTTTATATACACCTATTACAAACTAGTCAGTTCTAAAGGTGGATTTAACCTTCTTTGGGTAGTGAGCCCTCTCTTTTATTCTTGACTCCTAATAGGGTCTTTCCGCTAACAACGACTATGTACTGGAATGTTTCAACAAGCTCCTAATATGGCTATATTTTCTAACAAGGATAACTATAGTCTCAGTAAATCATTTATGGGTGCTAATTCCCACTGGGGTTTTTAACTTTAACAAGGTTTCCTCAAAACCAAAATATTGTGTTATTGTGTTAGCATTCATTGTGTTTATTGGATGTAATAGTGTGGAGCTTAAAGTTTAAAGTTTAATATTCTGTTATACAATTGATTCACCCCCCCTCTTAGTTTTATTGTGGACTATTATTCCTAACAATTGGTATCAGAGCTTGTGGTCCTTAGAGAGAAAGCCTAACAACTTGTGGTGATCTTAGAGATGGCACTCTATAGGAAGGATGGTCCTAAATTTGAAATTGAGAACTTTGACAGTTGGAAGAACAAGATGCGAACATACTTGTTGTGTTTAGGCATAGACTACTAGATGATTACAAAGAAGAAGGTAGCCCTAAAGACTAAGAATGATTTCCCATTTGCTATTTATTATGAGAAGAATTTATTCTCATATAACATGGTCACAAGGGAAGCACTGATCAGCACACTATTTGAAGGTGAGTTCACTAAAGTTAAAGACTTAGATTTGGTACATGAAATTTGGAATAGATTAGAAGCATTATATGAAGGGGATAAACATACCAAGTAGGAAAAGGTAGAAAATTGGAAAAAAATGATGAAAAAGCTGCAAATGAATGAGGATGAAAGCATTAGAGCCTATGTTCAAAGGGTCATAGAAGTAGTAGTTGGAATCAGAAATTTTGGAGGTACTTATGATGAAGAGGAAGTTATTGTGAAGATCCTCAGATCATTGACTCCTTTATGCAAGTTCAAGGAAATGTCTATTCAAGAGACTACACCCTTGACTCCGAATTCTAGCATAGAGATGTTGATTGCAAAGCTAACTACTTTTGAAGCTATAGAATTAGGAGAAGTTGTACCTAAAGTTGAAACTGCATTCAAGGCCTCTGCATAAAAGAAATTGTCTGCATTTCTGAGCACCAGCAAAGAAGACCTAAAAGAAGAGCTTGGTGAGTATGCTGAGGAATGGGAACAAATAATGGTAGAAGAAAGAAAGATGAATGAACTATTTGCACTAATTACTAGAAGGGAAAAAAGAGGTAAGGGCAAGTTTGAAGGCAAATTACCCTTGAAATATTTTTCATGCAATAAGGTAGGTCATTTTGCATCTAGATGTCCTACAAGAGTTTCTAAATACAAACCTAATTATGCAAAGATTAAAAGAGACAGAGAATGTTATTATGCTAGTGAAGGAATCTCTGATGATGATGATTTAGATTATGAAGAGATTGTATTTGTTGCTATTAAAGATGAACCAATACATGAAGAAAAATCCTCAGTATCTCATGTTGACAAGAAAACTAAATGGATAATTAACAGTGGTTGTTCTCATCATATGACTAGTGATAAGAACAAGTTTTTTAAATTAGTGAATTATGATAGAGGTGTTGTGAGGTTTGGGGAAAATCTCCCTAAATCTATCATAGGAGTAGGATCCATTAATCTGGATGGAAAGACTAATACAGACAATGTACTACTTGTTAAAGGACTAAAACATAATTTTTTGAGTGTCAGACAGTTAGTGGGTAAATATTTTTAGTTAAGTTTTGTTAATGGTAAATGTTTTATCAAAAGCAAGGAAAGAAAACTAATTGCTACCGGTTCAAAATCTAGAGGTAATGTATTTGAACTAAACACATCTGGAGCCTCTTGTTTTGTTGTGAAGGTAGATGATAGTTGGCTATAACATAGGAGATTTTGTCATGTTAATTTTGATAACATTGTGAAGGCAAGTATGGCTAATGCAATAAGAGATCTACCGAAGATTGTGAAACCATCTAACATTGTATGCAGAGAATGTGTTATGGGAAAGAAGACTAGAAGTAGTCATAAAAGAAAAACATATACATCAAAAGGAAAGTTGGATCTGGTACATATAGATCTATGTTGACCTTGTTGGGACTAAAAAATGAGGAAGGCATTTTTGGGTCCCCTATGTGGATTTGAGCGATGAAGTGCTCTTTTCACTTTGGAAGGTCAGTTGATGATGTTGCTTTGAGTGGTCCTGATTTTGGGCCAATTTAAAATCAAGTGATATGAGCCTTTAAATGGTTGAAACATCCTTCATTCAGAATATTCAATGGTTTGCAACTTTTAGTTTTCAGTTTGAAGTCATTTTGCAAGTACTCATTTTGAGGAGTTCACTAAAACTTGTAGTTTGTCAGTTGGAGCTTTTCTTGTCAGGAGCCTTGTTTGGAGGCCTATATCTTTTACCTAGGGATTGATCAATGCAAACTGATTATTGATCTGTGATCTATGGTGAAAATGGTTCATGTGTTCCAATTTTTAAGTTATTACGAATCCGTTTGATCACTTTTCAAGGAACATTCTGTAGGCAATTTCTACTGATTGCATTACTGAATAGTGTAACTGCTTGTCAGGACACTACTTTGCATGCTTATAACTTTTTCCCAATTGCACTCCTGATCAGATGGTTTTCTCCATTGCATTGTAGGCATGAAGTAATTCTTATGCTCCAAATTTGACCCTTGTACCAATCTGTTTGATGGGTTTTCAAAGGTGTTTCCGTTTGCAACTTTTGCAAGTTGTGTGGTGTTCTGCCGACAGTGATTTGTCGCCCTGTTTGACCCCTTATAACTTTCAGCCAGAGAGTCCTGTGACCTTGATTCCTTTTGCGTCATGAAGCATGTTGCAAACACTTGTCCCGACAGGAGTTTCAACTCTTGACGAATCCATTTGCTATAAGAGCAATGCTATCTCTTGGAGCTATTCACACAAGTCTGCAAGTTTCACTATGTCTTCAAACTAAATGCCTGACTTTGACCTCCTGCCATTTTTGGCTCATTGCACTTATTAAAGAAATTCCTTTTGCACTCTATTGCATTTTTCAGATACTTCATGTGGCCAAAGTTTCAGACCTCTGCCAATCCATTTGCCTACTTTTTAAATTCAATCAAAATGATTAAAATATTTGTCGTCAACTGTGTCATGTCTCACCTCTACAGATTGTCAACTTCAAATTGTTATATCTTTTCGTTGGGATGTGGAAACTGAGTTCCGTCAATTGCATTGTTTATGATGAATATTGATCTAACACTGGTTAAAATTTCAAGTTCCCAGGCATCTTTTCATTTTTTGAAAAAAGGTACGCCTAGCTGGATTTTATCCTGAAATATTTTAATCATTTTGCACGATTAAAATTCCTTATGCTCCGGTGGAGGAAAAATATGAAATTTTGTAGGGTCAAAGGATGAACTACAATCTTCAAGTGTACAAATCGGCGGGACCCGAAAGGGTGTTTTGATTTGTTTTCTAGGTCGGTCAAAATTGCCATTTGCAGTGTTTGGGCAATGTTTGCTAGATGATCCGGATGATATGTTTTGGCATTTTTAGATCGATGCCCAGATCATGAAATTTGTGCCTGAGAGTGTTATGGGTGAAATTTTGACTGGGAATGAAATTTTTTTTAGCTGGGCCCACTCTGGACCCGACTAGCTTCACAGACAGGAGAAAGAGATTAAGAAGATGAATGTACAGGTAAATGAAGTTGCCAGAGGTAATTTGAATTTTAAAAGGGTGTGCAATATATTGGTGGGTTGATGAATGGCACTACAACAAAATCATTGGTTACAATCGATATCAAACTGTTGTATATCAGAAGTGTTGTGATCGGAAATGTGGAGGACCTTGCTTCATGGTTTTGTAGAGCTTACAAGACACTAAATATTATACCAGCATGTTGCTTCTGCCCTCTAATAGGTTGTGTTTTGAAACTTTCCACCATAAATCAACTCCGAGTGCATGTTACCATTGCTTGGTTTGCAAGAAAGGTATCATTTTTAAGTAGTGAAGCCATGGAACCTGCAAATGACACTTTTAAGATTTGATGCAAGGTCTTTTCAAAAGATGTCACGCACTCCTTCAAATGGATTGCACACTCCTCATAGGGGTGCGACATACATAACAACCTGCTCCCACTGCATCCTTCCTGTGTACAAGCTCTGTGAGCCTACTTATGATATTCTCAATAGTGGCTCGGTATGCTCCTTCAATATCATACAATTTTTGAATCTGATTCACCATTGATGAGAACCGGCACAAATGAATGTAGTTTACACAAGGGAGGTGACCAGTATAAAACAAATGTAATGAAGGGTGCAATGTATGAGCCAAGAGGGAAGGTGTGTAATGAGCACAAGTGCCCAAGCACAAATAAAATAGATGCACCAAATGAAGAGAGGTGAAGCTGCACATTTTTGGAGGCGCTAAGGTAGGGGACTGGTGGCGTTTCACAAAAAGTTGGAGGCCACACATTCTCTGCTGTGCATTCATTGAGGGAATGCGTATGCTTCTACACACTCCACTTTGTGAGCTGCATGTGCGGATTGATAGGGGCAGGGCTTGTGGTATCCGGTATAGTGGGTGTTGTGGTGTTTATGGCTGATGCAAGCCACCAAGTTGAGAGCTTTACACACCACATTCAGCCTCCTTTGATTTTGTTATGGGAGTGCAGATTTGTTTGCTACCAGATAACGCCAAGATTTGTTAAACTTATGGATTGGTTGAATGTAGATATTGAAGGTATGCTATGATAAACATACACAGTGCCCATATATTGCTCACTCACACACAGGGAAGTAATGTACATACTGAGGGAACACATCAAATTTGTGGAGTAGATGTCGACATCTGATTTCATCATGAAGCTTGATTTGGTCATAATAATAGTGATCCATGTTGCAGTCACAAAGTAGTCTTGATAGGAGTGCTTATATGGAGTCTTTGTACACAACGAGGGATGGTTGGACACACAGTTTGATCAAGGAGCAGCACACAAGAAAATTATGGTATGTACATTGTGAAGGGTGATGTGTATGCGCCAAAGGTCTGCCTGAGCCTCCTTGTAGACTTGCGTGGATCTCTTTATGGCTTGTGTGGACTTCCCTGCGATCTATCTACCATAAACAAAGAGCCTCAATTGTTTGATAGGTCATTCTAAAAGAGAAGCCATCTCATGGAATGTAATGATTGCAGGATATGCATAAAATTGATTTTATAAAGAAATTCTCAAACTTTTGAATTGGTGACAGATCTGGAGTACATTTCAACATTGGCTGTCAAAGGGCCAAAGAAACTCATTGTGTGAGGGGCATCTTATGACCGCTGCTAAAGTTATAAGATGATGGGCCAAGCACATAGCTAGTGCAGGTTATTTTTAAAAAAAAAAACATATATCCCCTTTTGATATGTCTGCAGCTATGTTTCGCGTGAGGGAAGAGGGTTTCTTCCTTACATCCACACCGCCCTGCCTACCAGAGGGGATGCATTTGCTGACAGTGCCCTTGCGAATCATCTGTTTGATTGAGCACATATACTCCAATCCAGGGTGCTGTTATGTTTTTCCTGAATACATAGGTAATGAAGGAATATACACACCTGATTTAAGACTCGTGCATCAATCTTATTGCAGGAGATAAAGTGGAGACCTCCATGTGTTGAGCAACCCCCTTATGATTACGCACACCCTTTCAATTCAAAAGAAATACAAAGGTGGAGTGAATGTGCATACCAGAGGGGAGAACGGACAGTTAACGTTGATTATCTATGGATGGTGTGAATATTTGGTAGGAGGCTGCATCTGATGTTATTCAAATGAAGCGGCCAAGAGTGCTTGGCATCACGTGAACAGGAGTGAGGTGTGATGTTTGAATAAAGAGCCACAGGGAGGAATTTAAAAGGTGGACTATGCAAAATCAAATAATCCCACATGTGCTAGTTTGGAGTAATTTCAAATGTTTAAAATAAGCAAGACTTATATCCATTGTAAAGCAAGGTAAAGAGAGAGAATGAGCCCCCTTTATGTCCTTTGACTTGTGGCCCTCCTTGGGGCACGTCCGCCAGATGGAGGTGGGTACCAGTTAAATTTTGACAAAAATCAAATGTCCAGGCTTGTTGATGCCTCAGGATGCGTGCCCAGATGAACGGTGCTCGCTATTCCGTGAAGGTAAAGTTGCATAGGAATTAATATAGCGGTTCAGCGACAAAGCGCCATGTGGCACGATGATGACGTGGAATGAATCTACAGTTGGATGCCCAGTTAGATCTACAGACCAATCAAAATATGACAAGTGGCACTAGAGATGATTAGGCAGGGTATTGAGCAATTGGTCAGCCACCTTGGGATGTGTGCCAATCAAGTGGTTGTAGCTAAAATGTAAAGACAAAGATGCATGAAGTTTAACGTAGCAGATTAACGAGGGCGTGACACATGTCCTGAGGTGAGCTGGCAAATAGGTGCTTGGTCAAACAGAGGAGCCAATCAAAGAGTGACATGTGGCGAAAGGATGTGCTGGTAGTCCAATGAGGCAATGAGGTAGATTTGTGAGCCAGTCAGAATGTGACAAGTGGCATGTGGGCCCATTTTCAAATTCAAATGTCTGCATAATATGATTTCGAAATAATAAGGTCTGCACTTTATAAAAATTCAAAAATTTAAATGAAAATAGTCTTCTGACAAAAATTGGCGCCCAGGGCTTATTTTTTAGCCAAATATATCGATATTAGATGTTTTCAGAATCGGCTCAGAATGAGGAATGCAATGGTGGTGTTTATTTTCAGTTTTGAGAAGGCTGGTGAGAGCAGTAATGGACTGTGTCATCTGAGGTCAATTTTGGGTAAACAATTACAGATTTTTGTAAGGATGTTTCTGGAATGAAATGTAATCAGATTTGTTTTCAGATATTTTGGAGAAGTCTTAGGGTTGACTAGTGTTGCCCTAGGTTTTCCCTAATTGATATTTTTTGTGTATCCCTATTTCTATAAAGGGAATTTTGTAACCATTTTGAAAGGACTGGCTGTATTTTCTTGACACAGGAGGTTGAAAGGCAAGTGTGTATCTCCAGTCCAGGTTGTAACCATTTTTTCTCTCTGTATCAGTATTAGGAAGAAAACTTCTATATCCTTTGCATATTGTCTATAGTATCACTGAATCAGTTTGTAATACAGGGATTTGAACCCATATACTTAATACAATTACTCATTCTTGGATCTCTCCTTCAGTTGTTCTTGATGAATTCTGAGTTTTCTGACTCATTGCATTAGGTTACTGGTGTATGTGTTTTGTTTCTCAGCCTTGATCCAGGATCAGGTTAAAAGCCTCTGAGTGAAGCACAGATTCTTTTGGTTCAATCAGGAAGGATGTCTGTAAGCAGTGTAAAAGATGTTTGATTATGTTTATAGCTTGGTTTCTCAGATGAATCTAGTAGTTGTTCTTGTATTTCATGTATGTTTCAGGTGTGATGCCCAATGGATAAGACACCAGCCTGTATTCTCCTATCTTTGTTCTGAGAAGGTGATTCAGATTTCAAAGTCCCAAAATCTTAAAATCATTTTCAGTACTTTACTTTCATTTACTTTCATGTATTGTCCTACCCAGTGATGGAGGATCAATGAACAATAGGTTGTTGTTTAGTATTCTCTCACTGATTTCATCTGTTGAAAGATCCAATAAAGAAATAGGGGGTAGAGTTAAGACTATCAGTTAAGAGTTAAATACTATTGGATCAGGTGTACCTACCTTGGTTTGACAGAGCCAGAAGTAGAAGAGGGACTATCCTTCCCTATAGTTGGTCCAGTTGCCTATAGATTGCCCACATTTGGAACTAACCAATCCTTAATATCCATCATAGGCATATTGGTGTCTCTTTGAGTGTAAACTCCTTTCCAGGAACCAACAGACCTAAAAGAACAAAGTCATACTATGGTGAAAGGTATTTTATACTCTTTGTTGATGACTTTTCTAGAATGATGTGGGTTACTTATTTAAGATAAAAATCAGAAGCATTTGAAAAATTCAAGTTGTTCAAAGAAAAAGTAGAAAATGAATTAGATTTAAAGATCAAGTGTTTAAGGTCAGACATAGGTGGAGAATTTACTTCAAACTTATTCAATTCATATTGCAAAGAGCATGGGATAAAGAGACAAACATCTACTCCTAGGAATCCACAATAGAATAGGAGAGTAGAGTGAAGAAACATGACTATACTTGATGCTACTAGGACAATTTTTATTGAAGGAAATGTATCTCATGTACATTGGAGAGAGGCTATTGGAACAATAATATACACATTGAACATAATTCAAATCGGAGAAGGTACAAGTTGTTGGCATGTGATCTTTTGGAGTGTTGGGAATCACTTAAGGGTTGTCATTCATGGCAAAACTTATGACAGAGTGATCGCATGTTGTGGAGATTGCCAGTGGAGTTACAGTCATGAAAATGACTAAGTCTAGAATTAGGAAAATAGGGTACAGTGCCATAGTTTTGGTCAATGATGAAGATATATGAGGTATTATGGCTTGTGAAGTTAACTAAAGGTATTTTGGGATGTGTGCATGCTTTAGTTAAGAGTGCATAAGTTTTGGTTACCAGATCTATGAGATATAGTGATCAGAAGGTATGCGAGGATAGTAAAACAGTGTAACAGGGTACATAAACAATTGCAAAGATTAAGGAAATCATAATAGATATTGTAACATGCTAAGACAAGTAAATAAAGTATATTTCCAACTATTTGGTAAAATAAGAGCATCGAATCCATGTATACCATTTTCATAAGTTTCTATTATGTTTTGTATGACAATTATGAGGCTGACTGGAAGGCTAATTATGTATATGTATAGATTGGTTTTGTGAAAGTGAGGTATGGAATGATTTATGATGATGGAGTAAGTTTTCAAATATAAGATCAGAGATTAGATGCAAGATTAGAAAGAGGCCAACCTATAATTCAAACTATCTAAGCAAGATAAGTGCTTATAGTGTTCCCCTTTTTGAGAACTATTTTTGGGACAGTATTGATTGTAAGAGTAGTTTTCTCACCACCTTTAACTAGGTGTTTTGTATACCCCTAATAGGGTTTTGTATTCCTCTAACAAGAAAATTTACTATCTAACAATCAGCTCCTAACAGGGCTAGATCTCCTAACATGGATACTATATTTTAGTACATATTTGTGGGTACCATCCCCACTGGGGTTTTCCCTTTGGCTAGGGTTTCCTCGAGAACAAATCATGGTGTCATGAGTAATGTGTTATGCTTATATGTTTTTTTCATTTTTGCATTACTTTGGATTGTTTATAATTGTTTAAAGTTGAAATAAAAGTTATTGATGCAGGAGCATCCTGGGTGTAAGAGAAATCTTGCATCACCCAAAAAACATTTCTATTTTTTTTATTTTCAATAAGGGCTATTTTGTGCAGAGCTGCTATTTATGGAAAGTTACTATTTTTGGTAATTTTTGTATGTGCTCAGAATGATTTGATTTCTTTCTTGGAGGTTCATTTTGGTCATATAAGTCTGCCAGTAAAGTTTCATTGCCAGATCAAGTGTATATTGGAAGATATTGAAGATTTTCGGTATTGGCAGCAGGGTACAGAAACTTTGAACTTAGTTTTGAAGGCTTTAGAGGCCTCGGATGAGGTCAAAAATTTGGGTGACGAGTGCTTGTGCTAGTCAAGCCTGTAGAGCGCTTCGTGGAATTTCCAAAATGGGGTTATAATAGCCGAGCGGGTCAACTAGTGATGACTTATGGTCTTCGGAAGTTGGGCCACCTGAAATGGCAGAAAATAATTTTCTTCAAAATTTTTGTTCGGGTTTCAAAGGTTATCTTGAGCCGACTATGATGTAATGAAATGTAAAATAAAAATAATTTTAAGTTTGGTCGGCCTTATTGGCTAAAATTCTGGAACCTTCCCAGGCGGTGGAAAATTGCCTATATAAGGAAGGCTGTATTATTGTCTTAGGTAGTTCAGAATAGTTCTGGGTAGTAGATCTGGGTATTGATTCGAGGCTTTGTCCTACATAATATTGTAAGGGAATGCCCATGTGGCTTTGTATATTGTAATTCTGAAAGTTTGTAATTCCACATTTGTGGAGATAATAAGAAGCTAATTTTTTGTTCTTGCATATTGTTGTTGTTTCTCTATTTTTGTTACATGTTTGTGGTATTAAGGGGAGCACCTTCATCAAGTGGTATCAGAGTAGGAGTTCTTGAGTGTGTAAATAGATCACCGACTGTGAGGCAGTTTGCACCAGGACCGTGGCTAGGGTTTCAGCACGCATCACGAAAATGCCTCCATGAAGGGAACGTGGCGGAAGAGCTGGTGTTGTAACACCTGAGGTTAGAGAGCTGCAGAGACAAGTGTGAGCATTGCAAGAAGAGATTCGTAGAGGAATGAATCTTAATGTCAGAGACGAAAGCGAGGATGAAGCTGAAGAAGAATATCAAGAAGGAGAAGTTGAAATTGTGAACCAAGAGGAAGAAAGACTTTTTCGGACGATTTCCAAGATTGGGAAAAGACCTAAGATTGAGGTTCCTACATTTTCTGAAAATCTTAACCCAGAGGAATTGATCGAATGGATCAATGAGTGTGAAGAATATTTTGAGTATGAAGATGTTGAGGATCCTGATAGGGTCAAATTTGCGAAGGCCAGACTGAAAGGTCATGCGAAGATATGGTGGCAAGAGATTCAGTTGGAGTGAAATAGAAGGGGAAAGGAGAAAATCATGAGATGGGATCGGATGGTGGATAAATTGAAGTGATAGTTCATTCCTGTTGATTATGAGCTTGACCTACTGAAGAAAATGCAGAGTTTGAAGCAAGCAGGAAGATCTGTTCAGGAGTATACAGAGGAGTTCTATCGACTTCTCATCAGAATAGGCCATGCAGAAGCTGATAAGGAGAAAGTTGCCTGATACCTTAATGGGTTAAGGCCGAGCATTCAGGAGGAGTTGAATCTGGTTCGAATGAATAGTATTGAAGAGGCATACCAGTTTGCCCTAAAAGTAGAGGAAAAGCTGAACAAGAAGTTTGAGAGCAGACAAAATGGAAGAGGTCGTGGTGGACGATCTGGTGGACGGTCATATGGTGGCCGAAATGAAGATCTGAAAAAGAAGGATGAGGCCAATAGTAGTCAGAATCAGTGAGGAAATAATTCCAATCGCTTCCAGGATCAGAATAATAGAGATCAAAGAGGAAGAGGAAGAGGACAAGGATCTAGAAGAGGTGGCTTCCGTGGAACATGTTTTCACTATAGAGAAGAAGGTCATAGGGCATTTGAATGTCCTCAGTGCCAAGGCAGAACAGATAGGAGAAATGAAGGCTAGGCCAGAATTGCACATGTAGATGAAGATGCCAAATCATCAAATTCTGAAGATGCTGAAAGAGGAGAAACATTGATTAACAGAAGAGTCCTGTTGAGTGGTGAGAATGAACCTGAGCAAAGGAGGAGCTTGTTTCGCACCAGGTGCAAGTGTGAAGGTAAATGTTGTGATGTGATTATCGATAGTGGAAGCACTGACAATTTGGTGTTAGAAGAGATGGTGACAAAGTTGAAGCTCAAGAGATAGAAACACCCACATCCATATCGGATTGCCTGGGTACAGGATGACCACAAGGTCATGGTCAATGAACAATACCTGGTGAAGTTCAAGATTGGCGGATATCAAGATGAGGTATTGTGTGATATCATATCTATGGATGTATGTCATATGTTGTTGGGTAGACCATGGCAGTT
Organism: Chamaecyparis obtusa; assembly: GCA_027943335.1. Lineage (NCBI taxonomy): Eukaryota > Viridiplantae > Streptophyta > Pinopsida > Cupressales > Cupressaceae > Chamaecyparis > Chamaecyparis obtusa. The sequence continues at coordinate 295,329 of BSBK01007630.1, read as the reverse complement.
TGACAGATGTGTTGTATATGATGGCCATGCGAATACCTATTCCCTGACAAAGGATGGAGTGCGACATAAGCTAAAACCACTGAAGGAGACTGAAGAAAAGGTATGTGGTAATGCAAGGATAACTTTTGTTGATGGAAGAAATTTCCTAGATGGTATGAGGCATGAGCATGTATGTTTTGCTTTAATTCTAAAAGCTGGTAAAGAGGAAGTAGAAGATGTTCCTATAGAAGTTACAGATTTGTTGAATGAGTTTCAGGATATTGTATCCGATAACATGCCTGATGGATTGCCACCAGTCAGGAAGATCAGTCATCAGATGGACTTGATCCTAGGAGTGAGTTTTCCAAACAAGGCAGCACACAGAATGACACCTGCAGAAAGTGAGGAGTTGAACAGACAAGTACATGAGTTGTTACAGAAAGGACTGATCCGTGAGAGTCTGAGTCCCTATGCTGTACCAGCGGTATTAGCACCAAAAAAGAATGGAGAATGGAGGATGTGTATAGATTCTAGGGCAATAAACAAGATCACAATCAAGTACAGGTTTCCATTGCCATGAATGGATGATATTATGGATTGTTTGAGTGGAGCTGTGTATTTTTCAAAGATAGATCTGAAAAGTGGATATCATTAGATTCAGATCAGAGAAGGAGATGAATGGAAGACTGCCTTCAAGACAAAGGAAGGACTGTATGAGTGGTTAGTCATGCCTTTTGGGCTAACCAATGCACTGAGCACTTTCATGCGGCTCATGAACGAGGTTCTGAAAGAATTTCTGGGTAAGTTTGTCATTGTTTACCTAGATGATATTTTGATCTTTAGTAAGACATTGGAGGAGCATATGATGCATATTCGTATGGTATTTGAGAAGCTGAGAGAAGAGAAATTGTTGATTAATTTGAAGAAGTGCAGTTTTGTGAAGAAAGAGTTAGTGTATTTGGGATTTGTAGTTTCAGCAGAAAGTCTAAAAATGGACCCAGAGAAGGTACAGGCTATCCTTGAATGGCCTACTCCCAGGAGTGCTACTGAGGTAAGATCTTTTCATGGTTTAGCTAGCTTTTACAAAAAGTTTATCAGAAATTTTAGCAGTATTTGTGGACCCTTGACTGAAACAATGAGAGGAGATAGAAAAGAGTTTAAGTGGACTAATGGGGCAGAAAAGAGTTTTCAATTGTTGAAACAAAAAGTTACAGAACAACCTATTTTAGCACTTCCAGATTTTAATAAGGTGTTTCAAGTAGATTGTGATGCTAGTGGTACTGCAATAGGAGCTGTTATGAGCCAAGAAGGTAAACCTGTTGCTTATTTCAGTGAGAAGTTAAATGATGCCAAGAGGAAATACTCTATTTATGATCAGGAATTTTATGCTATAGTTCAGGCATTAAAGAAGTGGAGACATTATCTACTTCCTAAGGAGTTTTTTATGTATACTGATCATCAAGCTTTGCAATATTTGAATAGTCAAGGAAAGTTGAATCAGAGGCGTTTGAAATGGGTTGAGTTTTTGCAGAGTTATACATTTGTTTTGAAACACAGGAGTGGAAAGTCTAATAGGGTTGCAGATGCTCTTAGCAGAAGGCAACTATTGATGACAAAAATGCAGATTGAAGTGGTTGGGTTCAAGGAACTCAAGAATTTGTATCCAGAGGATCCTGATTTTGGTGAAGCTTGGAAAGCTTGTACAGAACCTGTTACTCTAGATAGGATGAAATGGTTGGATTTCATCATCCACGATGATATGCTATTCAGAAGGAGTCAGTTGTGCATTCCACGAAGTTCTATGAAGGAGAATCTCATCAAGGAGAAGCATAGTGGAGGATTGGCTGGACATTTTGGTCGTAATAAAACCTTGGTTTGGTTAGTGAGAATTATTATTGGCCACAGTTGCAGTAAGATGTGAAGAAGTTTGTACAGAGTTGCAGAGTATGTCAGATGGCGAAAGGAGTGAAGCAGAATACAGGATTGTATCAGCCATTACTTGTACCAGAGAAGCCTTGGGAGGATATTAGCATGGATTTTGTTCTTGGTTTACCGAGGACTCAGCGGGGACATGATTCAATTTTTGTGGTAGTTGACAGATTTTTGAAGATGGCACATTTTATTCCCTGCAAGAAGACTAATGATGCTGTTCATGTAGCAGAATTATTTTTCGGAGAAGTAGTGAGACTTCATGGCTTGCCAAAGACCATAGTTTCAGATCGGGACACTAAGTTTGTTGGATATTTCTGGCGTACATTGTGGAAGAAGTTGAAGATAGATTTGAAGTTCAGTTCATCACATCATCCCCAGACTGATGGACAGACAGAGGTGGTGAATAGGAGTTTGGGAAATTTGCTGAGATGCTTGGTTGGAGATAAGCCAACAGGATGGGATTTGATTTTATCATAGGCAGAATTTGCATACAATAATTCTATCAATAGGAGCACTGGTAAATCACCATTCCAGATTGTATATGGAAGTAGTCCAAGAAATGCATCTGAATTAAGGAAGATAGATAAAGGAGAAACAAGTAGTGCTGAAGCTGAGGATTTTACAGAACACTTGAAGAACATCCATGGGGAGGTGAGGAAGCATATTACCAAGATGAACGCACAGTATAAGGCTAAGGCAGATGAGAAAAGGAGGTATAAGGAATTTCAGGTTGGTGATGAAGTCATGGTTCATTTGCGGAAGGAGCGGTTTCCAGTTGGTACATATAACAAGCTAAAAATGAAGAAGTTTGGACCATGTAAGATATTGAAGAAACATGATTCAGGAAATGCATATGAGGTAGAATTGCCTACTGAGCTAAACATTTCACCAGTGTTTAACATTTCAGATCTGATAGAGTATCATGAGGGAGGTATTAAAGATGAGATCATAGCAACATAGTGGGGTATTCCAGCAACTAGTTCAGACACTAAGGAGATCGAAGATATACTGGACAGTCATGTTGGCAGAAGCACAAGGAACAGGACATATGAAGAATATCTGGTCAAGTGGAAAGGATGACTTGTTGAAGATTCATCATGGCTACCAAAGGAGGAGGTTAGCCATCTTGGTTTTCCTCTGCACACCTGAGTCATGACAGGTCACTTCTCAAATTACCTCGGGTGTCTGATGCAGGAGCATCCTGGGTGTAAGAGCAATCTTGCATCACCCAAAAAACATTTCTATTTTTTTTATTTTCAATAAGGGCTATTTTGTGTAGAGCTGCTATTTATGGAAAGTTACTATTTTTGATAATTTTTGTATGTGCTCAGAATAATTTGATTTCTTTCTTGGAGGTTCATTTTGGTCATATAAGTCTTCCAGTAAAGTTTCATTGCCAGATCAAGTGTATATTGGAAGATGTTGAAGATTTTCGGTATTGGCAGCAGGGTACAGAAACTTTGAACTCAGTTTTGAAGGCTTTAGAGGCCCCGGATGAGGTCAAAAATTTGGGTGATGGGTGCTTGCGTGGGTCAAGCCTTTAGAGCGCTTCGTGGCATTTTTGAAATGGGGTTATAATAGCCGAGCGGGTCAACTGGTGATGACTTATGGTCTTCGGAAGTTGGGCCACCTGAAATGGCAGAAAATAATTTTCTTCAAAATTTCTGTTCAGGTTTCAAAGGTTATCTTGAGCCGACTATGATGTAATGAAATGTAAAATAAAAATAATTTTAAGTTTGGTCGGCCTTATTGGCTAAAATTCTGGAACCTTCCCAGGCGGTGGAAAATTGCCTATATAAGGAAGGCTGTATTATTGTCTTAGGCAGTTCAGAATAGTTCTGGGTAGTAGATTTGGGTATTGATTCAAGGCTTTGTCCTACAGAATATTGTAAGGGAATTCCCATGTGGCTTTGCATATTGTAATTTTGAAAGTTTGTAATTCCACATTTGTGGAGATAATAAGAAGCCAATTTTCTGTTCTTGCATATTGTTGTTGTTTCTCTATTTCTGTTACGTGTTTGTGGTATTAAGGGGAGCACGCTTCATCAGTTATGTAATACTGATTCACCCCCCTCTTAGTATTACTTAATCCTAACACAAGTAAGACTCCCTATGAACTATGGTTTGATCATACTCGTACTATAAAATATTTTAGAATATTTGGTAGTAAATTTTATATCAAGAGGGATGATGAGATAGGGAAGTTTGATGCTAGAAGTGATGAAGGGGTCTTCCTTGGTTACTCTATTAAAAGAAAGGCTTACAAATGTTTCAATCTGAGATTGAGAAACATGATTGAAAGTAACAATTTAAGAATAGATGAGAAGTTTTAGATACAAGAAAGAATGTATGACAATAATCAAATTTTAGAGATAAGAGAAACTACTATTGCTATAGAAGAAGAACTTGTTGAGGAAGAAAGTTAAAAAGAGGCTTGTGATGCTAGTACAAGAAAGACTATTGAGGACTCCTAAAACTCCAAGGTATGTAAAAAATAATCATCCTGAAAATCAAATTTTTTGCAATACTAGTTCTAGGAGTGCTAACTAGATCAAAAGTTAGAGAAGAAATTTGTCTAATTTTTGAAGTTGTGCCAAAAACTATAAATGAAGCCTTTAAAGATGAATCTTGGATAAATGCTATGAAAGAAGAATTGGATCAGATAAAGAAGAATAATACTTGAGAACTAGTTCCTAGACCTAAAAAAATAAAATAATAGGAACAAAATGGGTTTTTTAGAAACAAAATGGATGAAGAAGGAACAGTTGTAAGGAACAAAGAAAGACAAGTGTTTAAGGGATACTCACAACAAGAAGGCATAGATTTTGAAGAAACATTTTCTCATGTTGCTAGAATAGAGGCAGTAAGATTGTTCCTATCTTATGATGCACATAAAAACTTCAAAGTGTATCAGATGGATGTTAAATCTGCATTTCTAAATGGAGATATTAAAGAAGAAGTTGATATAGAACAACCAGATGGATTTCCTCTATGCGAAGATAAAGACATGGTATGAAAATTGAAGAAAGCTATGTATGGGTTGAAAAAAGCTCTTAGGGCTTGGTATGAAAGGTTAGACAAGTATCTACTTGGGCTTGGATTTATAAAAGGTAATGCAGATAATAATTTGTATTTAAGAACTACTGAAGATGCAATCTTGATAGTAGAAGTATTTGTGGATGACATTATCTTTGGAGGTAATGATGATCTATGTAAGAAATTTTCTAAATAAATGGAAAGTGAATTTGAGATGTCCATGATAGGTGAAATAAAATTCTTTCTTGAATTACAAATAACTCGGAATGAGAATGGTATTTTCATTTCTCACACCAAGTATCTCAAAGAATTTCTTAAGAAATTTGGAATGGAAGACTATAAACCAGTAGGAACATCTATGGTAACTGGAAACAAGCTAACA